>CAUYUJ010001162.1:50000-77623 GCA_963575745.1 Prorocentrum cordatum
GAGGAGGAGGAGGAGGGAGAGGAGGGAGAGGAGGGAGAGGAGGAGGAGGAGGAGGAGGAGGAGAGGAGGAAGAGGAGGAGGAGGAGGAGGAGAGAGGAGGAAGGAGGAGGAGGAGGAGGAGGATGGGGAGGAGGAGGAGGGGGAGGAGGAGGAGGAGGAGGAGGAGGAGGAGGGGAGGAGGAGGGGAGGAGGGAGGAGGAGGAGGAGGAGAGGAGGAGGGGGGTAGGAGGAGGAGGAGGAGGGGGAGGAGGAGGAGGAGGAGGAGGAGGAGGAGGAAGAGGAAAAAGACGAGGACGAGGACGAGGACGAGTCGGCGGCCATCTTCCCCCCACCGCTCTGCGCCGCCTGCCTGTGGCCCGGGTGGCTCCAGGCCAGGGTCGGTCTGGCTCTGCAGGATCCCCAAAATCCCGCAGGATCCTGCGCAGGTATTACTCTTTTTCATTCCCTATTCTCCTTCTTATTTATTTGAAAAACAAGCATCAAAAACAACTGAAAAAACACGATCAAATATCAAAAACAAAAAAACGAAAAACACGCGCGTTAAAAAAGGGGTCATAAACACAAGAAAACACGTCGCGCCCAAGAACGCAGTTGACACATCCGAGCCGGGTCGGTGCGCACCCCCCTGGCCCCGCAGGATCCTGCAAGATCCGGCGCTATGGCGGGCCCCCCGTCCTGGGGAAACGAACATAGACACAAATAAACATAAAAACTCGGAGGTCCGCGCGGATTTCTCGGATCGGCACTGGGGCCCCCTGGCGGCGCCTCTGGCGCCGCACCTGGCGGGCTCCGCGCGCCAGGGAGGGGGGTCCAACGCCGTTCCGAGCAATCCGCGCGGACCTTCGAATTATTATGTTTATTTATGTCGTTGTTTCTTCCCCTACGTTTGCACTGACCCCCGCCTCTTGAGCCGCGAAAAGGGCCGGGACTCCGGGACACCGCGCATGGAAAAACTCGAGACGTCGCATGTCCGGGGCCGGCGCTGGGCGGGGAGAGGGCCCACCCACTGGCGCTCGAGAGGGCGCCTCTCGGGGGGTGCGATGGGGGGCGCGCGGCCGAAAAAGGCGCGAACTCGGGGCCCTCCGGTTGGGCTGCCGCGGGGAGGAGGGCCAACCAGCGCTCCAGGGGCGCGGGGGGGTTATGCGCGGGGCGCGGGGAAGTCCCAGGACCTCCCCAGCGGCCCGACGGGGTCCTGGGTGGCCCAGCGCGGTGCTCAAAGAGCCGACAGACAAGGCTGCGAGAGTCGACGCTGCCTTGGGGGAGGAGGAGGAGGAGGAGGAGGAGGAGGAGGAGGAGGGGGAGGAGGAGGAGGAGGAGGAGGAGGAGGAGGAGGAGGAGGAGGAGGAGGAGGAGGGGCCCCTGCGGCCCTGCCGTGGCCTCGTCGTCGTCGTCGATGTCGTCATCGTCGTCGTCGTGGTCATTCGTCGCTCGCTCGTCGTAGGTCGTTCGTCGTCGTGCTCGTCCTCGCCGTCGCCGCCGCCGCCGCTGCCGTCTTCGTCGCCACCGTTCGAATACCATGTGAGACCTGCTCCAGAGACGGATTTCCCCGTTCTCCGACCTCGTGCTTCGACGAGCGCAGGTGTCGCGTTGCTTCTGGAAGCGTCCACTCGGAATGCGTCTGCATGCACAACGAGACCCGGTGTGCACATAGACGCCTGTGGCTAGAAAGTGAAGACGGTATTTGACATAGGCCATGGCTACTGGTCTTCTAGAAACAAGTACACTTAGTCCTTCAAAGCCGACGACGTCGTCGTCGGCGTCGGCGGCGTCGCCGTCGGCATGGTCGGCGTCGGCGACGGCGTCGTCGGCGTGGGCTGGCAGCGCGAGCCGCGGGCGCTGCGCGCGGCGCGCGGGGATCTGGGGGCCGTCGCCAAGAGGGGAGGCGGCCACCTGGGCCGTCGTCTTTGGCCTCGCCGTCGTCGATAGCGTCGTCGTCGATAGCGTTGACGTCGGCGTCGACGTCGACGTCGTCATTCGTCGTCGTGCGCGGCGGGCACCGACGCGCGAGTGTTCGGGGGCCCGGCGTTGCCGCAGGGAGAAGCCAGAGGACCTGTGGGTCTTTAGGGTCTTGAGTTGGAGGGTCGAGGCTCGATGTTTTTGCTGCGCTCTCCACCCCCTTTTGTTCGGCGTCGTCGCCACGGGTGGGTTCGCCTCGACTGTCAAGTCGGACGCACCCCAGGACACGTCAGGGGTCGACGCTTATCGCTCGGACCCAAACCTTCAGGGTCACCACGGGGCATCACCCTCATCCTGCCGGTTGGTACTCGCCCTCAAACTCGAAGGCCTCCTTCTCCTCCTTCTCCTCCTGCTCGATGTCAAACCAATTTCCTCATGAATCCCCCACTTGTTTCGCGCCCCCGGACGCGCCTGCAGGCTGAGCCACACGTTGGGATGGAAATACATGTTCAAATCGCATCCATGACGCTAACCGACATTCGACAACTGCACAAATGGAGCAACGTGGTGTTCAAATTGTGGCTCTTTTCTCAGCGCCTCGCAGCATCGTCTTCAAAGCTTGCAACTACAAAAATGGAGGACGGGTGTTGTTCCACAGGCTGGTCTTGTTCCGCTCAGCGCCGCGCACGTTCGCTTCCAAATACGCAGCTGCATCAAAGTTGTTGACCGCTCCGATGTTCAGATGCAGTTCTCGTCTCGGCGCCGCACAAACGACCCTCAAAAAATGCACCCAATTCAAGGATGGAGGTAAGTTCGCCGTTTTCAAGTGACGGTCTGGCAAAAGCGCCGCGCATGGTCGTCCCCAAAGTTTGCGGCATTCACAAGCACGGAGGACGGCTCAATCTCAAATGAAGGTTTCGACCTAGCGACGTGCACATGCGTCCCGGGTGCTTGCAGCAACTTCAAGGATAGAGGAAACATGCTCATCCAAACTGAACCACATACCATGCATATAAAGTGGAGGCCCGTCCACAAAACAAAAACCACAAGGAACCCATGCCTGAGACCCCACAGCGTCCATGTATGTTTGGTGTGGGGGCCGCATGCTCTCCATGGCAAAACCATCGACACCAAGAAACATAGGACACCCTGGAGTCAAGCAGGGTGTTTGTTTGGCATGGGCACCCACTGCAATCTTTGCAACAGATACACTGACGTGGAACGGTTCCTTGTCAACACGGGTGGTTGCCATGCGATTGTGTCCTATCGTCATGAACGGACGCGCACGTTCTGCAATAGCTGCGCGGTCGGGGTGCGGCTCCTATTCCAAAAAGGAGGCCTACGCTGGGCACGTCGCTGAACCTCACGATATTTGCCTGCTCGAATTCCTCATCATTCGCCACAGCTATGTGCGCGACCCCTCGTCTTCAAAACGGGGCTCTGGAACGAATGGAAGGACCCTCGGATCCTCGCCTTTCAATGGGGCGAGCCTGTAGAAACAGCAAAGTTCGTATCGGGAGGACGGACCCTGAATGGGAAGACCACTTTGCAGCAGCATCGTTGGAGCACCCTGGGCACACCCTGGTGCTCCTCCTCCTCCTGCCCCTCTTCCTTCTAGCCACACCTGGTTATCCTCCTCGACGAGCGGGGGTCATAGGAGGGGCGGAGGAGGGTGGAGGGAGGAGGGAGGGACGAGACGCGAGGAGAAGCAAGGGGAAGCGAGGAGGAGCGAGGACCGAGGAGGGGCAACGAGGACAAACCGAGAAAGGAGGAGGACGAGGAGCGAGAACGAGCAGGAAACTGGGGGGGGGCAAAAAAATACCGATACCTCTTCGGCCGTGCATTTCACGGGGCGCATTCCGATCCGCGCGTCATGGAGACATCCCAGGGTATTTCCATGAGAACTCTCCAGGGCGAGCACCAGAAGCGCTGCGTTGCGCCCACCTGCGGAAGAGAGACGAGAAGGAAAGCAGGCAGAAACGAGGAGGAGGAGAAAGGAGGAGGAGGAAATGGACGAGGAGGAGGAGGAGGCGGGCTCACACCCGGAAGGTCAAGTTCCCCATGCTTCCATGCTAGGAGGAGGAGGAGGAGGAGGAAGAGGAGGAGGAGGAGGAGGAGGAGGGAGGAGGAGGAGGGGAAAGGAAGAGGAGGAGGAGGGAGGAGGAGAAGGTGGAGGAGGGAGGGAGGAGGAGGAGGGAGGAGGGAGGAGGGAGGAGGAGGAGGAGAGGGAGGAGGGAGGAGGGAGGAGGAGGAGGAGGACGAGGAGGAGGACGAGGAGGAGGAGGAGTAGGACGAGGAGGAGGAGGAAGAAGGCCCACGACATGGAAGCGGCCAGTCGCGCAGGCCGCCACCAACCGCCGCGCACAGGCACGGCACCCTCGGCCTCAGACGAGCAAGTACATGGAGTGCACACCGAGGAACACGACGTTGCGCGGTGGGGTGGGATGGCGGCGCCCGAGCCGTACGCGGCCCAGGGCCCCTACCGCCTCCCGCGGCCGCCCCCTCGCCGCCACGGAGCGCCAGCCGGCGGCGCGCGGCGGCTCGCCGCCGATGCCCTCCCACTGCTCCGCGAGGCGGGAGAAGTCCGCAACGAACTTCAGCAGCTCCGCGGGGTCCTGCGGCGGCGCCACTGCCTCGGAGAAGCCGAAGCGGCGGGAAAGCTCCGTGAAGCGCCCGCGGGCCTCCACCAACTCCGCCTCCGAGGGCGCCTTCGCCGCCGCGGCCGCCACAGGCGCCAGCGCAGCGTCGGCCCACTCGCCGCCACGAGGGAGCCCGACAGCCACGGCAGGCCGCCCACCGTCAGCCCACGCATCGTCGATCAGGTCCTCGTCCATCTCGCCGTCGCCGTCGGAGAGGGCCCGAAGCGCCGCCCCAGGCGCAAGCACGAGCCCAAGGCCCGCGCCCGCGCCGCCGGCGGCCGCCGTCGTGTCCACCTCCACGGCGAGGGGGGGAGCTGCGCCCACTCCAGCGCGACCAGTTTCAGCAGCACCAGGCTCCGCGCCACGCGCCTCCGCCCGCCGCGCCGAGAGGCGCTGGCGGCGGCGGCGGCGGCGCTCCGCCGTGGCGGCCGACTTGGCACGCTGGGGTGCGTCATCCTGCTCGGCAAGTTCGGCGCGGGCGACGGGCGGCGGCGCCGTCGGCGCGGTCCGCGCCCGAAGCGCGACCGCCGCAACAGCACCCGCCACCGCAGCCGCCGTGCGCCGCGGAGCCTTGGCCTCCACGGCCGCGGTCACGGCGGCCGCCAGCAAGGCGACGCCGTCCTCCGCAGCCGTCGGGCCCCCTCTAGGCCGTGCCATCCCGCGCGGGCGGACGGCCACGGCCAGCGCGATTGCTTGAGCCAAAATGGCTACGGAGGAGGAGGAGGAGGAGGAGGAGGAGGGAGGAGGGAGGAGGGAGGAGGGAGGAGGAGGGAGGAGGGAGCAGGGAGGGGGGAGGAGGCAGGAGGGTCATGGGGAGGTGGCGAAGAGGCCCGGGCCACGCCCCTCGGCGCCACCGCCCGAAGAGCTGCCCCGAGCCCGCTCGCGGCTCTCACAGGAAGTAGGGCACGAGCTGCCGCGGCTGCGTCTGCGGGGCGGAGGGGGTGTCGAAGGCCCCCTCCTCCGACGAGCAGCCACAGCTTCGAGCATCGTCAACCCTCCTCCTCCTCCTCCTCCTCCGACGTCGTCGTCGTCGTCGTCGTCGGCGTCGTCGTTATCGTCGTCGTCGTCGTCGTCGTCGTCGGCGTCGTCGAGGTTCGAAGATCGACCAAGGTAGGACAGTTGATTGTGCTGGGCGGTTGGGGAGTTTGGGCCGCCCGAGGCCTCTGCCGGCCCCTGACTGGGCACCGCGCGAGGAGGTCGCCGCCGCCGTCGTCGGACCTGCATTCATTTCCCGACCCCTCCCGGGTCCTGAGGGGGAACTGTAGATGTGAGAACCAGCTCAGGGTGGCAGCATCGAGCTGCGATCGGCGATATATCGGCGATATGGCCCTGATTGCGACTCCACACGTACCTGGGCGGGGTGGGCTATCCGGTCCCTATCTCGGCGGCGAGCCTTGGGGGAAGTGAGAAGGGGAGGGCTTCATTCAGAAGGCTCAGAAGTCCCATGGCGTTCTGAGACGCTCATCAGCCTTCCCCGAAGACAGATTATCCCGGCAAAGCAACCTAACAGCGATGTGTAGGAGCATATCTGGAAGCATTCCCCTTAAGATTCAGATGAGAATCCAGTTGTAGAATTCTGCTGTTCTCGCAGTCGTAGTCGCATTCGCGATGACAGTCGCAGCGGCAACGGCAGTCGCAGTCACAGCCTCAGCCTCAGCCTGCCTCAGCCTCAGCCTCAGCCTGCCTCAGCCTCAGCCTGCCTCAGCCTCAGCCTGCCTCAGCCTCAGCCTGCCTCAGCCTCAGCCTCAGCCTGCCTCAGCCTCAGCCTCAGCCTCAGTCTGCCTTCAGCCTCGGCCTCAGCCTCAGCCTGCCTCAGCCTGCATCAGCCTCAGCCTCAGCCAGCCTGCCTCAGCCTCAGCCTCAGCCTGCCTCAGCCTCAGCCTCAGCCTGCCTCAGCCTCAGCCTCAGCCTGCTTCAGCCTCAGCCTCAGTCTGCCTTCAGCCTCGGCCTCAGCCTGCCTCAGCCTCAGCCTGCATCAGCCTCAGCCTCAGCCTCAGCCTGCCTCAGCATCAGCCTGCCTCAGCCTCAGCCTCAGCCTGCCTCAGCCTCAGCCTCAGCCTCAGTCTCAGTCTGCCTTCAGCCTCGGCCTCAGCCTCCGCCTGCCTCAGCCTCAGCCTGCAGCCTCAGCCTCAGCCTCAGCCTCAGCCTGCCTCAGCATCAGCCTGCCTCAGCCTCAGCCTCAGCCTGCCTCAGCCTCAGCCTCAGCCTGCTTCAGCCTCAGCCTCAGTCTGCCTTCAGCCTCGGCCTCAGCCTCAGCCTGCCTCAGCCTCACCCTGCATCAGCCTCGGCCTCAGTCTCAGCCTGCCTCAGCCGCAGCCTCAGCCTGCCTCTGCCTCAGCCTCAGCCTGCTTCAGCCTCAGCCTCAATCTGCCTTCAGCCTCGGCCTAGCCTCAGCCTGCCTCCTCAGTGCCTCAGCCTCAGCCTCAGCTGCCTCAGCTCAGCCTCCTCAGCCTTCAGCCTCCTCAGCCTCAGCCTGCTTCAGCCCAGCTCAGTGAGCCTGCCTAGCCTCAGCCTCAGCCTGCCTCTTCAGCTGCAGCCTCAGCCTCAGTCTGCCTTCAGCCTCAGCCTCAGCTGCCTCAGCCTCAGCCTGCAGCTCAGCCTCAGCCTGCCTCAGCCTCAGCCTGCCTCAGCCTCAGCCTCAGCCTGCCTCAGCCTGCCTCAGCCTCAGCCTGATTCAGCCCATCAGCCTCAGTCTCTTCAGTCGGCTAGCCTCAGTTCAGCATCAGCCTGCCTCAGCATCATCCGCAGGACAAGTCAGCCAGCCTGCCTCAGCCTGCTAGCCTCGCATGCTTCTCAGCCTCCTCAGCCTATCAGCCTCAGCCTCAGCCTCAGCCTGCCTCAGCATCAGCCTGCCTCAGCCTCAGCCTGCCAGCCTCAGCCTCAGCCTCAGCCTGCTTCAGCCTCAGCCTCAGTCTGCCTTCAGCCTCGGCCTCAGCCTCAGCCTGCCTCAGCCTCAGCCTGCCTCAGCCTCAGCCTCAGCCTCAGCCTGCCTCAGCCTCAGCCTGCCTCAGCCTCAGCCTCAGCCTGCCTCAGCACAAAATGTGCCCGGGCATGGAGTTCTGGGGAACTCGAAGACCACGAAGTGGCCTACAGTTGGCTCCGGGCATTCAAAATCATGCCCAGGAATAGAGTTCTGGGAACTCGAAGACCACGAAGTGGCCTACAGTTGGCTCCGGGCATTCAAAATGTGGCCCAGGAATGGAGTTCTGGGAACTCGAAGACCACGAAGTGGCCTACAGTTGGCTCCGGGCATTCAAAATGTGGCCCGGGAATGGAGTTCTGGGAATTCGAAGACCACGAAGTGGCCTACAGTTGGCTCCAGGCATTCAAAATCATGCCCAGGAATGGAGTTCTGGGACCTCGAAGACCACGAAGTGTGTAACTGTTTGCTTAAAACGACTTCCGCGGCTTCTCCCCGGCACCCGCCCAGACCCCCCTGGGGAGTCAAGATGCTCTCTTTTGACACTACTAGAAACCTATCAGTCTTCGCTGTTAGGTAAAAACCTCTCAAAGGCGCAAGGGTTCCTGAATAAGAAAGCATTATCCTGGTCATTCCCCCCCTCGCTCGCCGCCGACTATCGGGGATGGATGTGCGGAACGGGGGAAACGGGTCCTGAGGGACACGGCTCCTGGACCCCAAGACCTGAGGTCTTCATCATGGGTCGTCTTCTGATAGTCCCGAGGTCTTCCTCCAGAACGGGGTCTTCATCCTGAACGAGGTTTTCATCCTGAGTCGTCTTCTGAGGTCTTCATCCAGAACGAGGTCTTCTGAGGTCTTCCTCTGGAGGAAGACCCCGAGACCTTCGTCCAGAACGAGGTCTTCATCCCGAGCCGTCTCCTGATAGCCCCGAGGGACGCGGGGGGGGCCCCGAGAGCCCGGAGACGGCAAGAGACCCCCGGACGCGTCTCCCCCAAGACCCGCTCCCCCCCGTGGCGACGCTCGGGGGTCGAGGCACCCTCCTGTGGCCCATACCCCCCCCCCCCCCCAGAACAGCGGCCCCTGGCTCCCGCCCGCCATCGCTCGGACGTCCACTCCCCGTGCACGTCCCGCCGTCGTGCGGATCGTTCTCGATGATCCGGGAGGATCCTCGAGGGTCCTCGCTGGAGAAGCAGCATGCACACAGCCGAGCGGTGCCGATCCCGGCGAGGGCCGGGAGGTCGAGGCTCGAGGCTCGAAGCCCTGCTCCGCGAGCGGCCCTGAGGCAAAGCCCGTCCATGCTCGACACGTCTGGGCGCCCCCTCTGATAAGCAAGCAGACTACCCCTGGCCCTTTGGGAGGGTCGTCGTCGTCCTCCTCCGTCGTCGTCGTCGTCGTCGTCGGCGTCGTCGTCCTCGTCGTCGGCGTCGTCGGCGTCGTCGTTCAGGGTCGGCGGCACCAGCAGTAAGGCCTCTCCATCAAAGCTACTCCTGGCCCTTTGGGAGGGGGCCTAAGTTACAGTCGAACCTGGGACACAAGGACATCTCTCAAGAGCACGAGACCCTCCGCCAGCCAAAACGTACAGAACATCCAAGGGTACCCTCCCCAGGGTGCACAAGAAAATCCAACAACCACGAAGAACACTCGGGTACCCTCCCCGGACCGATCTCGATTTATCTTCCTCGGACCGACTGTAAGAGGGCCCAAAAAATTAGAGATAGAGCGTCGTTTCTGCAGATGTCTCAGGCAAAACCGCCCAAATCGATCATCCCTACTGCAAACACGGGTACCTAAGTTCGGATGCGTGTTCGTTGTGTTGGTTTGGGGGTTCCTTTATTCTCGATGACCTTCCAGCACAGGGTCTTCAGCTCTTCAGCAAGTGGGCGACCTCGTCATCTTCGTGTCCGCCGTCGCTGTTGTCGACGTCGTCGTCGTCGTCGGCGTCGGCGTCGGCGTCGTCGTCGGCGTCGTCGGCGTCGTTCAGGGAGGGCGGCACCAGCAGTAAGGCCTCTCCATCAAAGCTACTCCTGGCCCTTGGGAGGGGGCCTAAGTTACAGTCGAACCTGGGACACAAGGACATCTCTCAAGAGCACGAGACCCTCCGCCAGCCAAAACGTACAAAACATCCTAGGGTACCCTCCCCAGGGTGCACAAGAAAATCCAACAACCACGAAGAAAACTCGGGTACCCTCCCCGGACCGATCTCGATGTATCTTCCTCGGACCGACTGTAAGAGGGCCCAAAAAATTAGAGATAGAGCGTCGTTTCTGCAGATGTCTCAGGCAAAACCGCCCAGATCGATCATCCCTACTGCAAACACGGGTACCTAAGTTCAGATGCGTTTTCGTTGTGTTGGTTTGGGGGTTCCTTTATTCTCGACGACCTTCCAGCACAGGGTCTTCAGCAAGTGGGCGACCTCAACATCTTCGTGTCCGCCGTCGCTGTTGTCGACGTCCTCCTCCGTCGTCGTCGTCGTCGTTGGCGTCGTCGTCCTCGTCGTCCGCGTCGTCGGCGTCGTCGGCGTCGTCGTCGTTCAGGGTCGGCGGCACCAGCAGTAAGGCCTCTCCATCAAAGCTACTCCTGGCCCTTTGGGAGGGGGCCTAAGTTACAGTCGAACCTGGGACACAAGGACATCTCTCAAGAGCACGAGACCCTCCGCCAGCCAAAACGTACAGAACATCCTGGGGTACCCTCCCCAGGGTGCACAAGAAAATCCAACAACCACGAAGAACACTCGGGTACCCTCCCCGGACCGATCTCGATGTATCTTCCTCGGACCGACTGTAAGAGGGCCCAAAAAATTAGAGATAGAGCGTCGTTTCTGCAGATGTCTCAGGCAAAACCGCCCAGATCGATCATCCCTACTGCAAACACGGGTACCTAAGTTCGGATGCGTTTTCGTTGTGTTGGTTTGGGGGTTCCTTTATTCTCGATGACCTTCCAGCACAGGGTCTTCAGCTCTTCAGCAAGTGGGCGACCTCGTCATCTTCGTGTCCGCCGTCGCTGTTGTCGACGTCGTCGTCGTCGTCGGCGTCGGCGTCGGCGTCGTCGTCGTCGTCGGCGTCGTCGGCGTCGTTCAGGGTCGGCGGCACCAGCAGTAAGGCCTCTCCATCAAAGCTACTCCTGGCCCTTTGGGAGGGGGCCTAAGTTACGGTCGAACCTAGGACACAAGGACATCTCTCAAGAGCACGAGACCCTCCGCCAGCCAAAACGTACAAAACATCCTAGGGTACCCTCCCCAGGGTGCACAAGAAAATCCAACAACCACGAAGGAAACTCGGGTACCCTCCCCGGACCGATCTCGATGTATCTTCCTCGGACCGACTGTAAGAGGGCCCAAAAAATAGAGATAGAGCGTCGTTTCTGCAGATGTCTCAGGCAAAACCGCCCAGATCGATCATCCCTACTGCAAACACGGGTACCTAAGTTCAGATGCGTTTTCGTTGTGTTGGTTTGGGGGTTCCTTTATTCTCGATGACCTTCCAGCACAGGGTCTTCAGCAAGTGGGCGACCTCGTCATCTTCGTGTCCGCCGTCGCTGTTGTCGACGTCGTCGTCGTCGTCGTCGTCGGCGTCGGCGTCGGCGTCGTCGTCGTCGTCGTCGTCGTCGTCGGCGTCGTCGGCGTCGTTCAGGGTCGGCGGCACCAGCAGGAAGGCCTCTCCATCAAAGCTACTCCTGGCCCTTTGGGAGGGGGCCTAAGTTACAGTCGAACCTAGGACACAAGAACATCTCTCAAGAGCACGAGACCCTCCGCCAGCCAAAACGTACAAAACATCCTAGGGTACCCTCCCCAGGGTGCACAAGAAAATCCAACAACCACGAAGAACACTCGGGTACCCTCCCCGGACCGATCTCGATGTATCTTCCTCGGACCGACTGTAAGAGGGCCCCAAAAAATAGAGATAGAGCGTATTTGTTTCTGCAGATGTCTCAAGCAAAACCGCCCAGATCTATCATCCCTACTGCAAACACGGGTCCCTAAGTTCGGATGCGTTTTCGTTGTGTTGGTTTGGGGGTTCCTTTATTCTCGATGACCTTCCAGCACAGGGTCTCCAGCAAGTGGGTGACCTCGTCATCTTCGTGTCCGCCGTCGCTGTTGTCGACGTCGTCGTCGTCGCGAGGCCCTCCCTGAGCGGGGGGGGAGTGGAGGCGTGCGGGCTTCCGCGCGGGAACCTTTCTCCCTGTCAGGCCGCCACCTCCGCAGGGGAGGGCTTTGGACTGGTGGCGAACAAGCCGGGGCCCCTGCGATGAGGAGGAGGGAGGAGGAGGAGGAGGAGGAGGAGGAGGAGGAGGAGGAGGAGGAGGAGGAGGAGGAGGAGGGAGGAGGAGGAGGAGGCGGAGGGCCATCTCTCTGCCGTTCGCCCTGCCTGCGTTGCTGCCTGCTGCCGTGTCCCGACCCCCCCCCCCTTTCTGCGCTCGGTGCCCGCCTGGACCGACGCGAAGCACGGCCAGGCACACGGGTAGACAAGGGCCGCTTACACCTTGCGAAATGGTTAAGAAATCATGGGTTAAGAAATTCATGGTCTCAGAACTTGACTAAAAACCCAAAATTTCTATTAAAATCTTAGGATTTACGTTGAAACATTAAGAATAATCGAGACCCTGGCCGAAAAATTAAGTTTTCTTAAGCATCGCCTAAGGTGTACTTCCCTAGGGTCTGGGCCCGACGCCCGCATCGCACCAGGAGATGTTCAACCGAAAGGGCAAGCGCAGAGCCAGCGCCGCCCCGCGGCACGCGAAAAGGGAGGCGCCGAGCGCGGCAGGGCCACGGAGCTCCGACCGACGCAGGGATCGACGCGCAGCGCTGCAGCACTCCGCGGAGCCCTGGGGAAGCCCGCCCAGGGCCCGAGGATCCCTGCGGGCGTAGTTGGGCGGTTGTGGCACCCCACTGACTACCTACCAGACCACCCCAACCCAAACCGAAGACCCGAATTTCGGGTTGGGGGGGGTATGGGCTCCACATGTGTTTTTTCGATGTTCCCAGACCCCCCCCCCCACTAGAAATCGAGGGCAAATCTGAGCCTTCGGGTTGGGTTGGGGTGGTTTGGTGGGTGGTGACCCACGGCCAAGACGGACACTGGACCCTGGACAGTGCGCCTGCCCGTCGCGCGGGGCGGCCCCACGTGGGCGACGAAGAGAACAACACATCTTGCGCGAGACGGCATGGCGAGCTCGCGCGGCGGCCCACGCGGGGCGCCATCGCGGCCCGCCACGCTGGAGACGAGGGCGCAGACGCGGGACCTCTCGCGGGAAGCTTGCGCGCCAATGCTGGCGCAGACGAGCCCGTTCTCTTGCGTCGCTCACGTGGTCCGAGCAGATGGGGTCGGAGGATCGCGCGCCGCATCGCCGATGCATCGGCGATGCAGCGGCGATGTAGCCGCGGTGCATCGGCGAAGCATGCGCGACGTCGGCGTTGCGAAATAGAACCATAACAAAAACGCCATAAACATAAATGTTCGGCACCCCGCACGGATTTCTTGGATCCACGCTGGACCCCCCTCCCTGGCGCGCTCCGCGCGCCAAGGGCTGCGCCGGAGGCGCTGTCGGGGGGCCCAGCGCGGACCCAAGAAATCCGCGTGGAGCGCCAAAAGTTTATGTTCACGGCGTGTCCAAGCTCCACCTTGATCCACGTCGCCGACGTCGCGACCTCACGCGGGCAGCTTGCGCACCAAGGTCCTCCTCCTCTTCCTGCTCCTGACCCTCCTGCTCCTCCTCCTCCAGACGACCCCCGTTTTCTTGAGGGGGGGTCGGGACACGGCAGCAGGCAGAAGACGCAGGCAGGGCGAACGGCAGAGAGATGGCCTTCCTCCTCCGTTCTCCTCCTCCTCCTCCTCCTCCTCCTCCTCCTCCTCCTCCTCCTCCTCCTCCACATCCCGCCCTCCCTCCCTCCCTCCCTCCCTCCCTCATCCCTCCTCATCCTCATCCTCCTCCTCCTCACCTCCTCCTCCTCCTCCTCCTCCTCCTCCTCCTCCTCCTCCTCCGTTTCCATTTTGGCTCAAGCCATTTGGCTCAAGCGTTCGCATGTCCCTTGCCTCGGCCGTCCCTGCGATGGCCGCCGCGCGAGGTGCTAGAGGAGCTCGGGCTGTGGACGCCGCCGCTGCTGCCCTGGTCGAGGCGGCGGTGCGCGGTGCTGCTGGCACGCCGAGGCGCACGGCTGCGGCTGTGGCGCGCTCCGCGGTGTCCGCTGCGCTCTTCGCGCTGCGGGTCCGCGTGGAGCAGGCCGCGGCGGCGCCTGTTGCTGGAGGCGATGAGGTGCTTCCTGGCCGCCCTGCTGCTGCGGCCGCCGACCCCGCGGCCCGCTCCGCGAGGCGGCGGCGGCGCCAGCGGAGGGCGGCGCGCATGGCGGCAGGCGCTGGCGCGCCTGACGCCCTCGACGGCATGGAGGTGGAGGTCGTAGCCATGGCCGATACAGCCCCCGCGGGGCCTGCTGCCGCGGAGGCGGTGGGAGGCGCGGATGTGGCTGCTGGTGCCGACGGTGCTGATGACCTTGATGACGAGTGGGCCGACGCCGTGCGGCGGGTGGCCCCTCGGGACGCTGTCGCGACGGCGGCTGCCCCGCTGGAGCCTGTAGCGCCCGTGGCGGAGGCGGCTCCTGGCGTGGCGTGGCGTTGCGTGCGCCCTCGGCCTGGTCGGAGGGGCAGCTCGCGGAGCTCCGCGAGTGCTTCGGCGAGCTCTCGCGCGCCTGCGGCTTCGTGCGCGCGGCGACGATCGAGCCGCCGAGGGACCCCGTGAACCTGATGGAGGCCGTGGCGGACCTCACCCGCATGGCGCGGGAGCGGGGCGCGCTGTCGCGCGCCGCCAGCCAGCGTTCCAGGGCTGCATGGGGGGGCGGCCCGGGGAGGCGGTTGGGCCCTTGACCGCTCGCGGTCGGGAGCCGTCTCCCCACCCCCTCGTGCATCGTGGGGTTCGGCTTCGGCATGCCCCACTTCGTCCTCGGCGGCGGCCTCGTCGCGGAGGGCGTCCATGTCGACCTCATCTGAGGTCTGTCGCGGCCCTTGGGAGCCGCGCGGCCGCGGCCCTCGGGAGCCGCGCCCTGGACAGTCCCGTCGTCTCTCACGCTCCCCGTGCGGGCGGGCGTGTGGGTAGCGACGAGGTCGTCCTGTCGCCGTGGTCTGTTCGCCCGTCGGACGGATCCTCGATGCTCCTGATTCCTGATTCCTGACTCCTGACTCCTGACTCCTGACTCCTGACTCCTGACTCCTGACTCCTGACTCCCCCTCCCCCTCCTCCTCCTCCTCCTCCTCCTCCTCCTCTCATCCTCCTCTCCTCTCTCCTCCTCCTCCTCATCCTCCTCCTCCTCCCTCCTCCCCTCCTCCTCCTCCTCCTTCTCCTCCTCCTCCTCCGCCTCCTCCTCCTCCCCTCCTCCTCCCTCCTCTCCTCCTCCTCTCCCTCCTCTCCTCCTCTCCTCAAAAAGGCCCTCATTTTGGGGTGGGGGGGGGGGGGGGTTCGGCGTCCCTCACCGCGGGGCGGGGCGGTGGCGCTCTGCGGCGCCGCGGCCCCCTCCCCCTCCCCAACGACGCCCGTGGGGCGGGGGCCGCGGCGAGCCACGGGCTCGGGGCCTGGTCAGCGCGAAGTGGCCCAGGGGCGCGGGGAATCCAGAATGACGACGGTAGGGGGCCAGATGTGAACCCTACCCCTACCCCCCACGATTTTGAGGGGGAGGGCGGGGCTCACTTCGTTCGGGAGCTCCCGAGCGAAGTGAAGCCCTCCCTCCCCCTCAGAAATCGTGGGGGGTAGGTGTAGGGTTCGCATCTGGCCCCCTAGTCGGGCTCCGGAACAGCACCCAGGGACAGGACCTCCTGCAGTCGGCGGTGGACACACACCTCCCTTTGGTGAACCACCCTTTGGTGCAAACGGCCTGGGGCCGACACCGACGGACCGGGACCCGCAAAAATGACGGCCGCGACGCCCTCTTGCGAACCGAAAACGGCCAATTCGCGAATCGACGTGTCAGGATAGGTCTCTGAACCTCCGATACAGGCGGGTTTTGAGGAAAAAATCAAAAGTAGGCAACAAAAAACTCTAACATCATCAAAAATAATCCAGTGTGGTCGGGCTCTAGAATTAGGTCGGGCTCCGGAACAGGACTCGGAACCAGGACCCCCCGAGCAGCGCGGGCGGTCTCGACCCCCTGGCGCCGCCTCCAGCGGCGCCACAGGGACGCCAAGGCGCCCCAGGGTTGGGGTGGCGAGAGCGCCCTGGGCTACGGCCGGACCCAGGACAGAAGACCGTCCCTTAATTCAAGAACTAGGTCGGGCATGTCCTCCTACAAAAGGGCTTGGGACGAAACATTAAAAATAGTACGAGAACTCGCCGGCCCAACGGGCCAGAGGCGTGCTAAGATCTCCACTAACGGTTTGACAATATTCTACTTCGCGCGCGCGTGGCGCACCCTGGGGGTCCCCGGACGAACAGTACCCCTGCCGATCCCTGGCGGATCCCCGGGCAATCCCCGGCCAGGTCTCCCAGGAAGCTCCAGGGGATGGCAATTTTTCGACACCTCTCACGAGGATCGTGGCATCCGAGGGGGGAGCTGCAATCGATCACCCCTCCTCTCGCCCCCGCGAGTTTCCCAAAAGGCTCCAGAGGCCCCAAGACGCCGCGAAGGAGCTCCAAGAGGCCTCCAAGATCGCCCCAAGACAGGGCCCAAAACCGCCCCAGAGGGCCCCAAGACGACCCAAGAGGCCTCCAAGACAGCCCAAGAGGCCCCCAAGACGGCTCCAAGAGGGGGTCCAGACGGGAGACCGGCGCGGATATTTCGAGCCCTCGGCCCTGAGAAGCCCCCAGGAGCGCCCAAGAGGTCCCCGAAAGGCTCCCAAGAGGCCCCTAGAGGCCCCCAAGAGGCCCTAAGATGCCCCCACGAGGCTCTCAGGAGGCCCCCCCCAAGAGGCCCCCAAGCGGCCCCAGGAGGCCACCCAAATGCCACCCCAAGCACGCAAGCAAGTGCCAGCGATGCTACAATATGGGCCAGCGGAATGAGCGAAGCGATTGAATGAAGACTTTCAAAAAGAAACGGTCAGAACATCGGGCGACGACGCCGACGACGATGACCACGACGACGCCGCCGCCGCCGACAACGACGCCGACGATGCCGCCGCCGCCGACGACGACGACGCCGACGACGGCGGTGGCGGCATCGACGACGACAACGACGACGACGACGACGACGACGACGACGACGACGACGACGACGACGGACGACCGACGACCGACGACCGACGCCGCCGACGCCGGCAAAGCCGAGGACGACGGAAGACCGACGCCGACGCCGACGCCGGCGGCGGCGGCGGCCGCGGCCCGAGCATGGGCGGCCGCGCGCCAAGGGGGGGAGGGGGCACCGCGGCAGCGGAGGCCGGCACCTCCTTGAAGATGCGGAACCTTCCCCGCCGCGGGCGCCGCGGCGCGGGCACCGAGCGCTGCTCAACCGCAGGGGCCAGCACTGAGCCAGCGCCGCCTCGCGGCACGCGAAGGGAGGCGGCAAGCGCGGCAGGGTCACGGAGCTCTGCTTCCTCCTCCTCCCTCTCCCTCTCCCTCTCCATCCTCCTCCATCCTCCTCCATCCTCCTCCACCTCCTCCTCCTCCTCCTGCACCTCCTCCTCCTCCTGCACCTCCTCCTCCTCCATCCTCCTCCAACTCCTCCTCCTGCTCCTCCTCCTCTCCTCCTCCTCCTCCTCCTCCTCCTCCTCATCCTCCTCCTCCTCCTCCTCCTCCTCCTCCTCCTCCTCCTCCTCCTCCTCCTCCTCCTCCTCCTCTCTTAACCGACGCGAGGATTGACGCACAAGGTTGTGGCAAGCAGCGGAGCCCTGGGGAAGGCGGGCGCGGCGGCGCGGGCGCGCGCGCGCGCCCCAGGGAAGCCAAGACGCCGCGGAGCAGGCAGGACGAAGGGCCTGCGCGGCCCTCTCGGCGGCGAGCCCAAGGGGGGGGGGGGGGGAAGCAGTGGGGGTCAGGCCTGCTCGGGAGGCGCGGGGCTTCCCGGGAGCCCTTGCGCCGGCCGAGGTCCAGGATAGATCTGAGGTGTCCCCAAACCGAGGTTGGCCCAGGTTGCATCCACCATGGCTCGAAAGCATGGGAGCCTTCTTGTCTTCTGGATCTCCTGGGGGTGTCGATGACCCACCGTCTGATGTCGATGGTTTCCCAGGATGGCCCCGAGAATTGTGGGAGGCCTCCAAAACGGCTCCAAGAAAGCTCGAGCACCAGACAGAGCTCCAACAGGGCCCTGTTGTGTCCCTTTGGGGGCTGATTGAGCTGAGGGCTTCGTTGGTTTGACTGGCGTCCCCCATGGGATTCACCAACCCTCGACCACTTCCACTCCCATGAAGTGCGGCTGTGGCCCAGGAATACAATCGAAACGCTGCCATAAGGAGCCCTATAGAAGGAACGAGGCCCCTTTTCTTCCATAAGTTCAACTTCGATTTCCCATAGAAAACCTGAGGACACCCCAAGACAAACAGTAAAGCAATTAGGGAACAATGAGCCCCTCCCCAACGAAAAGGGTTCCTTCTTCAGCGGCCCGATCGTACCTCTGCATGGGCCCGTGGGGATGTGCGAAGCGTCCAGATTTTGACTTTGCGGCACCACTCGCGCCTTGAAGACATCACTGCTTGGCGGCGATTCTCCTGAGAAGGCCCCAAGCATCCTGCAAGGAATTGGGCGCGAGCCAGTCTCTTTCACGAAGCCCTGGCCTTCTTAGGAGGCCGCGCCCGATCACCCTGCCCTCGACGAAAATCGGCTCCAACAGCTCCGTGGACACCCCCCAGGGGTCCAATCTGACAAGCTGTCCGAGCCGCGTCCAGCCGTGGCGACTAAATCCCGTGAAACGGCCGAACACCTCCAGAGCGACTGCAACACCGACGATCACGACGACGACGTCGAACGTCATGCAGAGCGCAGGGCCGAGGCGAACTCGGCTGGCAAGCGCAACATCGGTCCGTGGGGCCTGGGCAACCGAGCTGGAGAGGCAGCGCAAAAGATTGAGCAGGGGCCGACCGTCCCGGCACTCCTAGAGGCCGACCATGACATGCTCTTAGAACCCCAAACTGTTCCAAGAACAACACACTGTTCTTAGAACGTAATACCGATCGATGTGATAAAGCAAGACGCTCTGGCCAGAACTGTTCTGAGAACATGTCGTGCAACCCACAAAAGGTTACTAGACTCATGTTGCTCCCATCGTACTGAAGGACCACATCCCAGGAATGAGTTCGAGCACCCGGAAAAGGGCCGAAACATTGTCGAAACGCTGTCGAAGCAGCGTCGGGCGAGCGCCTCCCAGGGCCCGAGACGTGAACACCCTCGAGCCGCGGTGCTTTGCTGGTGCTCGAAGCTCTTCCTGGTGACCAGGGCTTGAGCATGCTGGCACATCCGGCGCCAGGACGCCCCGCCCCTGCTCGAGAGAGAGACCGGCGGAGCGGCTCCCGGTGGCCCCGCTCGTCCACGTCCAGGATGGAGGCCACGTTCCCGCACCGGTAGCAGTAGTTCGGGGCAGACCTCCGCGCGCCGGCTCGGGCTGCGCACCTGGTGATATGGGCTTGTTTTCCACCACCACCACCACCATCAGTGGGGGGGGGAGGAGGAGGAGGAGGAGGAGGAGGAGGAGGAGGAGGAGGAGGAGGAGGAGGAGAGAGGAGGAGGAGGAGGAGGAGGAGGAGGAGGACCCCCTACCCCCTCCAACTTATGGTGGTGCTGGTGGTGGCAAACAGGCCCATCACCCGGGGCCTCCAGCCCACAGCCCCGGAGCTGTGCTGCATCCTGGGAGGACCCTGTCTGCTCGAGCGCGGCCCTGTACGTATCGACTCCGTGCCGCGACCACGCCGCATCGGTGTCGGGTCTTGCACGCTTCCCCGCGGGTGGTCCGCCGTCGAAGGAAGCTTGGGTGGCAGCTCATGGGAGTCTCCTACACCATCTCGTCGGCTCTTGCGAATCGACGCCAGTCGACGCGGAATCGACGCTAATCGATGCAAAATCAACGCTCATCGACGCCAACCGACACTAAATCGGCGCTGTCTCATCGACTCCCAGACGCAAATCGACGCTAAAGACGAAATTCAGCGAGCACACCAGACTCCCATGATTCGCTACCGAAGGAACCCCTTTTCGATGGTCCTGGGGCCCGAGAGCAGCCCCGAGGCCGAATCCGAAGAAAAAAAGCGTGGCCCATGGAGCGCAAGGATTGCTGGGACGGGCTCAGGAGTGAAGAGGCCCAGACCCCCGACGTCGTGATTTTTTCATGACGCCGCCCCCCAGAGGTCTGGACCCCTTCCCCTGGACCGGTTTTTCGTCCTGCATCGTTTTTTGACGCTCCCGAGGCCCGGGGAGGGCCCCCGGAGGCCGAAAATTGCGAAAAACCTCCCGTCGCGATTTTTTTCACGACGCGAGGAGGTCTGGGGGGGGGGCACATCGCCCCTGGAAGCGGCGATGCGTCGCCGATCCCTCGGCGCCCTGGCCCACGCTGTAGCGAATCCGCGTGCTCCCGGGCGGGGCGGGCCAGCGGACGCCTGCCAGCGGTGGACAGCCCACCCCCCGCCCTCCCGCTGCCCCTGTCGGGTCGGGCGAAAGGGGGGGATAGCAAAGGGGGGGGTTGAGAATCAGCTCACGCAGCTCATTTTCCTGGCGCCGGAGGCGGCCAAGTATCGAGGAATGGGCCCCTCGGCGAGGCCGAAACCAGCTGCATGCAGCAGATTTCGTAGCCCCCCGTTTCCCAATCCCCCCCTTTCGCCCGGCCCGACCCTGGGTGCGGGCAATACTTATATCCATCTCCAGTGCGTCTTGGACTTTCTTGAGAGGGGCGCCGCAAGGCCGAGGCGCACTGGATATGGACAAAAAATCTAGCCTCCTGGGGCCAGATCTGAATCCATATCCGGTGCGCCTCATGTTTTTGGGGAAGAGAGCCCGAGACTCCAAGACGCACTGGATGTGGATATAGACACTGCCCGCACTGGGGCCAGGCCGCCAAGGCCCCAGCGGGCCGCGCCGCGCGCCGGGTGCCAGGCGCGTGCCCTCCCCCCCCCCGCGCGCCTCGACCCCGGCCCGGGGCCGCACGGTAGGCGGGCGAGCCCGGCGCCGACGCGGCACGCCGGGGCGGCGACCGCAGTGCGGCGGAGCAGCAGAGGTCCGCGGCCGAGCCGGGAGGCGTCGAGGCGGCGGCGGAGTCGGCCGGCCAGAAGGCCCACCTCGTGAGCACTCTCGGGATCCCCACGTGCGGAGTCCGAGGCCGAACCGAGGCGGGGTCGGCATCCACCGAAGTCGGATCGAATCGGCTCGTATGAAGGGGCCCTGGGACACACCACTAAGTACACACAAATCACAGGATTCCCCATATGTGTCCATAGTTGTTGGGGTTGTCGTCTTCCCCCCCCCTTCCCATGTTTTCCAATATTGTCCGGGGAATCGACGATGAATTGTGTCTGTGTGTTTGCTTTCCCTCCCGAATCCACCGAAGCCGGACCGAATCGGCTCGGAGGGGTCGAAGCGAGCCCTGCACGAGGGGGCCTGCCGCGCCTCGCCCGAGGCCCGGAGGCTGGGAGATGGGCACCGACACAAGCCCGGGGGCCTGCCTCCACCAGTCGGGCGTTGGCAGAGCTGGCTTTAGTGGGACCTGGTTTAGCGATGAAACGTGGGGGGGGGGGGCGCCCCCCCCCCCCCCCGCCCCGTTCCACTAACCAGAACTGCCGTCCCCTGAGCAAAAAAAACACAAGCTACGGCAGACCTGGCTCAGTGGCTCTGGCAAATGTGGTGGCTCCGGGGCCCTACTACTAACCGGGTCCCCTTACCTCGGGTCCTGGCCATACCCGAAACAGGGCAGGACGCTCCTGGACGTCGGTGCTTGTGGTACTCTGCCGGTCACCAATGGGAGCCGCAGCAGCACCACCCTCACAGGGATCGGGACATAGCGTCTTCCCTCGGTGGAGGCACGAGATGCCACCCTGATGGGGTCGGAGTGGATGGGGTCGGAGGATCGCGCCGAGTCGCCGATGCATCGCCAATACATCGGCAATGCGGCGTCGCCGTCGGCCACGCTGAGGCGCCGTCGGCGTAGAGAAAATCGAGCTCCCCATCACGCCGAATCGCCGATGCATCGGCGGTGCGGAGCGATCCTCCGACCCCATCCGGGAGGCCTCGCACGCCTGTGTGTTGTTTGCTCTCCTGACTCTCTTCGATCCTTCGCGATCACGCCCGCGACTGGCCATGCCCCCCCACGATCTCTTCCTAGTCACGCCTGCGGAGCGGAGTGATACATGTATACAAATGTTTACACCTATGTATACATATACATATACACATCTACCGTCTGGGGAACCGACGTGTTGGGACCCCAGCAGGCGGTGGATATGGATAATTATGTTTGCCCCAGGGGGTCCGAACATATCCATATCCACCGCCTGCCGAGGTCCACGAAGATCGATCGCCCAGGCGGTGGTTGTACATAAATCTCCCCCTTGATCCCCCCAGGTCACGTTCCGATTCGCGCTGGCGCCGTGTGGGAAGAAACCGGCGCGAATCGTCGTGACGTGACCGACCCTCTCTCCCCTCCCCATCCCCCCCCTCGGTCGAGGCCCAGGAATGCACGACTAAATACACACACACACATCCCAAGAATGCTTGCCCACATGTTCTGGAGCTCCGTCTCCCCCCCCCCCCTTCCCATATCTTCCCTCATTTTCTCCGGAACCGACTATTACTGGTGTCTGTGCTTTTCTCTCCGGAGGTATCGCCAGAGGACAATGGGAGAAGAACAACAAAACGGCCTCGAGGCGCCAAGTGATGAGCGCGTTTTCCACCACCACCACCATAAGTTGGATGGGGCGAAGGGGGAGGAGGAGGAGGAGGACGAGGAGGAGGAGGAGGAGGAGGAGGAGGAGGAGGAGGAGGACCCCCCCCCTCCAACTTATGGTGGTGGTGGTGGAAAACACGCTCATCACCAAGAGCAGGGCGGGGCCCGGCGCGAGCGCGACCACACCATCTTGGGGGTCGCGGCGGCCGGCCCGGCCCGGCCGGCCGGCCGGCCCGCGGCGGGCGCGGGCAGCCGGCAGCTCCAGAGCGAAGCCTCTTGCAGGCTGCTCGCACCAGCGTTAGATGATGCTCGTTCTGGGGACCTTCCTGGAGCCACTCGCTCCACTCGTGCGTCGAGCCTGAGTCGAACCTGAGTCGAGCCTGAGTCGAACCTGAGTCGAGCCTGAGTCGAACCGGAGTCGAACCTGAGTCGAGCCTGAGTCGAACCTGAGTCGAACCTGAGTCGAACAGATCCATTAGGTGGGCCCCAGGAAGGTCCCCAAAACGAGCATCGAACCAGGGGACCTCACCCAGACTCTCGGACCGACCGCCGGCGCGCAGCAGACGGGCAGTAGCCAACAAAAACTGGCGGGGCGCGGGGCCGATCCGGACGCTTCTGGTGCAGGTCCCTGGCGGGGGGGCGACATCCCGCCAGGGCACCTCTGGCCATCGCTCGGACGTCCATTCCCTGTGTTTGTTTCGGCTTCGTGCGTGGTTTTTTCACCAAATGATCAAGGATGCTCCTCGATGGTCCTCGCCGAGGAAAGAACGCACACTTCCGAGCGATGCCAAGACCTCGGACACGGCACCACACCCCTGAAAGAGACAGGAATCACAGCTCGCAGAGGGCAGGATGCGCCAACATCCAATCGGGGAGTCGGAGCGGACCGGGACGTGCCCCGGTCCGGGATCCGTGCATCGGCACGAGTCCGTATATATCGACCCGGATCGACCGCGCCACAGGGCCCGACAGCGAGCGCCACGCAGGCATCGGGCCGCACCAGATCGCCGGGGGACGAGGATCGAATCGCATCGGGCCGATCGACAGAGCGATGACGAATCGGATCGATCGAGTCGGATCGACTCGAGATCGAATAAATGGGCTCCGCGGGCCCCTTTGCGCGATCGAGCAGTCGAATCGATATCGGCCCGAAGCGAATCGACGAGCCGAACCGACATCGAAGCGAAATGGGCCGTGCGGGACCCGTGCGCTCCAAAGCCGCCCGAGGCCCGAGGAGAAAGCCCAGCGGGGGGGGGGGGGAGGAGGAGGAGGAGGAGGAGGAGAAGAGGAGGAGGAGAGGAGGGAGGAGGAGGAGGAGGAAGGAGGAGGAGGAGGAGGAGGAGGAGGAGGCGAGGCCCGAGGAGAAAGCCCAGCGGGGGGGGGGGCCACACTTGGCGGGGGCGCGAGGCGCGGCTCACCTTCCTCGGGCAGGGGCCGGCCGCCCCGACAGACCTATCTGAAGGGGCCCCAGGACACACAAATAAATACACACAAATAAAAATGTTCCCCATATTTTCCCATATTTTCTGGGTTTCTGTCTTCCCCCCCACTTCCCATATTTTCCCATATTTTCTGGGGAATCGAGGATTAATTGTGTCTGTGTGTTTTTTCCTCTCCTATCGGCCCACCACGGAGCGCTCTCAGAACAACAGGCCGCTCCCAACACTCGTCCGTCGGCGGCGAGGCAGAGTGGGCTGCACCAGCGCTAGAGCTAAACGGGGGGCACCGAGAGAAGCGAACTGGCCAGCGTGCAAAGAGCGGGGAGAGGGCAGACGAGGCGGCCGCGGAGGGGGACGGGAGAACAGGCCACTCGGAGGCGGAGGAGTTCTCACACTGCTCCCAAAACACAAAGACCTGTTTTAGAACATAGAGCCGCTGTGTGAAAAAATGTGCGTCAGCCAACGATGCTCTAAGAACAATTTGCGTAAACCGCAAAAGGTTATAACAATGGTGCTTGGAAAAAGGTAAGATGCACAGACAGCGCTACTCCCCGGACATCTCCCAGGGCGGTTTCTGACCAGGAGTCCGAGGCGAATCCGGCGGTGGCGACGAGGGCCTCCCAGGAAGCCCCAAAGGGGGAAAACGAGGAAGGGCGGCGGTATGTGTACCTTTTCCTCCTCTGAGTTTAGTGGGCCTACAGTTAAGTAGGGCATGTCCTCCTACAGGCGGATCTTGAAAGACAAATCAAGAAAATAATCAAAAATACAAGAAAAATCGTACCCAGACCATTTTCCGACTATTAGTGAATATTCCTCCTGTAGAGGGACGTGCCCGACTTAAGCCTACAGGCGAGCCAAGACTTTCGTCCACTGCTTACCCCTCGCGCCCCCGCGGGTGCTCCCGAGCTCGGGCATGTCCTTCTGCAGGCGGAACTCGACAGAAAAATGATAGCCCGAAAGTACTCCAAAATAGTGTGAAGAGCACGAAAAGCCGTCTCCTGACATTTTGTCGCAGCCATGTTTGAGAGAGCGCGTTTCGTTTGGGAACATTCGGCGGCGCGTTTCGAAACGGGAGGTGCCCCCCCCCAACACTCGGCGCCGTCGATCAAAACCAGGGGGACGTCCCTCCTCCCCAAACCCTCCCCCCTCGCGAAAACTCCCCCCGCCCCCCCCCTCCCAAAAGGGGGGGTCAAAACTACCAACAATTCACTACCACCACCACAGCAAAACCCACTACTACTACTACCACCACCACCACCACCACCACAACCTACCACGCCACCACCACCACCGCCACAACCACCACTACTACCAGCAGCACAACCCACCACCACCACCACAAACCACCACACCACAACAACCACCACCACCACCGCCAACACCACCACTACTACCACCTCCACAAACCACCGCCACCACCACAACCCACCACCACTACCACCACAAACTACCACCACACCACCACCAAACCACCAACCACCACCCCACCACCACCACCACAAACCACCACCACACCACCACCACAACCACCACCACCACCACCACCACCACCACCACAACCACCACCACCACCACCACCACCATCACCCAACCAACAACAGCCACCACCACAGACCACCACGCCACCACCACCACAACCAGAACCAAACCCCCACCACCACCACCACAACCCACCACCACCACCACCACCACCACCGTCTTCGTCGACGCTCCCCGCCGCCACCGCCCGCCGCCGCAGGCGCCGGCGCTGGCCCAGAAAAAGAAATCGTCGTCCCCGCCGCCGCTGCCAGCCGCCCGCCGACGCAGGCGCCAGCCCGAGGAGAGAGGAGAGGGAGGGAGGGGAGGGGGGGGGGCGGGGGGGTTCGGGCCCCCCCCCTCCATCCAGGGGAGGGGAGGGGGGGGAGGGTCTGGTTCCAAACGCCCCCCCCCCCCAAGCGACCACAGAACGCGCTCTTTCCGATGATCTAATGTACCTCCTGTAGGAAAGGACGTGCCCGACTTGACGCCCACCCCCGTGGGGAGACCAGCCTTCTGGACCATCTCTCGAGAGGGTGCTGGAAGAAGGCACGCCGGGATAGGGAACGACGCCCCTCCTGGGCCCTAAAAAAGCGCCTGCGTGGGGACGAGAAGGCGGGGGGGAGCAGCCACAGGAGAGCCGCAGGAGCAGCGAGCTCCCCTCCCCGAACCCAAAGCGGTCCTTGCTTGCTTCGGAGTCAGAACGATGTCAACATCCTCCTCCTCCTCCTCCTCCTCCTCCTGCCTCCTCCTCCTCCTCCCCTCCTCCTTCCTCCTCCTCCTCCTCCTCCTCCATGTCTTCTCCTCCTACTCCTCCCCCTCCTCCTCCTCCTCCTCCTCCTCCTCCTCCTCCTTCACCATGTCTTCGCCTCCTCCTCCTCCTCCTCCCTCCTCTCCTCCGCCTCCTCCTCCTCCCCCTCCTCCTCCTCTCCTCCTCCTCCTCCTCCTCCTCCTCCTCCAGGTTGGTCGGAGTCGACGGGGGCCCGGAGGTCGCGCCGCATCGCCGATGCATCGGCGATGCATCGCGATCACGCGATTGCATCGTCACGCGGGCGAAGCCTCGCGACGTCCGACGTGAAGCAATCGGGCTCCACATCCAGCCGCATCGGCAATGCATCGGCGCTGCGGCGCGAGGCTCCGGCCCCACCTACTCCGACCCCATCCAGGAGGCCTAGAGTGAGGACCACCGCTCCCCACAATTGTCTGGGCTGGCAAACGTCAGCTCTGGATTCCTGCGGGGCTCGGGATTTCTTGGCAGCGTCTGTGCGGGCGCCCCCACCAGGGGCTCCTTGCAAAATCGGGGCGCCGCTCGGACAAAGAGGAGGCGCGTGGCTCCGGTCTGGATGTTCGCCATGGCGAGACCACGACTGCATCCTCGCCATCGTCTCCTCCCTCCTCTAGCGCTCCCCCTCCTCTTCCCTGCAGCGTGTGATCTGTGCCGCCTGAGGATGAGGCGCCTGGACGTGTATATCTCACATAACAACGACTGCCAGCCTGACTGCTGCTGGAGCCACGCTTGCAACTACATGACCTTCGCACTGAACCTGTACTGCTACTGAGGTGGGCCACCGTGCGGCAGCGCATGCTGGAAGGCCCAGGGAGGAGAGAGAGAGGCAGCTATAAAGAACGGAAAAAAGAAGAGAAACGGGCGGAGATGAACCGGCTGGACAGCAAGTGCCGGGAGAGGGACGGGCCGAGGGGAGGGGGAGCGGAGAAGCAGAAGCGGAGAAGAAGGAGTAGAGGAGAGCAGACGCGAGACGACGACGACAACGCCAACAAACAAAGCGGACCACACGGTCACGAGCATGCCCGTGTTGTCGCGCCGGCACTTCTCGCTGTCCGTGAACATGTACCTCGCGCCCGGTCAGCCGCCCGAATCCTCGTGCGTGCGTGCGCCGGCAGGTGTAGGATCGCGCCAACCACAGCCAGGCCTTTGAGATACACAAACGCGTTCCACTATTCGTAATTACTCGCAAATGGCCAGGACGCGCCGTGGTGGAAGGACGATCGAATGCATCGAGGCAAACCTGTGTTTCTTGTTGGTACGGACGATTGCGAGTAGGAATTTTGCCAGCAGTGGAGCGCGCTCGGTGAGCACAGGAGAACATCCTTCAAGAACATGAAAGCCTCCGCGGGCCCAAACTGAAGAACAATGCGAGGATGCCCCCCCCCAAGATCCACGGGAACGTCCTGCGAGCACAAAGAACATGAGGGTACCCTCCACGAACCGGCCTCGATCTGATACCTCGGCCCCACCGCATGCACACCCACCGCTCCTGGTCAAGCCGCTGATGGGACCCCCTGCCCACGGCACCAGGGGTGGGCGCCGATTCTCCTCGGCCCACTACCACAGGTGGGAGAGAGAGGAGGAGGAGGAGGAGGAGGAGGAGGAGGAGGAGGAGGAGGAGGAGGAGGAGGAGGAGGAGGAGGAGGAGGAGGAGGAGGGG
>CAUYUJ010001162.1:77723-104346 GCA_963575745.1 Prorocentrum cordatum
TCATCATCATCATCATCATCACCACCACCACCACCACCATCAGCAGCAGCAGCAGCAGCATCATCATCATCATCATCATCATCATCATCATCATCATCATCATCATCATCATCATCATCATCATCATCATCATCATTATCTCCTCCCTCCCCCCTGCTCCGTCCTCCCTCCTCCCTCCTCCTCCTCCTCCTCCTCCTCATCCTCATCCTCCTCCTCATCATCAGCATCATCAGCATCATCATCATCAGTATCATCAGCATCATCAGCATCATCAGTATCATCAGCATCATCATCATCATCATCATCATCATCATCATCATCATCATCATCATCATCATCATCATATGTCTCCTCCTCTTCCTCCTCCGCACCCGCCTGCTCCTTCTCCTCTTCCTCCTCCTCATCCTCCTCCGTCTCCTCCTCCTCGTCCTCCTCCTCCTCCTCCTCCTCCTCCTCCTCTTCATCATCGAAGCCATCATCAACATCATCATCAGCAGCAGCATCATCATCAACAACATCAACATCATCGTCAGCATCAGCATTAGCACCATCATCATCAGCCTCATCATCAGCAGCATCAGCATCAACATCATCATCGTCAGCATCATCTTTATGTTGAGCATCATCAGCATCATCAGCAGCATCATCATCCGCAGCACCATCATCCTCACCATCAGCATCATCATCCTCATCAGCAACATCAGCATCAGCATCATCAGCATCATCATCATCGTCATCATCATCAACAGCAGCATCATCGGACTCATCATAATCCTGATCATCATCATCATCATCAGCATCAGCATCATCATCATCCTCATCATCAGCATCATCATAATCCTCATCCTCATCCTCATCCTCATCCTTATCCTCCGCCGCCTCCGCTTCCTCCTCCTCCGCCTCCTCCTCCTCCTCCGCCGCCTTCGCCGCCGCCGCCGCGTCCTCCTCCTCCTCCTCCTCCTCATCATCATCATCCTCCTCCTCCTCCTTCCTCACTCCTCCTCTTCCTCCTCGTCCTCCTCCTCCTCGTCCTCGTCCTCGTCCTCCTTACTCCGTCACGTTCCGCGCCCCGCGGCGAGACGGCGGTTCCTCGCGCCGCACCGGGCGCCACGCGGAGCAGGGCCGGCTGGGCGAGGAGGGGGGGCGCTTGTAGCCCTCCTGGACGAGCTGGTGCGCGCGAGCGATGAGGTCCTGGGCAGGGCGGGGCACAGGGAGGGGGGAAGTCCAGGGGGGCCGGGGCGAGGAGGAGGGAGGAGGAAGGGAGGAGGAGGGAGGAGCAGGGATGAGGAGGGAGGGACAAGCTAGGTGTGCTCGCGTCATATCTGACGTCCTACCCCTCCCTCCCATCCCTTACCATGGTGTAGGTATCCTCTCTCTATTCGCAAAGCCGGATGTCGTAGCATGGCATAGCGTTACGTGGCATAGCATGGTGTTGAAGATCAACGCGTAGCATGTCATAGCATGGCGAGGCGACGCCCCAAAGTGGGGAGGGGGGGCTTCTGCGGCCCAAAAAAACAACGAATCGGCACCGAATGTGTAATCACTTCCGATGTTTATCGGAGGGCATTTTCTAGATTTTGGGGCCTTCTTGGAGGGACCGAAAAACCATGCCGTGGCATGGCTCTGGAAATCAGAACGCCAACGCTGTAGCGGGAGCACGATTCGGAACGGGAGCACGATTCGGAACGAGCAGAAGCGCGGAAATGAAGCCAACGCTGCAGCGGGAGCACGATTCGGAACGAGCGGAAGCCCGAAAATGAGGCAAACGCTTCAGCGGGAACAAAATTTTAAACGAAAAACCAAAACCCAACTCCCAGGAATCCTGTGAAAAAAAAACCATACGCAGAGGGGGGCCGGAGATCTTCCAGACGTCATCAGGGGAGAGAGGGAGTAGTATTCATATTGTGTAATCGGGGAGGGGGGGGGAGGGAGGAGGGAGGAGGGAGGGGGGAGGAGGGAGAGGGAGAAGGAGGAGGAAGAGAAGGAGGAGGAGACCTTTGGAGACCTTTGGTTTGGGACACAGTCCTCTCCTCTACGCTCTTACGGGTGCGGAGGCCTTCCAGACCTTTTTACGGGACCAAGCAGGGGGCGACAGCCCCTGCAGGGCACCCCGACGGGCCTCCGCACCGTACAAATAGTGCTTGCACTGCGCCCCCACGGCGCCAACCCGAAGCAGCCCCAGGGGAAGCGCGGATGTCTTCGCACCCCCGCGCAGCCCAGAGGGCCAGGGGTCCACAAGTGCCAAGCACAGTGTGCGCCACGAGCCCCGCTTACGTTTTGCGCCAGTAGTCCTGGATCTCCTCCAGCGCGGACTCCAGCTGCTGCAACGTCTTCGCGGTCTCGGTGGCGAGTGAGAGGCTTACGATGCTCTCCTTCCCCACGCAGTTGCCGACCTTGTCGTGCTCCTGGTAGTCCTCGGATTTTCCCGTCTTCCTCTTGTGCTCCGCTTCGCCGTCCTCGGTGTTGGGCCCCTCCTTGCCGTCTGCCTCGGTGTGGACGTCGAACCCCTGGGCCTTCAGGGTGGCCTCGTGCTGCTCTTCTGCGTCCGCCGCCTCCTCGAGCGCCGCGTCGTGCTTCTCCTGGGCCTCCTTGAGGCGGTGCTTCGCCTGCTGCAGCTCCACAGCCGCCTGGTCCAGCTCGAGCTTCTTCTGGTCCTTTTTCCAGGTCGCTTGGCGCAAGGCTGCCTCCAGGGAGGCCTTCTCCTTGTCGGTGTCCGTGGCTTGTCCCTTCTCAGACGTGTCCTCATACTCCGTCGAGCCGTCCGCGTACTCCTCGATCTCCGACTCGTCCCGCTCCTCCGTCTTGGCCACCTCGGCCACCGGTGCGCGGCGCAGCGCCGCCAAGACCTGGGACGCGATGCGACCTGGCGGGTGCGCGACCGCCCGCCGCTCGTCCCGCCACAACACGAACTTCTTCGCCACATCCGCCGCTCCCTTGCGGACGAGCGCCGACCGCACGTCCTCGGAGGTGATCTTCTTGTCCAACTTGAGGATGGCACCCGCTTCGCTGAGCACCTTCTGGAAGTGTGTCAGGTGCTCGCTCCCGTTGATGGCCTCCTGGGTCGCGCCCGAGTCCATCCTGGCGAGCCGGTCCATGATCTCCGCCGCCTCCTTGGCCGTGGCAACGTGGGCGACAGTGCTGCCGTGCCGCACTGTGATGCCTCGCCCCATGCCGCAACCTGACTGCGCGCCCCGCGCGCCCGAGTGACTCTGGGAGCCGCCGCGCCTTGAGCCAAAATGGCTACGGAGAGAAGGAGGAGGAGGAGGAGGGGGGAGCAGGAGGAGGAGGAGTAGGAGGGAGGAGGAGGAGGAGGAGGAGGAGGAGGAGGAGGAGGAGGCCGAGGGGTGGAGGAGCGAGGATTCCCAGGGGGGCAAGGCGGGCGGGGACCCGAGGTGGGCCCCATGAAGGTCCCCCAAACAAGCCTCTGAGCGGTCGGTCTGCGCACCCATTCTTGCCGTACCCATTCCAATCGTACAGAAAAAAACTAGCATGGGGGAGACGGGCCCGAAGGAAACGGGTCCTGGATCCCGGGTCCCTCCCCCATTACAAGATCTTCGTCCTGAATCGTTTTCTGCCGGCCCCCTGGAGGAGGAGGAGGAGGAGGAGGAGGAGGAGGAGGAGGAGGAGGAAGAGGACGAGAAGGAGGAGGAAGAGGAGGAGGAGGAGAAGATATAGGATGTGACATAGGAGGAGAAATAGGAGGAGGAACAGGAAGAGGAGGAGGAGGAGGAAGAGGAGAAGGAGGGGAAATGAGGAGGAGGAGGAGGAGACATAGAAGGAGGAGGAGGAAGAGGAATAGAAGGACGAGGAGGAAGAGGAACAGGAGGAGGAGGACGAATAGGAGGAGGAAAAAGAGGAGGAGGACCATGAAAAGGGGGAAGAGGAAGAGGAGGAGGACGTGGAGGGCCCCGCGGGTCCGTGGCCATTTTGGCTCAAGCCGCGTTCCGCCACACAGGGTGGCATTCCTGCGGCATTCGGGCGGCTGCTACGCGCGCAGCCGGGCTTCCCTCTGCGGGCAGCCGCGCCACCACATTATCGCATCATGGCCATGAGCCGCCATGTTCTCATCAACGATAGGGTTTGGCGACCTCGCGACGGCGTACTCAATGGGAACATATGCGCAGCAAGAGGCAAAACAACGTTCAACACAGCCATCCACTGGATGCGCACACTGAAATACATGTATTCCCCCGCCAATCATACCAAACGTTCAAATGTTTCGTGCCCCCGCACTCAGCCATTATCTGCCGCCGTCATTGTATACACCAAGACTTCAGGCAGATGCAAAAAGTAGATGCCTGACACAAACTTCGACCACCACACCAATAATCAATACAGCTGCACCGCTCTCTGCAATCAGTCCAGAACGCGCTGTGTTTGTATCTCTGCCTTTTTCGCTTCCTCTGAGACAGTTGATTACAGCAAAGACAGCTGGGACACTCTGATGTCAAGGCCAACGGACACTATTAAAATACGAAAGTTCCAATAGAGCAGGGGAGGAGTTTCCCAAGGAAGGTGGAGGCCTCGAGGCGCTGTTTTGACAGTTATCGGACACCCACGCAGCTGACGTTTCTTGTAAAGCTGATTGCGCAAATGCGGTGAAAAGTTGTTGATCACATGCTGCAGCGGCAAGGGAAGGTGGAGATACCGAAGCGGTGTCCACGAGACCCTCGAACACCGACAGCCAAGCTGAAGCTGACAGTCCAAACGCAGAAGAACCAGGAAATAGCATTGATCTTACACGTATCTAAAAATTCCCGTCGTCCCTGCAGCCGCACTTACCGTCGCCCCAGCAGCCGGCTTACCACTATTTGCTCAACGCGCATGGCAATATGTGCGATGAAGTCGACGACATTTCTGACAAGTTGCATACGTGGTACCGCCAAGCCATTGGCACTATCCAAGAAGAAGAGGAGTGAACGTATACAATTCATTGTGAATATACTGCGAAACGAAGGTGAGCACACAGAAGATCAGGTTTGCCAGTGCCTCACAATCGGAGATGGAATTAATCCATGCAGTGAAAACGTTGGTACAGACAGTTTACACTCAGCGCTCCAATGCAAGCACGAAGAGACAGGTCGATGTTGTTGCACAACTATACTCACTTTCATATCATACGTTGCAGATTCGTCCTTCGCCATCTGCGAATAAAGCCCCGTTCTTCTGGTCTCCATGTGTCCACCGAGCCAGCCTGATGGCGGGAGCGGGACGGTGAGTGCTCCTGGGGGGATTCCAAAGTATTATGTCATCACGTCGTTGCGTCGTGTATGATGGTGCCCTGCCTTACAGCACACACTATAATCACAAACGCTTCTGTCTTGTGGTCTGGGCGGGATGGGGTCGGATCGGATGGTGCTGAGGGAACAGACAACATTCATTGCGAGCGCTCGGTTGCTTCCGTGGACCGAACCAGCGTGTTGATGCTGTGGTGCATGTCCCCGCGCAGCGGCGCCCGAGACGAACAGCCGCGAGTTTAGCCCCGCTCCTCGGTCCGCGTCCATATTTCCTGCCGTGGTGGAGAACCCTTGAGGCACGTGGCCACCGGGACAGACCATGGACTTTGAGAGACATCAGTTTTGCGTGTGTGGGAGGCCGCTTCTTTCTGTCATCACTCGTGATGACTGAATCATAGTAAGGGGGAGGTTTGGAAAAGGGGAGGAAGTGCGGCGGTGGAAGGTTTTATCTTACGGTTGCGACCGTGTTCTGGTACTGTATCGCCTCGGAGGGGGCACTGCTTCTGCGCGTGTTGCACTGCTGCGCACTCGCCGACTCTACACACCAGAGCGTGTCGACCGTTGCGCGGGCGCGTTGCCCGCCGAGGCCCTCGCCCAGGCAGCCAGGCTGATGAGGGATCTTTCAAACCAGTCATGTTTGGCATGATGACGGTGAGGACGCGGAGGAGCCGGGGGAGGTGACGAGTGGTGAGGTGGGGGATGAGACTGACGCCATGCGACGCCTTTCACTTCGCGCGTGCCCGCGCGACCAAGCAGCCAGGGAACGACATCGGCTGCAATGCTCGTGTTGGTGGTGCGCATGTGGATACTGTCGAGGGATGTCCTTGAGACTGACTTAAGACCGGCTCTTGACTTACGACCGGCTGTTTCGTTCGTTGATCTCTTGGGGGTGCTGCGTTTTGGGTTCAGATGCCACGCAAAGTGTCATGCTCCTGCTTTAACGCGATACTGAGCAGCCATAGTGCTGGTTATCTTTAGTTCGGGATGTTGGAGGTCAAAGGCTGTTGAGGTGGTAGAGTATGGTGGTGGAGAGTGGAGTCATCGTAAATAAGTCGTATCTGCAGTGTGTCTCTCTAAGTTCCCTCGATTAGGGCATTGTGTACTCTCTGGGCATCTTTACATCGGCTATTCGCGTTTTTACGCCGCTTGGACAGGCCATTGGCCCGGTCCTACCGCAGACACTGGCAGGTGGTGGACGGTATGGAGGATGGGGTGGTGGAGCGGAGGGGATTCTCTCACTGGCGCCGTTTGGGCGCCGAAGCCAGCAGCCGCCAGGATGCCAACAGATAGCCACATCCGCCAGCCACTCAGGGCATCTTACATTAGCCCTCGCAGCACTGCCTTCGGTCAGGGCATGGGATAGGGTTGTAGAGGTGGCGGAGGTAGCGGTGGGAGGAACGCTGCCAACAGAATTGCACATCATCCTTCGGTGAGGGCTTTTTCGGCAACTGGCGTACGAAGGGTTTGGGGAAGATGCGTAGGAGGGGGATGAGAAGGAGATGGAATTCACCGTCTGGCTGGCGCAAGCTCTGTGCCCGTGCGGGCCCACTGTCTTTTTCCGTTTCTTCAAGCCCCTCTGTTTGCCGCTGCGCCAGCCAAGTGTAATTTGATCGTCGCATCGCTAAATCGGCAGATTTTTTTTGCACTGCCCGCACTACACGCCGGTCGGAAGATCACAAAACACAGCAGGAGTATATCGACCCTTGAAGTAGGAAGGCGCTTGAAGTAGACTGGGATCTGGGAATCCAAGACTACCTGCTTTCAACGACCATCGCGTAACGCCACAGGCTCTGTCCTGAGGCTTGCCTCTCCCAGAACAGGGCCCCATGGGAGCCCGAGAGAACACGGCGGCAAAGACCTCAGGACCTTTGTGGGCCCTGGAAACGGCAGGGCCGTTTTTTTCACCGTTTCCATAAAAATGTCCCTTGAAAATGGAAACGGCAAAAAAACGGCGACCGGAAACGGCAAAAAAACGGCTCCAGGATTGGAACCGGAGCCAGAACCGGTCAAACAACGGCGACGGAACGAGTAAAGCAACGGCGTCAGAACCGGCGAAAAAAAAAACGGCCAAACGGAACCGGTAAAAAAACGGCCCTGTCGCTTCCAGGGCCCGCTAAGGTTGGGGCCCCCTTTGGACGTCTTGAGGCGATCTTGGGGGTCTCTTGCGCCGTTTTGGAGCGGCGGGAAGTGGAAAAGGCACGCCCACATCTGTAAACAAAAACCAGCGGCGAATCAATGAATTCGGCCTCTTGGGGCCCTCTCGGGAGTGCTTCGTCGAATCGACGCAAAAGACGTATCATGTTTCGTAGATGTGCGAACATTCTCCAGACCCGCTCCCCTCCGGGCCCATGGAACGCGCCCCTCCCCACGGCCAGAGGCGGGGCGGCCCGTCCAGGCCGTTTAGCCGGTTGAAGTGCGCGGCGGGCCGCTCCCCGAAGAGCCACCCGGCGCCGCGCGGGCTCACCTCGCTCGGCCGGTGCGCAGAGCGGCGGCGCCGACGACGACGCCGACGCCGCCGACGACGCCGCCGCCGCCGCCGCCGACGCCGACGCCGGCGACGACGCCGACACCGACGACGACGGGGACGCCGACGCCGACGCCGACGCCGACGACGACGGGGACGGCTACAACGACGACGACGACGACGACGACGACGACGACGACGACGACGACGACGACGACGGCAACGACGCCGACGACGACGACGACAACGACGACGACGACGACGGCGACGACCTCCGCCCCAATCTCCGAAGGCCGCCGGACACCTCCGAAGGCTGCAGAGCGCCGCGGGAGCGGCCCGGGGCGTGATCTGGCTGGAGCTGCACAGGGGCCCAGCCCAGCCGTGGCGACGATCTGGACATCCTGGCGTTTCGAAAAGATCGTGCCGGAAGTTTCTCACAGTGGCCTTGGGAGACCCTCAACGGGCCTGGGGACCGTCAAAACACGACTCGGCACTCCCGAAGAACTCGGTGCGGAAGTCTTTCGTAATTTTCCGTCTCTGAGAACCGTTCTGCCGGGCCTCGGGGCCGCAAGAAAATGACTCGGGACGAGATGCCGGTCCAGGGGAAGTGGTCGAGAGGTCGGGGGCCCGTGTCTCGAAGAAATGGAGACGCCGGATGTCTGGGGATGAAGGGGCCCAGGGGAACATACACACACAAACACAAATAGACACACCTCCCAGGACATTCCCCATGTCTTCCCATTTCTTCCTTGATTTTCGTTGTCCCCATCCACTTCCAATGCCGTCCCGAGTATTCCTTGATCAGCTAACATAACACTTTAACCTATACGGAGGAGGAAAGGAAAAGGGCAAGGCGATGAACGCTCCACAGGTATGGGTGCGTTTTGGGGGAGCCAGTGCGAGCGGGATCCCCCTCCGATCACATGCGACCATAATACCCCCCAAAGTCCACCCCAGGAGTTTTGAGGGACGTATAGGCATTGGTGTTCGCTGTTAGCTCGTGATTCCTGGGGATCTACGTTTACCCGCCGGTCGGAAGAAGTATGTAAAAACATGAAGCAGGAAGGCGGATGAAGTAGATTGGGTTCAGCTCCCCCCAGAAAATAGAACACCTCAATACCATGCCAATTCATGAAGCAGCACGGCCCTTCAAAGAGATGGATCTGGGTACCAAAAGAAAACAAACTTCCAGCGTCCCGTGTGTATCTGCGTCGTTTTTGAGCTCGGACCGACCGTCCCAGCACAGGCCCACCACGAATTCTTCTTAGAACCAACAAATGGTTAAATTACAGCCAGATGTATCTCGACACGGCAGTATATAGTACGACCAGGCAGGATGTAGTACATAAGCCCGATGTATAACGACAGGACAGTCTCAGCCAGAGATGTGCTGAGAAAATTGCGCGCAAGTCACAAAAGGCTCTCAGACAAATCTCTGCTAGGCCTAAGTAGAGACTTCCTAGATGGGGTCCGAGCAAATGGAATTGGAGGATCGCGCCGCATCGCCAATACATCGGCGATGCATCGCCGGCGATGCATCCGTGACGTCGGCGACGCATCGACGACGTCGGCGTGGAGGAAAATCCACATCGAGCCGCATCGCCGATGCATTGGCAATGCGGCGCGATCCTTCGACCCCATCCGCTCCGACCCCATCTAGGAGGCTTACAGTAGGAGCTCGAACAAAAGAACCCTTCCACGAGAAGCCCAACCCTGAGAACCCAGGAAGTCCATTGATGTTTGGCGAGGGTACGTCACGCGTTCCATGGCAAAGCAATCGAAACCCAAGAAACCCAAGGCACCCTGGAGGCAAGCAGGGTGTTTCTTGGTATGGGTCTCCACTGTAGATATAAGAGAACTGCTGCTCGATCTGAGCATTTGTCCCTGCCGAGGGGCGCTTCGCGGGTGCGGCAAACCTGCTGCGAGGCCCAAATCGTCGGACGCCCGAAATGGGTACGGAAAACATGGGTACAACGCTCAACAAAAAATGTTGTCACAAACCATCAGCGGCCGCTGTTTGGCAGGCGGCCGCTGTCACAAAAATAAATGCAAACAAATAACAGGATTCCCAATATTTTCCTATCCTTTCTGGATTTTTGTCTTCCCCTCCACTTCCCATATTTTCCCATATTTTCCTGGGAATCGACGGTGCATTGTGTCTGTGTGTTTTTTCCCCTCCTGAACAATCCGCAGCGACGCTGGCAGCGAACCCTGTTCAAAATGAACGAGAACTGCTGTCGGTCTCTGTGCAACTTCTCTCCGTGCCCACGTCGATCGTCCCGAAGGTCGGGCCGGCAGATGCGCCCCGCGGATCCGCCGCCGGCCGGGTCCGAGGCCCGCGAGCGGGCCAGCGCACGGCTCCTCGGAGATCCTGGCGTCCAAGAAAAGCAAACAAAGAGATTCAAAAAAAAAAAATATCATAACCACAAAATCGTCCCCAGACAAACTTTTATTATTTTTGAATATTCCTCCTGTGAAAGGGCATGCTCGACTTAAGGGTGCACTTCGGTTGACCCGACATGGGGTCCAGCTGAAAGGGGGTGGTGCGCCAAGTTTGCGGCAGCTCCAATGCAAATGTACTGCGCCGGAGAACGGTACTGCAGTTTGTTGCAACTACTGCAGTGCACGCGAAATTCCAGCAATACACTTTTGCACCGGAATGTATCGCACACCCCAAATCTATGGCAGCCCCCGAAATCTATTGCGCCATATCTGTTGCACCACCCCCTTGCCGCTGGGGTCAACCAGATACACACGCCGCAAGGGTGGGGGGGAGGAGGGGGGGAGGAGCGAGAGAGCGAGAAGCGAGAGCGAGACGCGAGAGCGAGAAGCGAGGCAAGCGAGAGCGAGAGCGAGAGCGAGAAGCGATGCACAAAATCATCTGGCAGGAGACTGCTGGCGCGCGCCGGGGCGCGCTGGGCGTGGCGTCCCAGCCCGGGGCTCTCGCTCGAGACGACCCCCGGAATTCGAGCCCCCGGCGCGCGAGAGAGCCAGGCCGAACGCCGCCAGCAACTGTTGCTGGGGATTTGCCGGCGGGCGCGTCCCAGTCTGGGGCTCCCACACGAGACATCCTCGCAGCAGAGTCAACCCAGGCGGGTCCCAGCCCGAGTCTCCCGCGCGGGGCACCCTCGCAACGTCGCCGACTCGCCCACCGAAGGAGGACCCGAGGACGATGACCAGGGTGAGCAGGGAGGAAGACGTAGGAGAACGGAGGAGGGGAGGAGGAAGGAGAGGAGGAGGAGGAGGAGGAGGAGGAGGAGGAGGAGGAGGAGGAGGACGAGGAGACGGATGATGGTGATGATGATGATGATGATGATGATGATGATGATGAGGAGGAGGAGGAGGAGGAGGAGGAGGAGGAGGGACTGGACTGGACTGGAGCTATCGCAAGGCGATGAGAACGTCAACCTGCCAACACAACGAGAGAAATCGGCTTGGGCTAGGCTGACTCTTGGCCCAGTTGCCCTCGAGAATACATTTGATATACTCGGCTCTGGTGGGTGTGGGAGAAGCATGGCACTCGTGACCCAGAGATCTGAGCTGGGCCGTCCCGTACACCCACACTCCGAACAAAACCAGAGCCCCAACGTGTTATGATATAACCTGGTGTGGCTAGAATGTGTGAGCCCGCCCCCCCCCCCTATATTATATCTATATATATATATATATATATATATATATATATATATATATAAAAATAAGTGGTGTGACCCCTCGGCAACATCAAGACATCCGAATTGTGCTGAGAGATCAAGGCTACAAACGGGGAATTACGGAAAGCAACGGCGGCATATTGAGCCGCCCCCATTTACACCTGGCACAGCTCCTACCATCGTCCGACAACTCGTGCTGGGACGCAAAAACGAAAAGAGCCGCTGGGGATGGGGGGGGCAAAAAACCTTTTTGACTGGCGGGGACCTGCGATCGGCGACCACCGAATCGAGATGAGCACGGAGGAGCCTCTTTCGGACAAGACAAGCTTTGTGCTCGAGTTGGGAACTCGTGAAACGAATATTTTCGGGCAACCTGCTCGCACCAGCTGCTGAGCCAGCACTCTCGTCGACGGCCACATTCCCCAGGATCACGCAAAAAGGGTGAGTTCCCGAGACGGCCTGGGCCGGGGAGAGGTGAGACGGCACTTGCAACAGAACTATTTCATCGAATTCCATGGATGTGCGAGGCGACCCAAGCTCCGACCACAGGTCCTGATTCTCGCCACTCATGGTGAAATATCTTTGCCGTACCACCCTGCACTGACCGACTCGTTACCGGTCACAAAAAACATGAAACCTCTAGAATACGAAAGTCCTAGAATCATTTGTTTGAGCTCACCCCTGGGGACCGATGGCTTGAGCCCCGTGAGCGGACCACGGATGGAGACCCTAATCTGGAAAGGGGAACAACTGGAAACAGACAGAGCGCCCAGACCAACACGCCTTAGCCTAGCATCCCGAGGCTCCGTACCACCACCAGCATCCCCAAGAATGAAAGCGAGAGCCTCAGGGGAGCCTTGGCCGAGCACAGGGGTGCCCAACTCTGAGGCACCAGAGGGTCCAAGAGCGCTCAAGCGGAGGGGAGGTAACTCTGGTCCAGCTAGCGGGGCTGATCCCTCGGAGCCAAAAGCAGGGGAAGGCCTCGGACTGTACCATGGCCACCGCTAACGATCCTGGATCCTTCTCCTGGTCCAGGCTCCACCTGCTGCGATACAAAGCATGAGTTCTGACAGCTGGTGGCCGTGGCGAGCAGTCCCCAGGGCCTTCTCGACATTCCTGTAAGAGAACTGTCAGCACCATCCTGCAGGCCTTCGCCACAGTGGTGGTTGGCTGCTGTCCTCCGCTGGGCAAGCCTGATGGTATCCTCGAACTCGGTCGCCAAACTGGACACGTCACCGTTGGGGCCGAGCTGGTCGCACATGGATGCTTCACGGCCCTCCGATCCTGCAGGCATGGTTCCCCACTCCGTCGGGAGGACTGGATCCCATCCGTACTGGATGAGGTGGCAGACTGGGGCAGGAAGGGGGCCGCGAACGCGTCGTGGGCGCAGAGAGAGAGAGAGAGGGATGGAGGTGAGCTTGGCAACCACCCCTGGAGATACCTGCACGTCACTTCGGCTCCGTCTGCCATGTGTGCGGCCAAAGCCGTACTGAATTTACTGGGAGACGATAAGCAGGATCCATGTTCGGGCAGCGCATGTCTAGGATTGTGGTGAGGCACCGCCCTCGCAGAGCGGATGAAGCAACCTGGCCTAGCTTGCGCATCATGGTCTGAAAAATGTTCCCAACAATTCCATACATATGATGTCCGTAGTGGGCGGCTGGTTGCGCCCTAGCATGCTCTACACGTGGAGCCGAAGAGTATATCCCCGAATCCCTCGCGAAACGAGCGATGCGTGTGGTAGGAGGAGGAGGAGGAGGAGGACAAGGAGGAGGACGATGAGCAGGCGGAGGAGGAAGAGAGGGAGAGAAGGAGGAGGAGGAGGAGAATTGGAAGGAGGAAGAGAAGGACGAGGAGATGGTGAAGGAGTAGGAGGAGGAAGAGGAGGAGGAATGAAGGAAGTGGAGGAGGAGTCGGAGGAGGAACGTCCTCAAGGGACCGCACGGGATGTCCTGGGAGGACGTGGAGGAGAAGGTGGAGGCTGCCAGCATGGGAGCGGGAGGGGCCGGATGCCCCCCCCCCCCTCCCGCTCATGCTCCTCTCGCCCAGAGGGACACGCCCGATCTTCGATGTACAATCAGACCTAGGACAGAAGAACATCCTTCAAGAACATGAGACCCTCCGCCGGCCACCCAGGGTGCACAACAACCTCCAACAAGCACGAACAAACATTAGGGTACCCGCCTGGAGCCAACCTCGATATCACACCTCGATCCGACCGTACAGACTCTCTCGATCGACCGCAGGGCGGCCAGCCCGTATATTAGGATGTATGCCGCACCACACGCTACACATGAGAATGCCAGAATCCACTCTTTGCGGTCAGCACTGTGGCACGTTGTGTCGCATCTTCGCCAGCTTGGTCTTAAAAGCGCCCAGCACGACCCCAAAGCCCGCGAGGCAGACCCTGTAGAAGCAAATAGCCCCCCGAAGGGGCCCAAGAGGCCCCCTAAGACGCCCCCAAGAGGGGCCCAAAGAGGGCCTACTCGAATTGACGTTTGGAAATCCCTCACCCCGAGAGAGCCCCCGATACACCCAGCCAAGCCCACAAGACACCCCCAAGAGGCCCCCAGAGAGGCCACCGAGAGGCCTTCCAAGAGGTCGTCCAATATCCCTTCCAACAGGCACACATGAGGCCTCTTCTCCACGACCCAGGCGGAGTGGGCCGAATGCCACTATGCAGGTAGGTCATGTTCTGCGGCAACTCATGGGAGCCACCTTGTTTGCTCTTGCAAATCGACGATGCAAGACGCTAAATCGGCACCACTCGAGGCTAATCGACGCTAAATCGGCGCAATCTCACCGATTACCAGACGCTAAACGACGCGAGTGCACTCTAAACACAAGATTACGAGGGTGCACAACGCTCCCATGATTTGCCACTGAAGGTTGTGTGGTATCATCTGGACATCCTCTTGCGCTGCATACCAGGCGCCCTCTGCAACTGAAGATCCTGCTGCTACTCCTAACCTCAACGCTGCATTCCCTTGGCTCTGTCATTCCCAGCAGGCACCGCCCACGTCTCGATGTCCTTGCAGGGGCGCCACAAGCGGCTTACGCATACGTGCTCTTTGCAAACGGCGGTGCTGCAGGAGGCAAAGACCAATGAAGATGACGAGTTAACGCAAACTGTAGGCCGTGAAAATAAACGGACAGATTGGATTCCTCCTCCCCCTCTACGCATCCTCGTCTGGCCTGGCTGGGCAAAGCAGCTACCAAGCAAGACATGTAAACATTGAAAGATCGCACTACTATCAAGCAAGCTGCACGTCACAGCACGGGCACAACCTACTGGTTCCCACTGTCATGGCTCTCTGGCGCCTCTTCATCGTCACACTCCGTACGTATCCGTCCTCCAAAACTGAAGGGGTTGGTGTTATGTGATGTGATATTGGATAGCTCGGTTTGGCAACCAGAAGCGCGCACACCCCGTCAGCAACTCAGGCTTCACCGAGGTCACGGCGTAGCCACGTCGATGACCTCAAGACCACGGCTTGGCCGCGGCCAACACGGCCATGGTCGTGCAGTCCTCAAGACGTGGCTCCGAACCTGCCTCGTGCCAAAACGAACCCCCACAGAGATCCAGCGCCGAGGAGGAGGTCAGGTCAGGCGTGCAGTTCAGATCTGCACGGGTGGCCACACGACAGCTCACCGCGCTGCGCTTCTGCTCCCCCATGCGTGGATCTGGAGTTAGGTCGGGCATGCCCTCTCCTACAGGCGGGTTTTGGAAGAGAAATGAAACATTGACAGAAATATTCAAAAATGCTCAAAACTAGCTGAAATTTGTGCCCCGACATTTTTTTTACTATTTTTGCGTGCTGGAGTAGGGCATGGCGATACATGCCCGACTTAAATCTGGAGTGGGCATGGCGATACATTTGTGGCGAGCGCCGCACCACGACCAGCGATCTCCGAGATCGCATAGCACAGGGAAGGCACAGGCCCTCCGGCCGCACCTCTGACCCCATCATGCCATCGATGTCGCTCTGCGGACTGGGGACTGGCACCGCAGACGGCGGCGGCGAAGGGAGGGGAGGGAGGAGGGGAGGAAGGAGGGGGGGAGAGAGGGGGCGGGAGAGAACGGAAGCGACGATGGGAGGAGAAGAGAGAGAACGACAGAGAAGGAGGGGGAGACTCGCAGGAGATTCCTGAAAGCGACTCTGTGGAAACGGGAGGAGGAGTAGGGAGGGGGGGAGGCGGAAGGGGGCAGGTGAGGAGGACCCCCTCGGCCAAGCTGGCCCAGGGAGGCCGCCAAGGGCAATGCGGCGCGTCCTCCGGATCGGACCACACCAGGTCCCCGAAGGGGCCCTCGTGCGGGATCTCCTGTCGCGCCCGGAGAGCGGGAGAGCGAGGAGCACGAAGAGGGATCGAACTCCGCGGAGGGAGGCCTCCACACAACCTGCCGGCGCTTGGCGCGGAGTTCTCGGCTCGGCGCGGGGCACCCCTTGGCGGCGCCCCCGGCGCCGCCCCTGGCGCGCTGTGTACGCCAGGAGGGGGTGTCCACCGCAGGTCCCAGAAGTCCGCGCAGAGCTCCTGATGCATGATCTGTTTGATCATGTTCTGCTTGATGATGATGTTTGATGTTGGATGTTTGATCTGTTTGATCATGCTCTAAATGTACGGACATGCATGATCTGTTTGATGCTCTGCAGTTCTGCTGATTTTGGGTGTCTTTGGCGGGCTTCTCGTCGCCACGAGCTTTTGACTCCCATCGAAAGTCTGACAAAGCGCCTGCCGGGAGGAGGTCGAGGGGCAGCTGTGCGGCAGAGGAGGGATCAGAAAAGACGCGTGCAGAGAGGAGGGAGGACAGAGGTTGAACGATGAAGAAGAGGGGACGGGAAGAGGGACTGGTCATTGCACTGCCCATGTGGCGAAAGGCCCCTCGGAGCACCGCGAGCGTCACCACCCCCAAGGGCCTGTGGGTCACCGGAGGCCTCCAGTGTCTCCGCGGTAATCCAGGTTGTCAGAGGCCTGCGGAGGCCTCAGGAGACACGACGGAGTCCAACGACGTCCATAGAAGGCGCTGATCCTCGAGCCTCGATCCTGGGGGAGGAGAGGGCGAGGGCAGGACGCGAAGGAAGGGAGAAAAGGAAGGAAGAGGGACGGGTGCTTTTCTGGACGCGTCAAGCCCCGGCCACACAGAGGTACCAATGCCTTGGTATACGGAAGGGCCCGAAAACCAAAACCCATCCTGAGCCTGATGTGGTCCTTATCTCAGCGTCTTAGCCGCAATTCGGCAAGGGTCGACCAAAACAGCGATCTGTATCGTCGTCGCGCGGTCGCTGCGAAACGTCATCCATCAAGTCCAGGTTCCCCAGAGCAGCTTTTCGGCTTACCTTCTGGAGTCGAGGTCGGCTCCCGATGACACCAGAACGGGAACCTATCAACAGGTAAGTCAGGACAAGTGCCCACGATGCTGTTTTTCCTGAACGGCGTCTTCGTACACACCTGCAAGTCGGAGCCTGCTTGGCACACCGGAAGTGGGGACGGACAACAAAAAAATCTGCCGATGCCCAGACAGCAAATGCTGCTCAAAACCGACAGCGTTCAATGATGGGCAGGCGGCGCTTCGTCTAAGTTGGGGCAAGCGGCGCTTGTCTAATTGCTATTAATATTCTTCCCTAGGATATGGCAACTCTGCATAAACAGAATAACTTTCGGAGGTTCGAGGGGATCTCTTGAATGGGCGCTGGAACCCTTTCCCTGGCGCGCGGAGCGCGCCAGGGCTGGCGCCAGAGGCGCCGCCATGGGGCTTCAGCGGTGATCCAATGAATACGCGAGGATGAAGTTGATTATGCAGACTTTCCTTCTTCGACTGCTGTCGGTCTTCGTCCCCATCCTTTGTAGTCCCCATCACCTCCTGCCTAATTAAGTGGATCCCCCTCTCGCCACAGCAACCGGGAGGCACGCAACCTGCCCCAGGCAACCACACGTAAGCCGCATCGCCTGCAATTCAGTCATGCACCGAAGCTTGAGCAGGGACCGACCGTCCCGGCATTCCTATAGTCCTACCACGAAATGTTCTTGGTTCCCAGAACAAAAACAATGTTCTTAGAACAAATTCCCGGTGCGTTAAAAAAAAGACTGTCCCAGCCAGAAATGTTGTAAGAACATTTCCTGGAAACCACAAAAGGTTCTTAGTACATTGTTTGGTAGGGCTAGAGGCGAGCCAGGACGCTTCGCAACTGCTTGAGAAACGCCGAAGCACCGTCGGGGGGGGGTCGGGGCGGGAGGGAGGCGGAGGCGGTGGGGGGGAAGGAAGGGGGGAGCGGGGAATGAGGGAAGTGGGGGAGGAGGAGGAGGAGGAGGAGGAAGAGGAGGAGGAGGAGGAGGAGAAGGAAAAGGAGGAGAAGGAAAAGGAGGAGGAATAGGAGGAAGAGGAATAGCTGCAACCAAAAGGAACACCAACAGGGGTGTCCAATACGTAATTCCCATCGCAGTGGCGCAGATCCCGATCCCCTGAAGGGGATGATCTTCGTCGAAGTCGTGCTCCCGATGAAGGTCTCTCCGATCCCCCGCGCCCCATGATGGACCCTGGGTGCTCTCGGCTTGTTTCACCTCCCAGCGATCCTGGACCCGATTGATGACCCGGACCTGGTCGAGGATGTTGACGTCTGGAGACAGGCCGCCGTGCACGCAGAAGATCGAGTTCTCCTCGAAGCGAGGCGAGAGAGGAGGAGGAGGGGAAGTGGGGAAGACAGTTGCGGGTGCATTCCCGCCTCCATCGCATGCCGCTCGAGGCGGCAAGCCACACCAGCATCCTCCTCGTCCGCCCCCTCGTTCCCGATCCGTGCCACAGCCAGCCGCTGGGCGGAGCGCTAACGAGGAGGGCGAGTGGCTGGCTCTGCCTGGCACCGAGCCGTGGCTCGGAGGCAAAGGGGGAGGGCTGAGAGGTGTCACCCGATTATCCTGGAACGCATGAAAACCGTCCCCCGCCCCCCACATGATAAACTTTCAACCAACTAGACCGCGCGCGCGGGACCCCCTCCCTGCGGCAGCTGGCAATGGCCTCGCTTACAGGGCGCCTGCACTTGCGCATATTCGCCCGAATTGCAAAACGTTGGCATGAAACATCCTTTGCTGTGGGGGCTGGGGTCGGTTTCCCACTGTTCAATCCTCATCAGTCTTCGCCGTGGGCACTTGCGGGAAGGACCAGCCCGGCGAGGCACCACCAAAGCATCGCATCGACCCCTCCCCCTATGTCGAGAGCGTTCTGGGGTGAGGCCAGACTCGTCCCGAACGGAAGCCGGAGAGCTGCGCTCTGGCCCGAACAACACCCGGGGCGGCTTACGGTCACAACTGTAGATAGAGGAACAAACAAACTGCATAGGCATGAACTTTCGGAGCTCCCTTCTGATTTCTTGAATCGGCGCTGGAGGCGCCGCCAGGGGAGTCCAGCGCAGATCCTGGAAACGTGCGCGGAGCTCTGAAAGTGTATGGAGAAGTGGAGAGTGCCAACGGTGCTGGAACACACGCAGGGGTGAGGGGAATCGCTTGGGGGGGACTGGCTAAAGGGGGGAGATCATCGACCTGGAATCGCCGCATACCGCTGCAGACATTCCTTGGGCTGACGATGGGAGCGTGTGAATAAACCTCAGAGTACACGCACATCGAGGACGAGAAACCTGCACGAACAGTAACTTTCGGAGCCGCGCGCGGGTGCGTCGCCACGGGGCCCGCCAAGAAACCCGCGCGGAACTTCGAAAAATCATTTTTCTACCGGCCTTGTGTGTTCGTGACATCCGAACGCAAGGGCCCCTGCTCATTTGCGAGTCCAGGCCCGTGACCATGGCGGTGCCAAGGGGGGTCACCACTAGAATTAGGTCGGGCGAGAAACTCAAAATACGCAAAGAATCATCCAACATACTCGAAGCATAATCAAACCATTGTCCCCAGACTATGTTTTGACTGTTTTTGAATATTCCTCCTGTAGAGGAACAGGCCCGACTTAACACTAGAGGGGCCGCCACTCCTTCGAGGAAGCGCAGTCTCCATCCTCGGCGGCGAGCGAGGGGTGGAAGTGAGAAGGAGAAGGTCGTCTCAGAAGGTTCGGAAGTCCCCCAGCCTTCTGAGAAGTTTTCGGAGCCTTCCCCGAAGACACAGCAAACTTCTCAGAGGGCACGAGAGCTTCTCAAAAGTCCCGCGGCCTTCTGAGAAGGCCTTCTCCTTCTCACTTCCCCCCCTCGCTCGCCGCTGACATCCAGGAGGTGGGGCTCCCAGAGCACCCCCAGGGCCCCCCGAGCGCAACCCCAGACGTCCGGAGCCCTCCAGGAGCCCTCCAGGAGCTTCGACCCGGGAGCCTTGGTCCTCAGGAGGAGCTGGTGACCCTCCCGGCGGAGATCCCCCTCGGCGCCGAATGACTAAAAGTGTGGATACCACGACAATGGACACCCTAACAGTCCTATCATTGAACTTACAATGTGTTTAACATGTCGGAAAAAATGTTCTAAACATGTTTTTCCCCATATCCTAAGAATGGGGTTCTTGTTATTGGCAGACCGCGCCGGAGGAACACAGGAACACCCTCACCCCCTCTGACTCACGCATCACTCAGACTCACTCATCACTCGGACTCAGTCATGACCCAGACTCATCACTCATCACTCAGACTCACTCATCACTCAGACTCACTCATCACTCAGACTCACTCGTACTTGTACTCATACATTCACTACACTCACTCAGGTCCACTCATCGGATGACTCACACACACACACACTGATGTTGAGGATGTATCAGGCGATTCGCTCGTTTCAGCACTCTAAGGGGAGCGGCGGGGGGGTATCTCACGGGATCCCGTTCGCGGAATTTTGTGGGATGTCTCGAGCGGTTTGCCTGATTTCTGTCCCAACATCCTTCGCTTTCGGAGCAGATTTGGAGGATGTCTCGAGCGAGGCGCTCATTTTCACGTTCCTAACGGGAGCGGCGGGGGGGTATTGCACTCGGCCCCTTTCGCGGGATGTTGTGGGGATGTCTCGAGCGGTTTGCCTGTTTTCTGTCCCAACATCCTTCGCTTTCGGAGCAGATTTGGAGGATGTCTCGAGCGAGGCGCTCATTGTCACGTTCCCAAGGGGAGCGGCGGGGGGGTATTGCACTCGGCCCCTTTCGCGGGATGTTGTGGGGATGTCTCGAGCGGTTTGCCTGTTTTCTCTGCCAACATCCTTCGTTTTCGGAGTAGATTTGGAGGATGTCTCGAGCGAGGCGCTCATTCTCACCCCCCAGGTGGGCCAGATGTTGAGGATGTCTCGATCGGTTTGCTTGTTTTGGTGGCCAGGCTCGTGGGCGCAGATTCCTCTCAGGATGCCACAGGAGGCTCCAACAGGCTCCAGGAGGCCCCAGGAGACCATATGAGGTCCCAGGAGGCATCAGGAGGCCACAGAAAGACTCAAGAGGCGCTCCAGGAGGCCCCAGGAAGCTCCAGAAGGCCTCAGGAAACCACAGGAGGCCCCAGGAGGCAACAGGAAGCGCCACGAGGCCTCGGAAGGCAACAGGAGGCCCCGAGAGGCCCCAGGAGCAGGAGGCCTCAGAAGGCAACAGGAGTGGCTCCAATCCCATGTGTTTTACGTATGCTCCTATCGATTGGGCCTCACCTGGAGCGCGATTCTTTGATGTTATACGTGTTTCTATAGATTGTCCTTCTCCAGTGTACACAATCCTACATTTTTACTTATGTTCCTATATATCGGGCCTCTCCTGGGGCACGAGTCCTTGGTGTTTTACGCGTGTTCCTATAGATTGCCCTTCTCCTGTGGCTCTAATCCGCAATGTTTCCTGGGGCACGAAACCTCCCGAGGAGGTCCCAGGAGGCCCCAAGAGGCTCCTGGAGACCCCAGGAAGCCCCAGTAGGTTTCAGGAGGCCCCAGGAGGCCCCAGGCTCATGCACAAAGACGCGCTCGTACTACTGAGGCTCATTCACACTCCAATTCATTCGCAATTAAATTTATGCCCAGACCGTCACAACTGAAGCCCGTGTATATTCGAAACTCTTGCGCCTAGACATTCACGGCGGACAGGTCCATGCGAATAGATGCACATATGGGGAGCTCCACGCAATGAATAATTACATGTTTAAAACATATTTACCACATGTTTTAGACATCTGGAAACTGTTTGGAAACATGCTTCCTCTCCATTGATCGTCCTCCACAAAACTAAGGGACACCAGGGGGGCGCCGGGGCCAAAGTGGGGGGTGGGGGAGGCTAAGAGCTAAAAACGAACCCACGAACGCAACAACATCGGACCCGGACACATTGGGGATGTCTGAGATCCGGCGGTCCTGGACGATGCATCAGGCGCCGCGGCCTGTCCAAAGCGCTCCAGAAAACCCTGGAAGCGTTCAATGCTCTGGAGCGATCTACCCCGATCCTAGACTTGGATGCTCATTCTGGGGACCTTCCTGGAGACACTCGCTCCACTCGTGCGTCGAAGCTGCGTCGAACGTCCGTCGATTTGGAGTCGAACAGATACGTCAGGTGGGCCCCAGGAAGGTCCCCCAACCGAGCATCGAACCAGACTGAGACGCACCGAGGCGCTGGACGGGGGCGTCCCTGGGCCCGTCCTGGGAGGCCTGGAAATGGGCACCAACACCAAGACAGAGGGCTGCCTCCACAGGGGGGAGGTGATCCTAGATTTCGGTGTTGGTGGTAATATTTCGGCCACCTTGGACGCCAGAATATGACCACCATCACCGAGATCGGGATCCTCTTCCCTCGGTGGAGGAACACCGCCGATCTTGGTGTTGGCGTCAACCTCCAGGCCTCCGACGTCCTGGGCGCCCGACACCGAGGGATGAGGCCACACGAAGGGGGGGAGAAAGAGAAAGCATCGACGGCATGCCGCCGGAGGGCCCATCCTCCATCTTCCGCTGAAGAACACGACGACGACGACGACGACCACGACGACGACTACGACGCCGACGACGACGACGACGACGACGACGACAACGACGACGTCGTCGGCGCCGTCGTCGTCGTCGGCGCCGTCGTCGTCGTCGTCGTCGGCGCCGTCGTGGAGGAGCAGCACACGGACGGGCTCCCAGCGGCGGCGCGTCACCGACAGGCTCCCCGAGACCCGACGCTGCGAGGGAGCGGCAGCCCCGCCGCACACGCATCACACCCGGGAGCCCTGGACCCGGAGGGGCAAGGGGAAAGCGACACCAACAACACCACCAGGGACCACCAGCGCGCGAGAAGCCAGGGGTGCTCCCCCCTCTGCCCTGACTCCTGATCCGCCCTACTTTGGGCGATTTCGAAAGTAGGGCGGAAATTTCCGCCCTACTTTTGAGGCCCCTTTGAGCGTCCATTTCCGCCCTTGAGGCTCCTTTGGCGTCGATTTCCGACACAATTTTAGGTCGGAAAATCATCCAAAGTACGGCGGATCAGGAGCCAGGGTGGTGTGGTCCCCCCCCTCCTGCTCGTGGCGTCCCCTCGCCCCAGTCTGGGGAGGCATCGTGGAGCTCCTCGCTGCGCTGGAGGTGGCCCCCTGGTGGGGTTGGTGTCGCTTCTCCTTCCCCCCAGGCCCAGTCGTGCTGCTGCATTTGTGGAGCTGAGTCTGACTGCGATGGCCCCGGGGCCTGGCACCCAGCGAAGAGCCTTGGTGTGAGACCATCGCAACGCCGAGATCTCAGGGCCTTCTTCCCTCCCAACGCAGGTCGGCGGCGAGCGGGGGGGAGAAGAGAGAAGGGGCGGGCCTTCTCGGAAGGCTCGGAAGTCCCATGGCCTTCTGAGAAACTCTCCAAACCGTCCCGGAAGACACAAGAAGACCTCTCAAAGGGCGCGAGGGCTTCCGAGAAGCCCCGCCGCCTTCTGAGAGAGGCCTGCTCCTGCTCGCTTCCCCCCCTCGCTCGCCGCTGGGAACAAGGAAAGGCGACACCAGCACCAGCAGGGCGAGGAGGTGCGAGGAGGCAAAGGGAGTCTCCCTGGTGGTGTGGTCCCCCCTTTTCGCTCGAGACATCCCCAGGATCCAGCTCGGGGAGGCATCGTGGACCTCCTCGCTGGAGGTGGGCCCCCTGGTGGTGTTGGTATCGCTTCTCCCCCCTCCCTCGCCGCCGAGCAAGGCCCTGTCCACGTCGCCAAGGGCCGCAGAGGGCGGCGCAAGGCCAATCTGGACGGCGGAGACGGGTACGGAAGAGGTGGGCACAATGCCCATCAACAACTGTTGCCCACAGGGCTGAACCTAAACGGTGTTTTTCGTTTTCGCTTGCTTTCGTTTTCCCTTGTTTTTTCCTTCAATCCGCTTCTGCCGCAAAACGAAGTCGACACGACAACGGCCCACGAAATCGCCAGAACACCGTTTAGGTGCAGCCCTGGGGCACAATGCCCATCAACAACCGTTGCCCAAAACCAACAGCGGCCGCTGCTGGGCAGGCGGCTTTTCTGAAGGGGCTTTGGGACACACACACACACACACATATATATATATATATATATATATATATATAAATACACAAATAACAAGATTCCCTATATTTTCCTATGTTTTCTGGTTTGTTGTCTCGCCCCCCACTTCCCATATTTTCCAATATTTCTTGGGAGTCGACGATTAATTGTCTGTGTGGTACGGAAGAGGTGGGCATAATGCCCATCAACAACTGTTGCCCAAAACGGACAGCGGCCGCTGCTGGGCAGGCGGCTTTCTGTCTTCAGAGAGCAGCGTCCGCGGCGGCGCGAACAGCGAGTCCTGTTCAAAGCGATCAGGAACTGCTGCTGGGCATCGTACCCATGGAGGCCTCCCGGATGGGTCCGAGTAAGATGGGGTCGGAGAATCGCCAATGCATCGACGATGCATCGTCGATGGATCGCCGATGCATCCGCGATGCAATGGCGATGCAACAGGGACGCTGGCGATGCATCGGTCATGTCGGCTGAGAAAACATCGTGCTCGGCATCGAGCCGCATCGCCGATGCATCGGCGATGCGGCTCGATCCTCCGACCGCATCTACTCCGACCCCATCTGGGAGGCCTAGAACCCATTATTTCCGTACCCATGTCGATCTTGGGTTGTTGTTGGGGCCTGTATCTAGAGTCGTTTCCTGGCGACCGACACAACTGTCCGCAGATTCTGCCAATCTGCGGATTGCAGCCCTGAGCATGCCGTCTGCGGCAACAAAAAACACAACACCTACAGGCCGGGTGCAATATTCAGAACGTAGTTTTAAGTCGGGCGTGTCCCCCTACAAGCGGATTCAGGACGAAAAATAAAAAAAACTCCAAAACTCTTCAAAAAATTGTGAAACATCGTCCCCAGACTATGTTTTGACTATTTTTGAACTTTCCCCCTGCAGAGGGACACGCCCGACTTCAACGTAGTTCTCTGGAACGGTCGACGGTCGGTCGTCCCCGAGCCAAGGGAACGGGCCCCGGGCTCGACCCCCGGCGGCTGGGCGGCACCTGCAAGAGCGGAGGCCGGCCGGCACGGGCTGCTGCTGCGACCGGGGGTCCGCCCAGGGCATGTATAGCGAGACGGGGGACGAGGGCAGGCCGGACCGGAGAGGGACGCGGAGGAGTCCGCCGGCCCCCCTTGCGGAGTCCACCTTGCCATGACTTCGACCGTATTCTTTCTATGCCTCCCTCGCCCCAAGCTTAGGTCGGGCGTGCCCCCGTGCAGGCGTTCTTGGACGAAAAATAAGAAATAGTCAAACAAATACACCAACAAAAACTCAAACAATCGTCCCCATATCCGCCAGCCCCCTTGCGGGGCCATCAGGCTGCGAAGATCAGGCCTTGCAGCTCCCTGTGCCACTTGCAGCTTCCAGGTTCCACTGTTACAGTTCTGCTCTCTGCTTCCTTACCGTTAACCGTTGCTGGACGCGCGAGGGGAGGGGAGCCGAAAAGCATCCTGGTTAGCGTCCCCGCATCGCGTTGTCTGGGGGGTCGTGGGACACGTTATGATATCTGATATTCGCGTCCCCGAGGCCATAATCCGTAGTAGATGACACCATATTCGCGTCCCCGAGGCCATAAACCCTTATGAATTCCTAGGTATTCGCGCCCCCGAAACGATAAACCTCAGTAAATTATGGAATGCTCGCGCCCCCGAAGCCATAAACCTTGCAAAAAACGCGATAGTCGCGTCCCCAGGGCCATACATCCTCGTACATTACTGAATACTCGAACATGATACGATATTCGCGTCCCCAAGGCCACAAACCCTTCCAAATTACACGATATTCCCGCCCCCCAGGCCACAAACCCTCGCCCCCTAAGCCATAACCCTTTATAAATTAAACAGATGTGCGTCCCCGAGCCCACAAACCTTCGCAAATTACTCCATATTCGCGCCCTCGAAGCCATACACCTTCGTAAATTACAAAATATTCGCGCCACCGAAACCATAAACCCTCGTAAATTAACATTGCCCCTCGCATGAAATCCCGACATTGCTTCAAGTCAGCGTCCAGACATCCCAACACAGCTCTGGCAAGTCCCATTCTAAGAGAGGGGGGCCGGTTGCATGGGGGCGAAGCCCTGACGGATAACCCATCCTCCCCTCCTGCTTCTCACCCTCCTCCTTCTCATCGTCCCCCTCCCCCTCCCCCTCCAACGTCCCGAAATAGTTCACAAGACGCCCACTGGAGTCCCCAAATAACCCCAATAAAGCCCACGACGCCTCAACCGTGGACTCCCCGCCTTTTCTGGGGGTCGGCGGAATGGCGTAAGCCCCTTGAATGAAGCCCAGCGAACGTCAGTGGAGACTGAAGCCAGGACTGCAATCGAAACCAGCACCACGCGGGCGATCTTGCGGACTTGAGACCTCTATCGGCGGCGAGCCCGGGGGGAAGTGAGAAGGGGCGGGCCTTCTCAGATGGCTCGGAAGTCCTCCCAGCCTTCTGAGAGGTGTTCTAAGCTTTCCCCGAAGACACTGCAAACTGCTCAGGAGGCGCGAGGGCTCCCGAGAAGCCCCGCCGCCTTCTGTGGAGGCCCTCTCTTTCTCGCTTCTCCCACCCCTCGCTCGCCGCCGACTCTGCAACTTCCAAGCGCCCCGGCCGAACAGGAGAGGGGAGACGAGGACCCCATTTCCACACCCCCCCTCGCGCACTCCGGCGCGAGCGCCCAGCCACGGATGCATGGGTGGCGCGAAGCGCTGCCCGTGGCCGACGCCCGACCGTCCAGAGGTGCCCAGAGGAACCCCCCCCCGGAGGCCCCAGAGGCCCGAAAGGAGGGCAACCACCCACAGTGCAGCAAAAACTCCGCCCTTGACCTTCGCTCATCCTCCTCCTCCTCCTCCTCCTCCTCCTCCTCCTCCTCCTCCTGCTCCTGCTCCTGCTCC
>CAUYUJ010001163.1:0-79453 GCA_963575745.1 Prorocentrum cordatum
CTCCTCCTCCTCCTCCTCCTCCTCCTCCTCCTCCTCCTCTCAAGCCATGTGGGCTCCAACCATTTGGGGCCGACTCTGGTGCCTGCTCGGGGCGCTTGAAGCATTTCGCATCGCTCTCCTCTCCCCAGAGGGCGGTGGGTCAACCAAAGCCAGAGCTTCAGTTTCGCAGTCATGGCTGCTCGTCTCTGGAGTCGGTGCGGCTCCTGCCAGCGGTCTGGGTAACTATAACGACACCCTCAGTCGCCAGCACAACTATTGCAAGTGCGAGAAAAAGGTACAGATCTTCACTCCCAAACAAGAAAAGGGAAAGGACAAGGAGGCCTCGCCCGACGCCGAGCCGCCCGCATCGGTCGCGAATCACTTGAAGGCGGCGATGGCGGGCTCTGACGACCAGGAGCTGAGGCAGATGCTCCAGGTCAAGATCGACGCCCTGCCTGCGGCATCCGACCAGCGAGGATCGCAGCAGCCCTCCGAGGCCGTCATGGTTTCGAAGGCCGAGGGCGCGTAGAAGGATTGCAACCACAAGCACAACCAGGCGGTGGCCAACGTGGTCCGCCTCAGGGCGGCGCTCGCGGTCGCCGAGAAGACGGAGCAGGCGGCGCGGTCCCTCGCCTCTGCCGGGATCGACAAGAAGCAGGCGGCGGAGGCGTTCGCGCGGGCTGCAGGCATCGGGTCCACCGCTGGAGACGGACCGAAGCCTGCATTCGAGGTCACGTGGGATGCCGAGCTTTTCGACGACGTTGAGCAAGTCGACACTGAGCCTTGCGAGCGCGACCAGATTCGGCACATCAAGGCGGAGCTCGAGAAGATGAAGGAAATGCCCTCGCCCAAGAACTTGGAGGCGCAGGCCCGGTTGGCCAAGGCCGCCGAGGTCAGGAAGAGCATCGCGGAGCGCGCCGCCACGAAGCGCGGGGCGCAGGACGGGAAGGCTGCCCCCCCCCGCACCCGCCGCCGAGGCGCCGTCTGCGCCTGCGGCTGGCGACGCCGGCGGCGCCAGCGCGCCCGGCGCCAGCGAGGGGCCTGCGGGGCCCGCGCAGGGGGCACCCTCGGCGGAGCAGCGAGGCGGCCGTGGCGCGGGAGGCGGCCGGCGTCTCTCTCCGAGGCCGCGTTCGCGGCGGCCGCCAGGGCGGAGGCGCAGCAAGGCTTCGACGTCGGGCAGGGGCGCCAAGGGCGGCAAGACCGAGGGCACCGCTGCCCGATGGTCAGCGCCCGGGGCCGAGCGCCCTGCTGGGGCGGCGGCGCTGAGCCACCGGGCACCAGCTCTGTCGCGGGAGGCTGTCCTTGACCAGCACGGCCGCATCTTCTTTGGAAGCGTCACTGCCATGGGCGACTCTGCCTGGACCTTTCTAGATTCCGTTTCCTCATCGCACCAGTGCATCGGGGTTGCAGGGACTCACGCGCCAGAGTCACAGCTGCGAAAGTGCGATGCTCGTGCAAGAGGGGCTGGTCTTCGACTCACGGCGAACGCTGCTCGGCCTAGCGGACGCCACCAATCTACTTCCACCGCTGACAACAAAGCCAATGAAGGTGGAGAGTGGGTACTCTCATAGGGGCACCTTCGAGTGGAGTCGCTGCAGGAGGCTCGGTCTGCGGCTGCCCTTCGGGAGGCCAGGATCGCCGGCCCTCGACGGGCTCGTGGCGGCCGTCACCCACTGCTCTGGCCACTCTTCCCTCCTGTGCACCTGCCACGGGTTCACGGCGCAAGGCCTCGCTGGCCGCAACCTCGCGCGGCTCCTGTCGCCTCGGGGGGCCACTTTACAGTCTTCGGTTGCCGTGGACTTGCCTCGGCGACCGGAGCGCGGAGCCGCCCGCCACCGTCGAGTCAGTCGACCAGGTGCTTGGCCGCATCACCGCCCCCGAAGGGGTATCCTACACCTGCGACGCCAGCAAGCTGGGCAGCATGCGGGACTTCGCAATCGTCAGCGAGGCCGCCATCCCGTACATCATCTCGCTCCAGCCGAGGCTGGACATCCCGTGGAGGCCGCGCATCGGCATCTCCGTGACCATCCGCAGCCACGGGCAGCAGCTTCTGACCCGCAGGCTGGTGCGCCCCAGCCGCCTCCCGCAGGTGGCCCGCCCATGTACTCGACCCCTCCCAGGCTCTAAATCGTCCCGCCAAGCAGGACAGGAAGATGAAAGCAAATCTCGCTAGGATTTCTCGCAACGAAAAGATCCATGTACTCTTTAGCACGCATCCCGGCGACCAGTCGGGATGCGATCCATCAGCACCCGGTGCCGCCCCGCCCGCTAGGTGAAGAACTGTGCGATGAGCCTCCCGAGGTCGACCAGTGGCCCGGCGAGGGGGATCCGTGGGCCTTAGAGGGCAGCTTCTGTCAGGTCCTCAGCAAACTGAGCCATCGGTCTTCAGCATCATTGCGTCTCGTGGCAGCTCTGAGCTTGCCTGCAGTAACCGCGCCCTTCAAGCCCACCCCCCCGGCCAAAGGTTGCGTCTCGCAAGACCCCCCTCGTTTGAATCCGGGACCCCGTCATTCAAGGAGGAGCCGTCGTTTCACGTCCCTTCTGAGGTCTGGGCAGCTTGCCGTGAGCAAAATATGCACACGTTCGTTGGTCCTCCTCCCCCGGCCTTCTCCTCCTCCGTTGCCTTTTCGCTCAATCCCCAGCACGTGGGATCAGCCAGTTCTGGGCGCGGCCAGTGGGTCGCCACTCTGGAGCAGGCCGTCCTGATCCACCACCAGCTGCCGCGTTCTGGAGGCCCGAGTCGGGCAAAGAGCTGCAGCTTCGTGACCAAACCCGTCGAGCACAGCGGCCGCCAGCGTGAGACACCGCGCGGGACGAGGTCACGGCGTGGTGGAAGCGAGTTTCTTCGGTCCTTCAGCAGATTGTGCGACGCCTGGGCCGTGACAACAGTGCGCAGCAACTCTCTCAACTACATCTCGCTCGTCAGCATCTGGCCTCTGTTCGGCCCGACAACGTCGGCAACCTCCTTCGCATCGGCGTCGACCCCCCCCTCGACGAGTGGGTCGGGCCCCTGCTCAACGTCGGCGGGTGCACAGCTAGGGTCTTGGAGGGATTCCAGCAGCAGGCAGGCCGCATCGAACAGAAAGCCCATCGTCGAGCAGTCCGTGAATCGCTGACGGAAGTGCGATTCACGGACTGCTCGACGATGGCCTGGCTCGCCGACTCGCCCTCCAGCGGCGCCGCGCATCTCTCGCTGCGCGAGCACCCGCTGCCAAAGCAGAAGATTATCGTCGGAGAGGTGTCCGTCTCGCATCCAAAGGACACTCTGGATGCTAAGGGCCACCAGTGGCGCAACATCTGGGATTCCAGGCCGCGCGGCCCCGCAACCCTGCAGGCCGCCGCGGAGGCCGCGCGCGAAGCAGCGCGCGATGAGCCTCTCCCTCCAATGACAGGGGGCGAGGTGCGGGCAGCTGCGCGGCGCAGGAAGGGCAAGACGGGGATGGGGGCTGATCGCCTAACGCCCCTGGACGTCGAGCGTGCCCCCGACGAGGGCTTGGACGAGCTCGCAGCCTCTTCCAATTACTTCGAGGCGGCCTTGGCCTGGCCGCACCAGGCGCAGCTGATCATTGGGAAGTTACTCCCCAAAGAAGACCGATGGCGACAGGACCATCGGCCTCACCTCGCTCACGGGCCGCCCGTGGCCCTTGGTCCGCGAGGGTCATGTTCGCGAATGGGCTGGCACTGCTGAGGAGGGCTGGGACGCGGCGGTCCTCGGCAACGCCTCGCTTCAGGAGGCTTTCTTTCGCGCGCTGGGAGACGAGGTTGCAGGGGCATTGAGGGTTGCCCCAGCTCATGCGATGCTGGACGTGCGTGGCTTCTACGATGCGATTCAGTGGGATCTGCTACTCGGGGCGGCTCTGCGCCTCGGCTATCCTCCTGCTGTTATGTTTCTGGAGGTCGCCCAGCGTGCAGCCCCGCGCACACTTGACCAGTTTGGCGTTGTTTGCGCCCCTTTCCCGGTCATGCCTTCCATTATCCAAGGCCTCCGTTCAGGCACTCGCTTTGCCAAATGCAAGTCCACTTTGTGCTGGCCAAGATATATACGGTGCATGTGTCTCTCAGCCATCGTATATGGGTAGACAACATTTCACAGCGCATGGTTGGCCCTAGAAATTTCCTTCGCACCAAGGCCACAGCATGTCTGGCAGGGACGCGTGGCGAATTGGCGAAGTGGAAGTTGGATGGGTCACCCAAATCGATCATCGCATGTTCTGTTCATGGTGATGATGTCGAGATCTCCCGTCGTCTCCGACTTCGGGGGTTCCAGGTCCGTGCTGTGCTTCAGGCGCCTTTCCTCGGCATCGGTCAAGCAGGGGGAGTTCGGCATGGTCGTCAGACACGGCGCAAGCGGGTTGTCAAGTATAGCAGGCTGCATGGCAAAATCCGCAAGTACACGAGGGCCTCCAAGGCCAACGCGGTCACCAGCAAGTTCGGGCGCACCAATGCTGCAGCTGCTGGCAACTACGGGCATCCCATGTACGGTACCTTTGGCACTCCGCTGAAGTACTTTCGTCGCAGCCTGGCCGCGGTGCTGGGCAATGGGGGCCGAGGGTTGTGGAAGACGACTCTCCTGGCCGTCAAGGGGCCGCTGCAGGACCCAGACATCAAGTATCCTCACGAGTGCGTCGGGTTCTGGCTTCGTACGTGGTTCGAGGAGGGGTTCATCACGCATGGAGCTCGGTGGTCGCTCGACTTCGCGCGGTTCCTGCAGGAAGGCGTTCACGGCACATTCGCGAGCCTCTCTGGGCTGTCATAGCGTACCTCCTGGAGCGCGACTGGGACCCGAGGTCTCCCACGCTCTGGGTCATGCCTGACGGCACCGAGTGGCGTTTTCCCGAGGAACAGTACTCGGACGTCATGGCGCTCAATGGCCTCAGGCATTTTTCGCTGACTTTGATCAGGCCTCGGCTCGGCTTCTGTGGCAGCATGCTGAGCGGCATTTCTATGAAGGAGTCCTGGGTGCAGGCGCAGACATGACGTCTCGGCGCCAGCTACTTGGACACCTGAGTTTCCAAGAACGGGAAGTGCCTCGCAGAGCTGCTGGTGACGGTCGTGGCCGGCGGGAGTTGGCCCCGCCAGAGGCGAGTCGACGCCACCACCCGAGTTGCAGTGGATCCTCTATGCCCGCGATGCAGGAGCTGTCCAGAGACGGCCTACCGCCGCATCTGAGGCTACGAGGCGAACTGTGGGGAGGTGGCCTAGGAGAAGTCGGACTTCCTCCTCGGGCAGGCTCACACGCGGCACGAGGCCGACAAGGCGATGTGGCTGCGCGGGAGCTCTTGCCAGCGGACCGTGTTCGGTTTCCCCCTCCGATGCAGGAGGAGTGCTGGTGGGACACTGGCTTTTCAGAGGGGGTTGGCAGCAGCTGCATGGGGCCAGGTTCTTGCGAGCGCCCTGTCCTGGCGCTCGGGGACGCCAAGCGGAGGTGCTGACTCGTCTTCCCCTCTGTTCCGCCGCGTTGGAGTCGGCCTCGCTCGGTTCGACGATGAGTGGTCCATGAACCCTGTTCGCACCATCTCGGGGGTGCTGCCAGGCCCCCAGCAGTCAGCACCCAGAGGCGAGCTGTTCATGTTTCTTTGCGCCCGTCGATGGGCACCAGATTTCTTGCTATACGTTACGGGTAATAAGGCAGTGTTCGATGGTTGGCACAGCGGTCAGCTTGCCAAGCCAGTGAAGAGAAAGGTGCCCTGTGGGCTGAGATCGGCATCGAAATGGCCTCTCGGGAGAGAGAGGGCATGTGACGGTATTGTTCACCTGCAGCCACCTCGAAGCTAAGGACGCGATTGCTGGAACAGGGGCCTCCTGGCACGTGAGAGGGAACCTGTTCGCTGATGTGTTGGCGAACCGGGGGGCTGAGCAGCACAGGCACCCCTTGAATGTGCGGAGCCCTGTCCTTCAGCTTGAGCGGCATATGTGTTGGATTCGCACGCGTAATTCTGAGGTCCACGCTTGACGCGTTAGCCGCCGAGGAAAAGACTTTGAGTGAGCAGGCTCCCGATGGGTCTCACCGTAAGTTTCGGCGGCGTGGGGGTTCGGGCCTCGTGGGCCCCGCGGGAGGCGAGAGCACTGGTGAACCAACCATCCTCCCTCCCGCTCCCGCGGCTCCTGTTCCTGGGCCACCCCCCCTCGCGCCGTCAGCTGAAGCTGTTTCCGCTTTTGGGTCCAGCCATGCCTTGGACGATTCGGGGCGTCGTTGCCGCCGTAGTCGAGGCTCAGCTGCCGTGTCCCTGGTCCGTGCATGGAGACAGACATACTGCTTCCGATTAATTGCTATGGACGGCTCTCTTCGAGGACTCCCCGAGGGTGCGAGGCTATACATTGCTGGGGGGTGGACCCACCCATCCCACAAGTTGCGGTTGCACCAGGACTTAAATATTTGGTTCTGCGCGTCTTGTGGCATGTATGGGGATAAGCAATTACTTGTGCTGGGTAAGTTGTGCCCCAATGTGGTGACGGACACTCGTGCTGAATATCTCAGTCGGATCGAGCGGGGGCTTTTCCCCAAGGCCTACAGCAGGGCCGAGCTCGTGAAGTCTGGGGCCATATGTGGCCTTAGTGGTGGTATCTATGGACTTCGTCCTGGCACTCCTGACTCCTGACTCCTCCTCCTCCTCCTCCTCCTCCTCCTCCTCCTCCTCCTGCGTCCTGCTCCTTCTCCTCCTCCTCCTCCTCCTCCTCCTCCTCCTCCTCCTCCTCCTGCGTCCTGCTCCTTCTCCCCCTCCCCCTCCTCCTTCTCTTCCTCCTCCTCCTCCCCCTCCTCTTCCTCCTCCTCCTCCACCTCCTCCTCCTCCTCCTCCGTCAATTCCCCGTGCATTGCTTGGCTTTGTGCGTGCAATAGCCTCCAGCCGATCCAAGACGCTCCCAAATCGGACAGATCTTCTGACCCTGGCCTCGCCAGAACACCTGCACACGTCCGAGCGATGCCACGCCCGAAAACAGCCCCCGGGCGTCGAACACCTGTCAAAAAACGCCTCCCAGCGTGGACCTCGAACGAGGGGCCACGCTGCGCACTCGGTGCGCCAACGATGTGGTGCACGCTGGGTGGCGGCAGCTGTGCGTGCTGCAGGCTGGGCGGTGCCGGCTGTGCGGTGCGAGCCGGGCCCCGTGCACAGCACACCGGGAGCGGCGTGTCCGCACCCCGCGCGCGGGCGGCGCGCCAAAGCGAGGGGCCCCGGGGCCTCCTGCCTCAGCGCGTCCGCGCGGGCGCGCCCCTGGCGTCCACGAGCGGCCTGCCGCTGGCCGGGGCCGCGCGAGGGGCAGGGGAGGGGCAGGGGGAGGGACAAGAGGGCGCGCCACAGGAGGAAGTCGAGGACGGGAGGGCGCACGACGAGGACGGAGGCGAGGGAGGAGGGGTGACCCGAGGCTGAACCCTGTGAGGCCAGAGCTCCTTCTCCTGCAGCTGCTCCTCCTGCCCCCCGTCGTCCTCCAGATGACGGGGGTTCTGCGGCAACCCGTGGGGGTCGCCCGTGCTTAGGGGGCCCTGGTGGCGACAGGGCCGTTTCTGTTGCCGGTTCTGTTCTGCCGTGGGCTTGCCGACTCCGACGCCGTTTCTGTGGCTGGCTCCGTCGTCGTTTTGTTACCGGTTCGGGCTCCGGTTCCAGCCCTGGAGCCGTTTTTTGCCGTTTCCGGTAGACGTTTTTGTTGCCGTTTCCATGCTCAAAAGATACTTTGTCGGAAACGGCGAAAAGCCGGCCCTGCCGTTTCCAGGGCTCAGTAAGCTCCCATACCATCTTGTTGGCTCTTGCGATATTGACGCTGATCGACACTGATCGATGCTGTTCGACGTGGATCCGACGATCCTCGGCGCTAGATTGACGCAAATCCACGCTGCAGAAGCGCTTGCTCATCGACGACCAGACGCCAGCGCACGCCAATACGCTCGGAAGCCCGAATTAAGGGGACATGCAAGGCTCCCATCGAAGTCTTTTCGCCTATAACTGCCTCGAGAGGGGGTTGGCCTGAACATTGCTCTTGAATTGGTTTTGAATTGCGTGACGGATTTCAAACACATGCCTCGGCAGCCCACTGAGACAAAAAATCGGCGCGCGATTCGCGCGAAGCGGTGTGTCGCGAGGACGACGTTGCATGGCTAAGCCATGCCAGCGGTGCGAGGAAGCGAAGGGGCAACGGGAGGAGGAAGGGCGCGCGTCGGGCGACGAGGTGCAGCAAGCTGCCACCGAGGGGCGGGAGGGGATGAGGGAGGAGGGCTCGGCTCGGCCCCTTCTCGACGGCGCGTGCCACACAACTTCGCCAGCCGGGCGCCGCCACTCCCAAGGGAGGCGGCGGCCAGGGAGGGCCACGAGGGGGCCGAAGCCTGGTCCACAAGAGGGCTCCAGCACTCCTTCATGAAAACTGCGCAAAGACGTGTTCGCAAGCAGGCCATGGGGAGAGCTCGACTGGTTCTAGACCTCCTCGCAAGGAGGGAGAGGGAGGGGGGAGGAAGAGGAGGGCGAGGGGGAGGAACACCAGCTGGGTGCGCTCGCGACATATCTGCCATCGCATCCATCCCGCCCATCCCCTTACCACTGCGATCAATTCCGCTCTGTCCGCCGGCTGGAGTGTGTCCTAGAGGACCTTGGTTCCCAGAGTGACCCCCACCATGTGCAGCGCGGTCAGAGGGGGGGGGGGGGGGGGGGGGCGGGGCTGGAACACGCTGGACGAGGAAGAGGAGGCGACAGGTGCACAGGAGGAGGAGGAGGAGCAGGAGGGAGAGCAGGAGGAAGTGCGCGAGGATGAGGCAGGAGGAGCAGGAGCGGCGGCCCGAACCGGGAGGGGTCGGAGGAGCAGGAGAGGACCAAAAGGGAAGGGGGAGGAGGGGGGACGGAGGGGGCCGGCACTGGGGCGAGAGCGCACCTCGGAACGACGGGGGAGCAGAGCACCGACGCGAAGAAGCCAAAGCGGCCCCGCTGGAGTGCACAGCGGGAGCGGCCAGGTCAAGAGATCGCCTCGCCTGTTCGACAGGCTCCCCGCCTGCCCGCCACGGCATGCCGATCTGTATACATATGATCGCGCACATGCTCTCTCTCTCTCTCTCTCTTTCTCACTCTCTCTCTGCCTCCCTCTGGTCCCTTCCCACTGCCTCTACCCACTTGCGTTTTCTCTCTCTCTCTCTCTCTCGCTCTCTCTCGCTCTCTCTCCCTCCCTATCTTGGTAGCCCTCCTCTTGCTGTAGCTCCCGTATACCTACATAAATGCAAATGTGGACATACATACATACGTACAGAAGTGTCTCGCTATCCCGCACGATGTTTGTTTGTTTCTGTCTCCATAATTCGATCCTTATCTCTGTACATTGTTCCGAGCATATACGTGTAAGCTCGCGCTCTCTCTCTCCCCTCTCTCTCTCTCTCTCTTTTCAAAACTCTGTACTTATCCCGCTCTCTCTCTCGCTATTTATATATATATATATATATATCCCCTCCCGCCTCTATTACTCGATATTTCTGTATATCTGACTTATGAAGATGTATAAAGTGTGTATGTGTATCTATGCATCCATGAATGACGGTCTCTCTCTCTCTCTGTCTCTCTCCTTCGCTCTATCTCCCGCGGTCTCTCCCTCGCTGGTTGAATTGTATATCGCTCTCTAGTTTTTTTTTTGTTCTCTCTCTCTCTCTTTCTCTCTCTTGATACCTCTCGATACACATTCTCTCTCGTTCGCTCTCGTCTCCCTCTCTCTCGCGCCCCCTCTATGTATACATGCGTGCTCCCCCCCCACCACCAGCACCCCCAAACTACAGGTATGCGCCAACGGGGCTCGTCAGTCTGATCATCATCACCCTCGTGTTCCTCTCGATCCTCGCACGTCTCATCTCCACCCTCCTCTTTTTCTTCATTACTCCGCACTTCAAGACCAAGAACATACTCAAGGATCATTGATGATTCTTGCGCTAACCCTGCTGGTCGTGTAGGCCTGATCCGGGGCCGCAAAGATTATCTAATGATGTCCCAAAACACCCTGAAAAGACCCAAGGAATCCACAAAAACTGTTACAAACCCTGGGCCCGAAACAACCCACGCGGAAACCGCATGAATGCTTAACGAACCTCGCGGAACATTAAGGCACCGCCACGGATCCCAAAAGAACCCGAAAGGCATCCAAACGGAACCCTGGGGGATCCTCGGCGGTAGTACCCGACACCCAGGCATCCACGCGGAACTGCAGGCACGCCGAATGAACCCTTATGAGTCCCTGAACGAGCCCGTAAGAATCCTTACGGACCCCTGCAGGCCCGTCATGTCTGACATAAGCCTCCAAATATCATGAAAAAGATCCTTGAAGGCCCTTGAAGGCTCACGAAGCCCAACGGAAAGTCTGCGACCCCATGGGAAAACCCACCATGCATTGGTACTTGGTATCATATATCGCGCCGGTCTCTCGGTCTATCTCTCGCGCTCTCTCCTTCTGTTTCTCTCGCTCTATCTATCGCGCCCCTCCTGCTTTGTTTCCTGTTTCTCTCTCCCCCTCTCGCGCGCGCTCTCTGCCTGGCTCTCTGGCTCCCTCTCTCTGTCGCTCTATCCCGTTCTCTCTCTCTCTCTCGTACTTTCCCTCTCTCTCTGTCTGTCTCTCTGTCTCTGTCTCTCTCTCTCTCTCTCTCTCGAATTTATGTAACGGAGGAAGGAATGGATGATCATCGTCTGGATGTGATGCCTACTCCGATCCGATTGAAGTCTCGTTGGAAATCGATCCGAACGCCAAAGGAGTACAATGAGTCTGGGGTCTGCCCCATTCCAAACGACATCATATCAACATCCGGCTCAAATCTAACAGGAACCCGCTGGATTTGGAATCTGCCCCGCTACTATTGGGATTACATCAGGACCGCTGTCGAATCCAATAGAGAATCCTATGGATATGTGGTCTGATCCGTTCATCCTGATAGGACCCCAACAGGATCTCAACAGAAACGGGGCACACATCAGACCCAGATGATTCTGATTCGATTCCAGCACAACTCGCATAGGATCTCGAAAGAGATGCAACACACTCTGATCCAGAGGACTCCCTGTATATTTGAACGAAACTTCAATGCGCTTTCATGAATGACCGAGCACACGTCAGGTCCAGAAGATTACCGCGGGATTGGAATGAGATAATGACTGGGTCGAAGCCGAACGGATCATATTCCATATCCAGAGGATCCCAGCTGGACCCGCGTAGAGTAATAATATAATTCCAATAAGAATCGGGCACATCACAGATAGATCCATTGGACTCTCCTCGTTGCTATGTGGACCCGTATGCGATTCCAGTAAGAACAGAGCAGACATCAGGCCCAGAGGATTCTCATTTAATTCTAATCGAATTTTAAGTGGGATCTCAACAGTAATGGAGCAGACAGCAGACCTCATATCCAGAAGATCCTCGATAGGATTCGACACGGGCTCTTGTATAATCTCACTCGTAACGGAGAGCACCACGACTCAAGATTCTTGTCAACTGTGGGTCGGATTTCGAAAATGCATGATTTTGATCAGATGCCATGCGGAGCCTGTCGGTGAAGTCCGCCACCCCACAACGCGAGCATTCTGACTTTAAGAATCAAGAAAGAGCGATTGGCTTCCTGTGGAAGTAACCACCCCAAGGGTCCGCAGGATAGAGGAGATAACGATGACGTTGTTCTTCAGCGGAAAAGCCCTCGTGCCAAAACTACGCTCGCACTTTCCAGCGCCAGGACTGCACTATTGAGGGTGGGACCGGAAACAGTAAGATGGGGTACACACACTCACACACACACACACACACTCGGCCACTAACACACACAGTTCTAAGTCAGCGGCGCAGAGGGTCCTCAGGCGTGAACAGCAGATGAGAGTCCTACTTGCGACCGAGCATTGTCGATAGCGCAGCGCAAAGGTGTCGCACACTGCAACATGCAAGCGGAGGGTGGGTTAGAGGAACTGCAAATCCAAGGGCACATGCAACGGCCTGAAAACGAGGAGAGGCCACACACGCGCGCGCACACACATGTTTCACACGCGCAAGAAGAACCCGTCGCAACGCAAGGGAAACCGACGACGAAGAGACGACCAACCAGGGAGGCAAGCACACAAGAACACACACACACACACGCATGTGCGTGTTCCTCGGCCAGCTGGGTGACATCACCGTAGGGTTGATGGCATTAGGCAAGCCCGTTCCACTACTCGCAAACTAACTACTCGCAAATGGCCTGGATCCGCCGAAGAGACGTTGCGATCCATCACAGCGGGGCGGGTGTTTGATGTTGTATATGGCCTTTCGCGAGGAGGCACGTTGCGAGTCGTGGAACGCGCCGGTTGAAGCATGGGCACAAGTTGCCGTGAAGTCCGCGGGGCGCTGCACGTGGCCGGCTGCAGAGACACATACGCACAAACACTTTTTTGGTCTGCGGGTCGAGAGCGAGCCTCTTCCGGTGAAGAGCTAGGCGGGCCGCGCAAAGCACCAATTGGGGAGACAGGGCGCGGGCGGGCGGGGCCCCATACACACACAAACACACGCACATACGCCGTGTCTGCCGCGGGTCGTGCCCTGACGGCCCCGGCGCATGAACAGCGTGCCCCCTGGGGAGCTCAAGACTTGGCGAGGTGGCTGGCGGTCGTGACTGCTCTCGCGAGGCCTGGGCCCGGACTCGAGGCATATATTCGCAGTCGTCCCTGGAGGGAGGCCTCCAGTGGCAAGCACAACAAAAAAATTGGAACCCACGGTCCCCAAGGCAGTCGGGATACCGAGCTCACCTTCATCGCGCGGCGCGCCCCCGCGGGACTTGAGCGTGCCGTCTCAGGGCCCCTGCGAACAGGGCGACACGAAGAGGACGAAGGCAGGAGGAGGAGGAGGAGGGGGAGGGGACCGGAAGGAGGAGACATTGCCACTCCGCCGCCGCTGTCTCTGCCCCCGCCCGCGACCCAGCCGCCTGTCCTTGCAGAATGTGCCGCAGCCGTGCGGATTGAGACGGAGGAGGAGGAGGAGGAGGAAAAAGAGTCGGCGGAGGAGGGGCAGCAGCACGAGGAGGAGCCGTTTACGCAGGAAGAGAAAGACTGCATGAACATAAGCTGTTGGAGGTCCGCGTGGATTTCTTGGATCTGCGCTGGGCCCCCCAGCGGCGCCTCCGGCGCCGCCCCTGGCGCAATCCGCGACCCAGCGCCGATCCAAGAAAAATCCATTGGAGTCCTAGCTCATCACAAGCAATTGGTCTTTAGCCCCCCCCCCATTTTTCCAATGGCACCCCCCCTTATTTCACATGGCATCCCCCTCCTCCCCCCCTTTTTCCAATGGCACCCCCCTTATTTCCGATGGCACCCCCCTATCCCCCCTTTTTTCCACTGGCACACCCCCTTATTTCCAATGGCACCCCCCAGCTATTTCCAATGGCGAGTCCGATGGATTCCTATAGATTCCTATGAGCCGTATGGATCCCTATGCTTATGCCAATGCCTATCTGTCAATGCCTATATACACAAGCTTACTCCTATGGCTCTCCGTACTTGCATGGCTGCTCGCTTCTTTGTGCTCGCTTCTTCTTGCTTGCCATTTCATGCTTGGCTTCCTCTCCTCCCGTCCTCTCCTCCTCGTCTTCTCCTTCTCTCGCTCGTCTCCTGTCCATCTATTTGGAATCAACGCTGGCTGATGTTTGTGCCTTTTCTTGTTCTTTGAGAAAGACTGGGGAAACCCAAAGGTATTGATGCCGCTACCCCCCGGGACCTCTCTCTCGGGGTGCGTGATGGACCAAAATTTCAAAGCGAATCCAGCGGTGTCGACGAGGGCCTCCCAGGAGGCCCCGACAGGGGAGAACGAGGGCAGGGTACATAGCGGTATGGGGACCTGGGGACCCTCCTCCTCCTCGTCCCTCCGCCTCCTCCGCCCCCTCCTCCTCCTCCTCCTCGTCCTCGTCCTCGTCCTCCTCCTCCGCCTCCTCCTCCTCCTCGTTCTCGTCCTCCTCCTCCTCCTCCTCCTCCTCCTCCTCCTCCTCCTCCTCCTCCACAATTACTCAATATGAATACTACTCTCCCTCTTCCCCTGATGGCGTGCTGGGAGTAGCCGACCCCCCCCCGCGTACTGTTTTTTACACACAGGATTCCCGGGAGTTGGGTTTTCGCCTGCGTTTTTTTCAAAATGCTGCTCTCGCTGAGGCGCCGGCCTCATTTCTGCTCCCGAATCGTTCCGAATCGTGCTCCCGCTGCAGCGTGGGCCTCATTTTCGGATCGGTGTTTGCCTCCGTCGTTCAGGATGGCGTTCTCGCCCCAGCGCGGGCCTCTTTCTCGCGCGCCCATCCGCCCGCCACCACCGCGCCGCACCACGCCCCGCCCCGCCGCACGCACACCCACCGCCACTTCCACCCACCAACGCACGCACGCACGCACGCGCACCACCACCGCGCACCGCCACCACCACCGCACTACCCCACCCACCACCACCACGCTACACCGCGTCACACCACATCACACGCGCGCACACACAGACACACACGCACGCACGCACGCACCACGCGCGCACACGCACGCACGCACGCACACGCACGCACGCACGCACGCACACACACACACACACACACACACACACCACCACACTCACACACACACACACACACACACACACACACACACACACACACACACACACACACACACACACACACACACACACACACACACACACACACACACACACACACACCACACGCCACCACCACCACCGCCATCACGCACGTACGCACCTGGCCCACCACCAAACCACCAAGACGCCACACCACGTCACACCACAGCACACGCGCACACATGCACACACACACATATATATACACCACCACCACCACCACAACAATCACAACCACGCACACACGCACGCACGCACGCGTACCACCACCCACTACGCACACGCGCGCGGAACCACAGGTCCGCTACGACACGCGTCCGCGGATAGAGAAAATCAGCGCCATGGTAAGGGATGGGAGGGAGGGGTAGGATGTCAGATGTTGACGCGAGCGCACCGAACTTGTCCTAGCCCCTCCCCCTCCTCCCCCCCCTCCCCCCCCTCCGAAGGACGGGGGCCCACGGCCTTCTGGATGGAGGTCGCGGCGGCGGCCGCGGCGGCCTCCGCGCGCTGCGAGCCCCGCCGCTGCCTGCGGCGGCTCGGGGGGGAGGGGGGGGGGCGGCCCGCAGCCGGCATGGCACGGCGGGGACCTGGCAGTCTTAATGCGGACTACCTACCAGACCACCCCAACCCAACCCGAAGACCCGAATTTCGGGTTGGGGGGGGGTAAGGGTTCCAGATCCGTTTTTTCGATGCTTCCCGACCCCCCCCCGCTGGAAATCGACGGTAAATCTGAGCCTTCGGGTTGGGTTGGGGTGGCTTGGTGGGTGGTGAAGGTCGGGCATGTCCCCCTACAGGCGGAGTCCGGAGGAAAAATAAAGCATAACCCCAAAAATGCTCCAACAGAGTCGAAAACAATCACGAGGAAACAGTCGTCCCCAGACAATTGTTCAACTATTTTTGATTATTCCTCCTGCAGAGGGCTGCGCCCGACTTAATGGCAGTCGCTTCTCCATTCTTACTGTCGCATGGAGACCTTCGGGCAATTTCGGAAACCCTGAGCCCCAAAAAGCGTTTTCCTCTCTTGAGGGCGCAATTGTTTCACTTCCGCTCCCTTCCGCCAGCCTACGCCGGCCTCCGCCGGCGGAGGCGGCCTCGTCTTACTTCCGCCGCACTGCCGCCACCTTCCGCCACGGGAGAGATGACAACTCCTTCAATCCTCGAAGGCAAGGCCCTCTCTGGAACGCCCCATACACACAGACACCCTCCGAGGAACTTCGTATGCACCATCAGGCAGGGCGACGGTGTACAGCATCGCTGGCTCCCGGTGGTGATTTAGACGCACCGCCACCCTCCCATTGAGGCCAAAGAGCAGCCCATTGAAGGGCGCATGTGCGTATGTATGTGTGTTGTGAGGGGCCCTTGGGGCCACTGCTGTTGTCAAGGCGGTCGAGCCGTGGCCCGAGCACTCTCCGGTCCTCCCCCTCCTCCTCCTCTTCCTCCTCCTCCTCCTCCTCTTCCCCCTCCTCCTCCTCCTCCTCCTCCTCCTCCCCCTCCTCCTCCTCCTCCTCCTCCTCCTCCTCCTCCTCCTCCTCCTCCTCCTCCTCCTCCTCCTCCCTCCTCCTGTCGCGGTCGAGACGGGAGGGGGCCGCCGCACCCCATATGGCGAGGGCCCCGCCCGAGGAAAAAGCCCTGGCGTGGAGAGCGGCGACCGGCACTCTTGGCTCGGGGGCCGGGGGGCGAGGGTGAGGCAGAAGTGAAGCTAGATGCGGGACGGGAAAATGACCACAACCACTGCTTCTCGTTTGCGCCGCCTTCCAGCCGGCCGAAAAAGAAGCAGTGGTTGTGGTCATTTCCCTGGTGCCAAGCTCAGCGAACATGACCACAACCACTGCTTTGTTTCTGCGGGCTGGAAGGCGGCACCAAAAGAAAAGCAGCGGCTGTGGTTGTTTTCACGCCCCGTACTAGAGGCCTCCCAGACGAGGTCCGAGTCGATGGGGTCGGAGGATCGCGCCGCATCGCGAGTGCATCGCCGATGCATCGACGACGCATCGACGATGCGTTGGCGACGTCGGCGGCGCGTCGGCGACGCCGGCGTGGAGAAAATCGGGCTCCGCATGGAGCCGCCTCGCATCGCCGATGCATCGGCGATGCGGCAAGAACCCTCCGACCCCATCTGCGTCGACCCCATCTGGGAGGCCCAGAGGAGCGGAAGCCCCCAACCGGGAACTCGATGCCGGTTTCGGTCCGTCTCGTGTTCGTGACGTGCGTGCGGGCGTGGCGTGGCTGCGCGAGCCCTTGCACTAGCAGCTCGGCCCCACGCACGCCAGAACGACCCGTCTCACCGCCGTCTGGGGCGTGTGCGGGGTTGTCCAACGATTGTCCCGTGGCTGTTCCGCGGCTGCCCCGTGGCTGCTTCATGGTTGTCCTGTGGTTGTCCGATGGTTGTCCCGATGGTTGTCCCTTGGTTGCCCCATAACTCTCCCGTGGTTCTCCCGTGGTTGTCCCGCGGATGTCGCGTGGTTTTTCCGTGGCTATCGCGTGGTTGTCTCGCGGTCGTCCCATGGTTGACCCGTGGTTGTCCCACGGTTGTCGCTTCGGTTTCCCATGTTTGCCACTTCTGCATCCCATGTTTGCTGCGTGGTTGCCCGTGGTTGTCCCCGCGGCTGTCCCGTGACTGTTCCGTCTGAAGATGGGTGGTGAGACCTGTCATGGGTAGCGACATGGATCTATCGATTGAAAACTAGAACGACACAACGATGAGAAGACAACTATGTAATGAGACCTGTGGACGACTCCATAGCGAGATCCAAGTAAAGCTTGCGATGCTGATAGATTGCGATGTTGAGCGTAAGACTGCGATTCCAAATGAGTGATAAAGGGATCGGTAAATTGACTGTGGGAAACAAATTCACTAGATTGACGTCCCATGGCTGCCCCGCGGTTGTCCCACGGTTCTGAAACGGTTGTCCCGTGGCTGTCCCGTTTTTCTCGCATGGTTGCCCGTGGTTGTCCCGCGGTGGTCCCGTAGAGGTCGCGTGATTACGAGTGGTTGTCCCGCGCTTGTCCCAGATAGAAATAAGGTGAGACCTATATATTTATAGACAGATATAATGAGGATAGTGATTACGTATAAGCATACGGGTTATATGGTGAGACCGGTAGATCGATAACACGACCGACATATATCAAGACCAGAACCTCAAGCTGTACCAAGAACAAAAATGCACGAGTTGTAGCACGAATGGGTTGCAACATCGACCTGTATCATTTGAAAACGATGCCGACATATTGGTTGTGGGACCAGTAGATCGGTAGATTGATGCCCCGGGGTTCTCCCGTGGTTGTCCCGTGGCTGCTCCGTCGACCCAAACATACGCAGTGCAACAGCAGATTGGGAGACGGAGTCCACTGAGAACGAAAATGAAGTGCAGCAGCAACAGGTTGTTTGTTTTTGCCTCTCGGACATTCGAATTCCGCTGCCCCTCCAGAGGGCTTTCCCAATAGCGCAACCAAGACCACCATGGGAGCAACGCGGTGGCAATATAAGCGGTCGCAGCGGACACCGTGCAGCGCGTCCCCAAAAAAGCCACCAGGGCAAGAAGAAGAAAGACGAAGAGGAGGGGGAGGAGCCGACGGGGACAACAAGAGGAGGGAAGGGGAGGACAAGCCTGTGGGGAGGGGAGAAGATGTAGCAGCAATAGGTTGTGAGATCGCCTTGGAAATCGATAGTGAATTCGTAGGTTGACTGCGGGACCAATAGATCATTATAGGGATGTCCCGTGGTTGTTCGATGCTTGTCCCAGGAACCTCCCGTGGTTGTTCAGCGGATGTCCCGTGGTTATCCCTCGGTTGTCCCGTGGTTGCGAGCGAGCGTGGACCCAAAAGAGTGTGTTTCTAGCCACCTATGTCGTGCAATACACGTCGGGCAATATATCTGGAGCGATCTACGTGGTGCAATCTAGGTTGTGCAAGATATTTCGTGTATTCTCAACTGCGCAAGACATGTGGTGCAATATATGTGGAACCATCCATGTGGTGCGAAATCTATGTGGTGAGGCCGACGTGGTGAAATCTGTATGGTGCACTATATGCTGTGCAGTAGAATTGTTGCAATATATGTGGAGCAACCGACGTGGCTTAATATATGTTGTGCAATATGCGTGTAGCAATACTATATGTGGTGCGATCTGCGTCGTGCAATTTACGTCCTGCACTATATGAGGAGCGATCTACGTTGTGCAATCTATGCTGTGCAAAATGTGTGGTGCAATATATGTGGTGCATCCTGCGTGGCGCAACCCATGTGGCGCACTATATGCGGCGCAACCGACGTGGTGAAACCAAAAGTGATACGATCTTTAAAGCAAAAAACATTTTATATAAATATATATATATATATATATATATCGGAGTTGAGGGGGTGAGATCGCAGTGGAACGGAGAGCCACCCTACCGGGAAATCGATTTCGGTTTCGTGTTCGTGCGTGCCGTGCGTGCGGGCGAGGCGAAGCTGCGTGGGCGGGCGAGAAGAAAGTCTCCTGTGGCTGAGGCGCGGCCAGACCAAACGTCTCCCTTCCGGGCGGCCGGTGGCCCGCGGTGTCCCGCCGGTGTCCCGCTGGTGTCCCGTGTGGCTGAGGCGCGGCCGGACCAAATGTCTCCCTTCCAGGCGGCCGGTGGCCCGCGGTGTCCCGCCGGTGTCCCGCGGTGTCCCGCGGTGTCCCGCGGCGCCCCGCGGTGTCCCGCCAGTGTCCCGCGGTGTCCCGCGATGATGAGAATGATGATAATGATGATGATGATGATGATGATGATGATGATGATGATGATGTTGATGATGAGATGATGATGATGATGATGATGATGATGATGATGATGATGGTGATGCTGATGATGATGCTGCTGATGATGCTGATGCTGATGTTGATGCTGATGATGATGATGATGATGATGGTGATGCTGATGATGATGATGTTGATGATGATGAGGACGTTGATGATGATGATGATGATGATGATGATGATGATGATGATGATGATTATCATGATGATGATGATAATGATGATCGAGTGAGATCGAGTGTGAGATAGATCGAGTGAGATCGAGTGAGATCGATTGTGAGATCGATTGTGAGATCGATCGAGGGAGATCGATCGAGCGAGACCGATACTGAGATCGATAGTGAGATCGATAGTGAGACCGATCGAGTGAGACGTTGGTTCCTCCCCCCCCGAACCTCCTTATCACCCGAAGGGTGGTCGTATAGGTATATATATATATATATGGTGCAATCTATGCGAGGCGGCGACTGGGTGGCGACAACGGCGACGGGGCGGCGACGGCGAGCACGCCGCCGCCATATCGACAGCCAAGCCCCAGACGACGGGCGACGACGAGGCGGCGACGGGGCGGCGACGACGAGCACGGAGCCGACAGACCGACCCGCTCCCCCCCTTCAGTCCTTAGAACAACTGAGATCCTAAGTACAATAGCTGTTGAGGGAATTCTGAAAGCAATAAGTAGGCCGTGATATGGAAAGATGGCTGTTTAGTGGGATCGCTGGGTAGATACTGTGACCGGTAGATCGTGAACACATATGTATGTATGTGTACATAAATATGTATATATATATATATATATACATATCGCACAGGATGAGAGCAATAGCCATGTGTGAACTGTGAGACCCCTGTAGATCGAGAACTGTCGAACTATTGGTTGTGAGATCGATAAGAATGCTGGTAAAACCGAAGAGTACGTATATCGAAAGGCAGATAGACAGACTGGTTGATAGGATGAGAATAACGACTGACATATGATAGATCGATCGATGTTTTGTGGTGGCGTCGATCGATGGATGTTGATACCAGCTGATAGAGAGACCGGCGGTAAATTAATGACTCGGGATCGATCGATAAAAAAGCGAACCCGATCCGAACCCGATCGCAGACTGCAAGCTGCACCCGCCCCCCCCCCCAAAAAAAAAAACTGATCCCCTGTCAAGAAGTGTGCTGTCCCTGAGGGTCTGGCATGAGCGGTGCACATGGAGAAGAGAAGATGGAGATATATGTGGTGCGACCTATGTGGTGCAATTCACTTTGACAGTCTTGAAGCTGTCCTCTCCACTGCTCGTGCAAACATCCCACTCTCCCACCCGCAACTTGGTCGCAAGACCTCTTAAGACAAGACCGTGACGGTAGGTCCCACATGGCACTTGGCCACGACACCGACGCCGACGACGACAGCGACAACGACGACGACGGCGCCGCCGACACCGACTACGACGACACCGACGACGTCTCCAACGACTTCGACGACGACAACGACGACGACGACGATACCGACGACGACGACGCCGACGACGACGACGATGACGCCGACGACGACGAAGAAGACAACGACGACGACGACGACGACGACGACAACGACGTCGCCAACGAAGACGACGACGAGGGAGGAGGGAGGACGACGACGGCGACAACGACGACAACGACGACAACGACGAGGGAGGAGGGAGGGCGGCGACGACGCGAACGACGAAGAAGGAGGAAGGACTGCGACGCCGACGACGACAACAACGAGGGAGGAGGGAAGACGACGACGACGACAACGACGACGACGACGACGGCGACGAAACAGGAGGGACGACGACGAGACGCCGACGACGGACGACGACGACGACGAGGGAGGAGGAGTAAGGACGACCACGGCGACAACGACGACGGAAACGACCACGACGCCAAAGAGGACGACGACGACGAACACGAGGAAAGACAGGACGACGTAGGCGACAACGACGACGACGACGCGGGAGGAGGGAGGACGGCGACGACGACGACGACGACGACGACGACGCAAGAGCGCGCGCGCACGCTTTTGTTGAAAATCCGTGTTGCGAAACCTTGTGTTTTTGTATGTTTTTTGGACACACGATGTTGAAATCCTTCCGAAACCGATGGTTTTTGAAGGATTTCGGCATACGCGCGCGACGACGCGCACGTCTGCACTTCGTCCCGTTTTCTGCAGAGGATTCTCGCGACGGCACACGCGCAAGGGCGTTCGACAGATTTCGACATGCGCGCGCGCGAAGCCCGTTTGGTAGCATTTTGTGAAAGTCTTGAGAGACCTATGGTTTTCTTAGCAAATCAGTGTTGCGAAACCCTATGTTTTTGTATGTTTTCGAAGGATTTCGGCATGCTCGCGCGACGACGCTCGCGTGCGCACTGCGTCCCACTTTTTGTAAGGGATTCGTGAACAAGTTCTATGTTAGAACAACGAATGTCCTCGCGTATTGTTTTTCACCAGGGAACCTTAGGGGGACCGATCCCGGCCCCCCTGGGATAGTAAACTCATATTTAGGATGGACATGTAGTCATAATCATGTATGATTTACATACCCGAAAGGGGGACCGATAACGCCGAAGGGGGGGTAGAGTTCATTCTCTTTTTAGAAAGGAGAATCTACGTGGCGCCGATGATGCGGTCTTCGTGGAGCTGCCTGTGTGGTGCAACCTGCGCGAGGCGGCGACGGGGCGGCGACGGCGAGCCCGAGAGCCGCCCGACCGACGCCCGGAGCCCAGACGACGGGCGGCGACGAGGCGGCGACGGGGCGGCGACGGCGAGCGGGCTACGCAGCAGGCAGCCGGGCAGGGATCTTGGCTTTTCCCCGCCCCTCCCGTGCCCCGGACGGAGGCGCGCGGTGACCGCGGGCGCGGTGTGCTCGCCCGCCGAGGGCGCGCGCGCCGTCGGCCTCTCCGCTCCTCCACGGCTCCCGCCAGGCTTTGGTTCTCGCGGCGTGGCGCGCGCCGCCGTCGGTTGACCGCTCTCGACCGTTTTGCGTTCGACAAAAAAGAGGAGGACGAGGAGGAGGAGGAGGAGGAGGAGGAGGAGGAGGAGGAGGAGTCCAGGAGCGAGGAGGAGGCGCCGGAAACGACGACTAGCGAGAAGGAGGAGGAGGAAGAGAAGGAGGACGAGAAGGAGAGGAGGAGGAGGAGGAGGAAGAAGAGGAAGCGCCCGAGGCGAAGAGGGAAGGAGGAGGCGCCCGAAGCGACGAGGAGGAGGAAGAGGAGGTACTGACGCTTCGGGGGCTGATCCAAGGCCGAGCTCGAACACTCTGGGCCCCTGCGTGGGGATATGCGGGCAGAGCGTCTCTCTGGACACCCTCGGCCTGCCCGGGGCGCCACCCCGGCTCTGAGCCGGGGGGGGCCCGCGCCCCCGAAAATCGATCCGATAGCCAGGCGGACCAGGCGCACCACACCAGCCGACCAGCGCATCGCTCCCGACTTTGTCAGTGGGCCGCCGACGGCAGAGTTTGTCCACCCAAGCCCTGCAGCACGTGGGCACGTACCACATGTGACAGGAAGTCCTGCCAGAAGGCATCTTGGGCACATCCTTCGCCGATGAGGGTCCTGAAGTACAGTCGGCCCCTGAAACGAAGGAACGGCACATAAGGAACGAAGCCCCTCTTTGGCCCTAGAAGCGCCTCCGTGCCCGAGGACGGCGAGAGGGACAGCAGTGGAGGAACCCAGGGAACATCGAGCCCCTTCCGAACCCAAACCGTTCCTTGTTCCAGCGTCTTGCCTGTCTCCGCGAGCTGCCGTGGCCCCCCCAAGGGGCCGTCCTGGGACAGGGAAACGCTTCCGTGGGGCGCCTGCCGGCTGGCCCATTGCTTACCCTCAAGGGGCCCTGGGACACACAAATGAATACACACAAATAAAAGGATTCCCCATATTTTCCCATATTTTTGGATTGTTGTCTTCCCCCCCAGTTCCCATATTTTTCCATATTTTCCGGGGGACCGACGATTAACTGTGTCTGTGTGCTTTTTGCCTCCTGATGCCTGATGTGCCAGCCGTGGTGCGTGGGCGAAGGCGCGCCGGGGGCCGACAGGGGCCCTGGAGCTCTCGGCGTGGGTTGAGGTCGGGCGTGTCCTCCTGCAGGTGGATGCTGGACGACCAATAAACGTAGCCAAGGCATGTCCAAACATAATCCAAACAGAAGGAGACGTCGCCAGACTATATGTTGACCATATTTGAATGCTCCTCCTGTAGCATTGGTTCAGATAACCTGCATTGGGCTTCCGTACGTCCCGTGGGCCGCAGAGCCCCGTTCCCCAGCGAAGTCTTCTGAAGTGGCGAATGAAGAAGAAGTGCGGTGTGGGCATGGGAGAAGGTACCCTGAGATAAGGAATGCAACGTCTGGAAGCCAGTGGAACTCCAATCGTGGATCGGCCATGGATGTCACCGCCGCCCTCTTTGGATAAGGAATCCTTCAGGGTCTGGCGCCTCCTGGGAACATTCCTTAACAAACGCATCCACCATGACGGAGACTGCGGAACATCAAATGACATCACACGTCCTCCAATTGGTGTTCTGGGGCCTCCACGGAATGACCAACGGCGAAACTGAACCAGAACACGACATCTCCGCGATCAAGATGCGATCCAGCACCACTCACACCGAACGAACACGTACAGCCTCAAGAGGATGAGGAGAAGAAGAAGGCCTCCCGCGAATCCCTCGTCGGCATGGCTGGATCCCCCTCGAGATCCTGGACGGATTTTTGTTCGCAACTTGGACCCCTAGATGTCTGGACTCTTTTAGCGAGTTAATCATTCCGAGTTGTTTTTGACGTCCATGGCCATGCAAGGGCCCCTGGAGGCTGAAAGTTGTCAACAACCTGTCGCGTTCCCAGATCGCGCTTCGAACCGAGGCACAACCCCAAAAAAAAATCAAGAGCTCCACAGGGTGGACGGGGCGCCCTAGACACCCCGGTGTTGAACGAGCGCGCTCCACTACTCGCAAAGGCAACTACTCGCAGAGTGGCCCGGAGTCGCCGCTGTGGAGCTTCGATCCACTGCATCGAGGCAGACATCTGGCCATCGCTCGGACGTCCATTCCCTGTGTTTTTTTCGGTTTCGTGCGTGGATTTTTCGCCAAATGATCAAGGATGCTCCTCGATGGTCCTCGCCGAAGGAAAAATGCACACGTCCGAGCGATGCCAAGACATGGTGTGTTCTCCGGGCGCTTGCGAGGAGGGGCTCTGCGGGTCGTGGCACGCGCTCGGTGATCACGACTTACGCTTTCAAGACTCGTGCTCACGCCTCGACGCCGGCCACCTGTCTGGTCCGGACGGCTGAGATCCCTGGCAGAACATGTATATACATGTGTATATATATATGTATACATACATACATACATACATGCATGCATGCATGCATGCATACATACATACATACCTACATACACATACATGCATGCATGCATGCATGCATACATACATACATACATACATACATACATGCATACATGCATGCATGCATACATACATACATACATGCATACATACATATATACGTACATATATACATACATACATACATACATATATACATACATACATACATACATGCATACATACATACATACATACATACATACACACATACATACATACATACATACATACATACATACATACATACATACATACATACATACATACATATATACATACATGCATACATACATACTTTCATACATACACACATACATACACACCTACATACATACATACATACATGCATACATACATACGTACGTACGTACATACATACATACAGAAATACTTGCATACATACACACATACATACATACATACATACATACATACATACATACATACACACATACATACATGCATGCATGCATGCATACATACATACGTACGTACATACATATACAATGCATCTATATACATATATTAATATGTATAGAAAGGAAGGGGCACCGGCCGTGCGCTCGCCCCTCGGTGATGGACAGAACCCGCTTTGGCAAAACGTGATTCGGTGAAAACGACCTCGGGCCCAAACCTGGCGGGCGCAAGCCTGGACAATGACGGCCGCGGCGCCCTCTCGAGAACCGAGAACGGACAATTCACTAATCGACGTGTCAAGGTGGGGCTTCTGTCCACCCCCAAACCCCCTGTCCTGGCTGGCACCCGCTCTGGCGCAATGGCTTCTTCCCGCTCGTGCCCCTCCTGCTCCTCGACCCGCTCCTCGACCTCCTCCTCCTCCTCCTCCTCCTCCTCCTCCTCCTCCTCCTCCTCCTCCTCCTCCTACCTCCTCCTACCTCCTCCTCCTCCTCCTCCTCCTCCTCCTCCTCCTCCTCCTCCTCCTCCTCCTCCTCGTCCTACCTCCTCCTCCTCGGTGCTCTGCTGTGGGCATCTTCCCTTCACGGCGCGCGAGGCCTGGACAAACACCGGGCGCCGCGCCCTCGGCCTGGGCCGAGCGCGCCCCGCGAGGCCCGAGCGAGGCCGGCCCGACCATCACAGGCGGCGGAGCGAGACGTCGGACCGAGCGCGGACGAGGGGGTGGGGGGAGGGGGGAGGGCGTCTTAGAAGCAGGGCTGCTTCTGAGGAGGCGCCGGCCTTACATCTACAGATGAGGCCCGCGCCTTCTAAGAAGCAGGGGTGCGTCTAAGAAGCCCTCCCCCCTCCCCCCACCCCCCTCTGCGCGTGGCCGAGAGACGTCGGACCGAGCGCGGACTGGTCGAGCTGCGCTGGAGAGCGGGGGGAGCGAGGGCAGAGGGCCGGATCGACCCCCACCCCCCCGCTTGCTGTTCCTGCTTCGTTACCCGTCCTCACCCCTCGGGCTCCATCTCCTCCTCCTCCTCCTCCTCCTCCTCCTCCTCCTCCTCCTCCTCCTTCTCCTCCTCCTCCTCCTCCTCCTCCTGATACTCCTCCTCCTCATTACAACAAAGCTGCATCAGAGTCTCAATTCTCATCGATTCCCAGGTCTCCTCCTCCTCCTCCTCCTCGTCCTCCATGTCTTCCTCCTCCTCCTCCTCCTCCTCCTCCTCCTCCTCCTCATCATCATCATCATCATCAGCATCATCATCATCATCATCATCATCATCATCATCATCATCATCAGCATCATCATCATCATCATCATCATCATCATCATCATCATCCTCGTCCTCCTCCTCATCATCAGCAACATCATCATTACTATCATCGTCATCATCCTTCTGATTATCGGTAGGATCCTCCTCCTCCTCATCATCATCATCGTCATCATCATCGTTGTAATCAGAATCACCATCACCATTGCCATTATCGTTGCCACCATCATCATCACCACCATCATCATCATCACCATCATCATCATCATCATCATAATCGATATCAACATCATCATCGTCAACAATTTCAGTGTCGTCGTCGTCCTCATCGTCATCACCATCATCGTCATCATCGTCATTATCATCCTCCTCATCATCACCACACATCAGCATCAGTATCATCGTCGTCATCATCCTCACCATTACCAGCATCGTCATCATCGTCAGCAACGTCTTCGTCTTCATCGTCGTCATCGTCATGATCGTCGCCGTCGTCGTCAACAACATCCTCCCCATCCTCATCATCGCCATCATCGACCCGGAAGCCAGACGCAACGCCCACGTTCCGAGTCGAGCACGACTCGCGACCTGGTCGAGACCGATCCGACCACAGTGGCGATGGCACGCGGGGCCTCGGGACCCAGAGCGTGCGGTCCTGGGGTCGTCGCCATCGTCGCCATCTTCATCAGCAGTATCAGTCTCAACATCGGCAGCAGCATCATCGTCGTGATCGCCACCATCACCCTCACTAACCCAATCGCTCGCAGCCCTCAGAATCACTGTCATCATCCAGCGCCCACCACTACCAATGATCGTGATCATAGTTATCATCATCATCATCATCATCATCATCATCATCATCATCATCATCATCATCATCATCATCATCATCATCATCATCATCTTTTTCATCATCATCAGCATCATCATCATCATCATCGTCATCGTCATCATCATCGTCATCATCATCGTCGTCATCATCATTATCAGCAGCATCACCATCATTTCATAATAATCATCATTATGATCATCATCATATAATCATCATCATCCTCAGCATGATCATCATCTCGTGCACTACATATCCTAAGCCATGCGCCTGATAGGTAAGTGCTATTCTCGACCTTCGAGGAGTCAGGACGGATGCGTTGGGACGTTCTGGGCCGGTGGTGGACATTTGCGGCCCTTCTCTTGTCTCCAGAAGCCTCCGAGGACCTCTGGGGTCCTCGCACTCCGTTACGGTAGGTTCGCGCGGCGTCGGCGCGCGCAACGGTTTTTAATACCGCGCCGATCGTTCAACCTTGAATCGGTCACGGCCCCAACCGTTCAAAGCTGAATTCAATCGGGCCCAGTGGCGTTACCGGGCGCGTCCGCGTCGCAGAATTCTACCTTGAGCGCGTTCGCCAGTCTCGGAAGTCCTGCAGGACAGCCCAGAATCGAATCGAGAAGTCGGATCGGCGATCGGCATGAATGGGATTGACAAACATCGGTCGGAAAAAGTCGAATCGGCGGAAGTCGGCAGGCTAGCACGCGTCCAATGAGAGACCGCAGCCCAGATAGGAGTCCTCGATTGCTTCTAAAAAAACGGATACCGGAATAAAACCCCAATCACAATCTTTTTGGGGCCCGAGTCGGACCGAATCGGAATCGGCATCCACCGAAATCGGCTCGAGTCGGAGGACTCGAAGACGATCCCTGTCCTCGAAGCTCCTGGGGGCGCCCACGAACCAGGGGCACGCCCGGCAGCACCCGAGCCCGGCGCTCCAGAAACGCGAGGGAGGAGGCGAGGAGGAGGAGGAGGAGGAGGAGGAGGAGGAGGAGGAGGAGGAGGAGGAGGAGGAGGAGGAGGAGGAGGAGGGGGAGGAGGAGGAGAGGAGGAGGAGGAGGAGGAGGAGGAGGAGGCGAGGGGCGGCACGCGCCCACACCCGCCCGCCTCAGCAAAACAATGGACGACCACGTGCCCACCCTGGCGCGCGCGCGCAGGGTCCCGCACGGCGGGCTCCCCGCTGCACGCCCGGCCCCCGACGCCCATTCCCTGAGGCGACCCCCTCCTCCTCCTCCCTCCTCCTCCTCCTCCTCCTCTCCTCCTCCTTTTCCTCCTTTTCCTTTCCTCCTCCTCCTCTCCTCCCTCCTCCTCCTCCTCTCCTCCTCCTCCTCCTCCTCCTCCCCTCCTCCTCCCCTCCTCCTCCTCCTCCTCCTCCTCCTCCTCCTCCTCCTCCTCCTCTTCCCCGTTCGGCATGCCTCCTCTTCCTCCGTTCCTTTGCCCTTATCATCCTTCTTTTATTGTTCGCCTCCTCCTTTTCTCTACCCCTCCCCCTACCTCCCTCTTACTCCTCCTCCTCCTCCTCCTCCTCCTCCTCCTCCTCCTCCTTGTCAGGACGAGGGTAAAATCTGGTGAGGTCGAGGCGAACATCGGGTGAGGATACGTCGAGCATCTCTGAGGTGCGGCGGATCTCGGGCATGTCTCGGGCGCCGCGGCTTTTTCTCGGGAACGCTCTGAACTCCGCCCTGATCTCTGAGATGCGGCGGACCTCTGAGATGTCTCGGGCGTCGCGGCCTTCTCAGGAAAGCTCTGATCTCCGCTCTGATCTCTCAGATGCGGCGGACCTCGGGGATGTCTCGGGCGTCGCGGCCTTCTCAGAACGTCCCGGCACGCTCTGAGAGCGCCCTGGAGCGATCTGGAACGGACTGATCCTCATCCTGGCCCCGTCTGGCCACCCTCACCCCTCTTTCGGGCATTGGCAGGACTGCGTTCAGTGGAACCTGGCTTAGTGCTGTGTGCTGGGGGGCGCCTCCCTCGCACTGTTCCACTGACTGGAGCTGCCGTCACCCGAAACACACACACACACACAAGGTTCGGCAGACCTGGTTTCGTGTATGCTTTGGCTTCGGGGCCCTACCTATCACTAGCCAGTTCCTCCTCCTCCTGCTCCTCCTCCCTCCTTCCTACTCCGTCCCTCCGTCCCTCCCTCCCTCTTCCCTCCTCCGTCCTCCTTCCTCCCTCCTCCCTCCTCCCTCCTTCCTGCTCCCTCCTCCCTCCTCCCTCCTCCCTCTCCCTCCTCCCTCCTCCCTCTTTCTCCCTCCCGCTCCCCCTCCCTCCCTCCCGCTGCCCCTCCGGCTCCCTCCCTCCCTCCCTCCTCCCCCTCCTCTTTTCCTCCCGCCTGGCTCTACCTTCTCCACCTCCTCCCTCCTCCCTCCTTAATACCTCCGCGTCCTCGTCCTCGTCCCCCTTCTCGTGCTCCTCCTCCTCATCCTCCTCCTCCTCCTCCTCCTCCTCCGTGCCTCCTCTTCTTCATCCTCCCCCTCCAACTTCTTCCCTCTTCTCCTCCCCCTCCTCCTCTCCTCCTCCTCCTGCTCCTCCTCCTCCCCCCCTCCTCCTCCTCTTCCTCCTCCTCCTCCTCCTCCTCCTCCTCCTCCTCCTCTCCTCCTCCTCCTCCTCCTCCTCCTCCTCCTCTTCCGCCTCTTCCTCCCCCTAGTCCTCCTCCTCCTCCTCCTCCTCCTCCTCATCCTCCTCCTCTTCCTCCATTATGTTTCCTTCTGGACAACTTCTGCCTGTCGCTCCCCGAGGCCGGTCGAAAGGGCGGGCCTGGCGTTTGGCCTGAGACTTCCTCACAATTTGCGACGCTGAAGATTCGAAATTGACGACGGCTTCACAGGTGGAGGACGAGTGGTTCTGAACACGTGGTTATTGCTTCATCGCCGCGCCCATTCGCTTTAAAATGCAAGAGCTTCACGGATTGAGGTCGCTTCAAAAAGCGGCTCTCGCGTTAGCGCCGCGCACATTCGTCTTTAACAGTTGCAACAGCGTCACGGATTGAGGGCGGGCTGTTCTCAACATGCGGCTCTAGTCTTAGCACCGCGCACATTCTTTTTTTGAACACGCAAGAGCTTCACGTATTGAGGGCGGGTGGTTCTCAAAATGTGGCTCTCGCTTGAGCGCCGCGAGCATTCGTCTGAAAACTTGGAAGCTTCACGGATTGAGAGCGGATCGTTTTCAAAATGTGACGCTCGCCTTAGCGCCGCGCGCATTCGTCTTAAGTTTGCAAGGGTTTCACGCATTGAAGGCGGTTCCCTTTCAAAGTGTGGCTCTCGCCTTAGCGCCGCGCGAATTCGTTCTAAAAGTTCGCCGAAGTTTCACACATTCTCATGGTTATACCAGGAATGTTGTGTTGGACTGGTTCATGATTGTCAGGGCGCAACAGTCCGGTTGATTCGCGGTGTTGACGTCCCAGGAGTGGGGCTCTGGCACGATTCAGGATCTCCAAGACGTCAGAATCAGGTGAATGAAACCGTGGCACGCTTCAGGATTTTTGCACTGCTGTCCCCCATCGGGGCAATTCCCTCAGTGGAAATGAACCCTTGGAGGGGCCTATGAAGAGGGAGCTTGGAGGGATGGTGGACTCCAACATCGCTGATGAGTCTTAGGTTTACACTGGCCCTCCTCTTTACCCTCCTCCTCCTCCTCCTCCTCCTCCTCCTCCTCCTCCTCCTCCTCCTCCTCCTCCTCCTCCTCCTCCTCCTCCTCCTCCTCCTCCTCCTCCTCCTCCTCCTCCTCCTCCTCCTCTGCGAAACCACAGCGGAGCACGCTGAAGGACAGCAGGATGAGGGGAAGGGGGGACGCGAGGGCGGGGGGAAGCCACCTCTCACTCCACCCCATCACCACTCTTGTCCAACTGATGCTCGCATTCGGTCGCCGATCCTGCCACCCCTACCCCCCTCGCCCCGCTGAAGTCTTCCTCCCGTCCCTCCCCAAGGGTGCTCAATAGCTCATCATCTGAATCATTGCTCCCATCATCGCTCCCTGAAGCCCATCATCTGAATCAATCGCTCCCTGAAGCTCATCGCTCACCACCCGAATCAACCGCTACATGAAGCCACTGAAAGCGCAGCATTGACAGTCTACCTCCGCACACGTGACACATGTTAACGGGCAGTGGCTTTGCTGTGTTCCTGCTCGCAGCGCACACCGCCAGAGGCGGCGGAGAGCTTGAGAGATCCACCTACCAAAAGTTCTCTGAATCATCGCCCCCCGTCCCTCCCCAAAAGGGTGCTCAAACAGCGGGCGGGCGGCGTCCAGCGCTGGATGCGCCGGGCCATCCTGTCGAGGTGCCGCTTGTGCCTCCTGATGCGGCGCGGGGGCCCCGTGGAGGAGAGGAGGGGGGGCCGACACCAAAAGGGCACACCGGACCACGGCAGGTTCGCGCCGTGTCGACCCCGGCGTTGGTTCCCGACACCGCGGGGATCATTCGAACTTGAACGATCGGCCCTTTCAAAAGGCCGGGTCGTGCAAAGGATGGGCCGACTCTGGGCCGCGGGAGGCGTTCAACCTCAAACGCCCGCGCTGGGGTCGCCGCCGGTCGACACGACGCGAGCCTGCCGCAAACGGGGCTGCGCCAGACTCGGGCCACGAGTGGAGCAGGGGGGCGGGGCCGCGGAGGGGCGGCGGTCGGGGGCCCAGGCCTCCGGGGCGTCGCGAGGAGAAGACACGGCGCTGGCCGGCCGCAGGGTCGGACCGCGGGGAGCCCGTCCGGGGCCCAAAGGGGGATGCGGGAAGGGCTCGTAATAGAGGACTCTGCCGCCTGCCCTCATTAGACCGCGGAGTGATGGGACACCGTGGGCGGGGCGTACGTGCCCGTCACAGGTGGGCCCAAGCAGGTGGCACAACCATGCGCCAGCTGCAAGGGGGATCCCAGTAGACGTTATGGCAAGCCTAACGTGTTGTGCTGCCCGCGGAGGGTTCTACACCTCGGCGGAAGGGTCGAAAACCGTCCGGCGGATGATTCGTGCCACCAGTCCGGGATGAGGGACAACAGTCGCCTCGCCAGCCCGTCCATTTTTGCCAGGAGGATTTGCTGGCCTGTGCATCCCGGCAGATGGCATCAGCGACTGATCCGCAGGCGCTTTGAGCGAGATCCTTAGGATCCCCTGGGAACTTCTAGGGATATCGGCGGGATCCCTGGGATTCCTCAGGATTTTTTTGGTATCTTAGCGGGATCCCTACGATACATTGAGAATTTCTAAGAATCTGAGCGGGGAGGAGGAGGAGGAGGACGAGAAGGAAAAGGAGAAGGAGGAGGAGGAGGAGGAGGAAGAGGAGGAGGAGGAGTGAGAGGAGGAGGAGGAGGAGGAGGAGGAGGAGGAGGAGGAGGAGGAGGAGAAGCGCTGCAGGAGGAGCGGAAGGGCGCTTCTGGCCGGGCCGAGCCTCAATGGCCACGACTGCGCCCCCCGGCCCCAAGGCCTGAGGAGAGCACCACGAAGACCAGACCCTCCCGAGCCCGCTGTTTGAGCAGGGACCGGCCGTCCCGGCATTCCTGTAGGGCTACCTCGGGGTGTTCTTCGAACCCAAAAGCGTTCTAAGAACCAAACCAAGCTCTCAGAACAGAAACCCGGCGTGTTAAATCGAGCCCGTCCCGGCCAGAACTGCTCGAAGAACCTTTCGTGGAAGCCACGAAAGGTTCTTAGAACATTCCTTGGTAGGGCTCTAGGCACGCCGGGACGCTTCGCCACTGCTTGAGCCGTGGTCCTCACCTCGGCGCCCTGGCTGCACACAGTCGGACCTGGGCCAGGATGGCGCCCTTCAAGAGCATGAGGCCCTCCGTCGGCCAAAGACACAGGAGAGAACGTCCGAGGGTAATAGAGGATGACGATTCATAAACGACTGGGGGTCGTGTTCACGCGGCGGCGCCCGGGATGACGATTAGAAAAAACTGGCCGCGGGCTGGAAAACTGTTTTTAATTATCCCGGCAAAGCAACCTAACAGCGATGTGTAGAAGCATATCTGGAAGCATTCTCCTTAAGATTCAGATCAGAATCCAGTTGTAGAATTCTGCTGTTCTCACAGTCGCAGTCGCATTCGCGATGACAGTCGCAGTGGCAACGGTATTCGCAATCACAGCCTCAGCCTCAGCCTGCCTGAGTATCAGCCTGCCTCACTCTCAGCCTCAGCCTGCCTCAGCCTGCCTCAGCCTCAACCTCAGCCTGCTTCAGCCTCAGCCTCAGTCTGCCTTCAGCCTCAGCCTCAGCCTCAGCCTCAGCCTGCCTCAGCCTCAGCCTGCCTGCCTCAGCCTCAGCCTCAGCCTGCCTCAGCCTCAGCCTGCCTCAGCCTCAGCCTCAGCCTCAGCCTCAGCCCTCAGCCTCGGCCTCAGCCTCAGCCTGCCTCAGCCTCAGCCTGCAGCCTCAGCCTCAGCCTCAGCCTGCCTCAGCCTCAGCCTGCCTCAGCCTCAGCCTCAGCCTCCTCAGCCTCAGCCTCAGCCTGCTTCAGCCTCAGCCTCAGTCTGCTTCAGCCTCGGCCTCAGCCTCCTCAGCCTCAGCCTGCAGCCTCAGCCTCAGCCTCAGCCTCAGCCTGCCTCAGCCTCAGCCTGCCTCAGCCTCAGCCTCAGCCTGCCTCAGCCTGCAGCCTCAGCCTCAGCCTCAGCCTCGCCTCAGCCTCAGCCTGCCTCAGCCTCAGCCTCAGAGCCAGCCTGCCTCAGGCCCGGGAATGGAGTTCTGGGAACTCGAAGAACACGAAGTGGCCTACAGTTGGCTCCGGGCATTCAAAATCATGCCCAGGAATGGAGTTCTGGGAACTTGAAGAGCACGAAGTGGCCTACAGTTGGCTCCGGGCATCCAAAATGTGGCCCGGGAATGGAGTTCTGGGAACTCGAAGAGCACGAAGTGGCCTACAGTTGGCTCCGGGCATCCAAAATGTGGCCCGGGAATGGAGTTCTGGGAAGTCGAAGAGCACGAAGTGGCCTACAGTTGGCTCCGGGCATCCAAAATGTACGCCGGGAATGGAGTTCTGGGAACTCGGCCTACAGTTGGCTCCGGGCATCCAACATGTACGCCGGGAATGAAGTTCTGGGAGCGCCAAGAGCGATTTTGCGAGGATGTCCCAGGCGATTTGGGCTTCGGCGGCAGCCGCCCGGGGTCCCGCCCCGACCCCCCTGAGGAGTCATGATGCTCTTTTGACACCACCAGAAACCTATCAGTCTTCGCTGTTAGGTAATTATCCCGGCAAAGCAACCTAACAGCGATGTGTAGGAGCATATCTGGAAGCATTCCCCTTAAGATTCAGATGAGAATCCAGTTGTAGAATTCTGCTGTTCTCGCAGTCGTAGTCGCATTCGCGATGACAGTCGCAGCGGCAACGGCACAGCCTCAGCCTCAGCCTGCCTCAGCCTCAGCCTCAGCCTGCCTCAGCCTCAGCCTCAGCCTCAGCCTCAGCCTCAGCCTCAGCCTCAGCCTCTGCCTTCAGCCTCAGCCTCAGCCTCAGCCTCAGCCTGCCTCAGCCTCAGCCTCAGCCTCAGCCTCAGCCTCAGCCTCAGCCTCAGCCTCAGCCTCAGCCTCAGCCTCAGGCCGCCTCAGCCTCAGCCTCAGCCTGCCTCAGCATTCAAAATGTGGCCCAGGAGTGAATTCTGGGAACTGCAAGAACACGAAGTGGCCTACAGTTGGCTCCGGGCATTCAAAATCATGCCCTGGAATGGAGTTCTGGGAACTTGAAGAGCACGAAGTGGCCTACAGTTGGCTCCGGGCATTCAAAATCATGCCCAGGAATGAAGCTCTGGGAACTTGAAGAGCACGAAGTGGCCTACAGTTGGCTCCGGGCATCCAAAATGTGACCCGGGAATGGAGATCTGGGAAGTCGAAGAGCACGAAGTGGCCTACAGTTGGCTCCGGGCATCCAAAATGTACGCCGGGAATGGAGTTCTGGGAACTCGAAGACCACGAAATGGCCTACAGTCGGCTCCGGGCATCCAAAATGTACGCCGGGAATGGAGTCCTAGCAGCGCCAAGAGCGACTTTGCGAGGATGTCCCAGGCGATTTGGGCTTCGGCGGCAGCCGCCCCGGGTCCCGCCCCGACCCGCCTGAGGAGTCATGATGCTCTCTTTTGACACCACTAGAAACCTATCAGTCTTCGCTGTTAGGTACAAATCGTTCTCCTCCAGTCCGAAAATTATGCAGAAATAACAGCAAACTATTGTTTTAATCGTTCTCTCCCATTTTGTGTATTAATCGTCATCCCGCATTACCCTGCCCCATGCAGGATGCACGAGAAGATCCAACAAGCACGAAGAGCATTAGGGCACCCTCTCCGGACCGACCTCGATCTGATACCAGACTGATACCTCGGTCCGACGGTACCCGTTGCCACTCCAGCCTGCAAGGGGTCGGGAATCTGCGCGCCGGCGCAGCGGGACGCTGCAGCAGAGGACGCTCAAAGATCGCACGGCCATGCGGGTCCCACAAGAGGTCCAGCAGCCGCCGACTCATGTCGAGCTCCCAACATCGAGCGTGGGATTGCAAGGCTTCGGCTGCCTTTCAAATGATTGTGGTCGTCGTCGCACTCTGCAGGAGAAGAACGGGGAAGATGCAGAGGAGGAGAGGAGGAGCGAGGAGAGGAGAGTGGAGAGAAAAGGAGAGGAGACAGGGGAACGAGGATGGGGATATACACGCATATATATACATATATATACATATATATATATATGTACATTCATTCATTCATTCATTCATTCATTCATTCATACATACATACATACATACATACATCTGACTATATATATGTATGTATGTATGCATGTGTGTGTTAGCCAACGTGAACCCCGACATTGCGTTTATAGCCGCATAGGTTATGCAACCTGGATGGGGGGATCAAAGTGGAGCATACATGCATATGCTGTGTAAGATATGCTGTACCAGAGATGTGGTGCCTTACATGATGTATAACATGTGTGGGGCAGACGTGCGGGAGTGGCTCGCATGAGACTATTTGCAAGGATCGTGCAACCCCAGCACGAGCGCAAGGGCGTTCGAACGATTTCGACATGCGCGCGCGAAGCCTGTTTGGTAGCATGTGATGAAAATGTTGGAAACTTATGGTTGTCTCAAAAATTCACAAGAACGCGCGCGCACGCTTTTGTTGAAAATCCGTGTTGCGAAACCCTATGGTTTTGTATGTTTTTTGGATACTCGATTTTGAAATCCTTCCGAAGCCGAGAGTTTTGAAGGATTTCGGCATGCGCGCGCGACGACGCGCGCGTGTGCACTTCGTCCCATTCGTTGCGAGGGATTCTCGCGACGGCACTCGCGCAAGGGCGTTCGAACGATTTCGACATGCGCGCTTGCGAAGCCCGTTTGGTAGTACTTTCTCGAAAGAGTCAAAAACCTGTTGTTTTCTAAAGAATTCGCAAGAACGCGCGCACGCTTTTGTTGAAAATCTGGGTTGCGAAACCCTGTGTTTTAGATATGTGTTGGACACTCGGTTTTGAAGTCCTTCCGAAACCGACGGTTTTTGAAGGATTCCGGCATGCGCGCGCGACGACGCGCGCGCATGCACTTCGTCTCATTTTTTCAAAGGACTTTTGGAAACTGATGATTCTTGATAAGCGAATTCTCGAGTGAAGCATTTTTTGCCAGGGAACCGAACCGAGGGGTGTCGATACCGGCCTAGCGGGGATAGTATGAACTCACAGGTAGGATGGACATTGGGTCAGAATCATGTGTTTTGAATCGGTTCCCCGTGAGTGGATAAGTTCGGGGGGGAGGGTGGTAGAACCTATTTCTGTTGCAGAGACGAAAATCAATGTGGTGCACTTGACTTGTCACCAATGCATTGTCAGCCCCACTAAATCGCCAATCTACCACACTCGTGCAAAAACATCCCATCCGCCCACCTGCAACTTGGTTTGCCGAACCGATGCGGCGGCGACTGCGATGACTAATTGGCGCTCCCAGGCGCGTCTTTGCGGCCGCGCAGACAGCGCGCGTGCTCGCACGCAGAACGGCCAGCTAGTCTGGCGCGACCGACTCGGCCGCGGTGGCGCTGACCGCTGGGGGCTTCAACGCGCGTCTCGCAGGCCGCGCTGGCGCGCGGGCGGGCGTGACAATTTGGCGGCGCCGGCAACGGCAGGCACGATGATGATAGTAGCGATGCTGGCGGCGATGATGACGAAGACGACGGCACAGCCAATGACGGCGCCGATACTGATCACGCCGGTGACGGTGATAGTGTGCACGCGTCGGCGATGAAGGTCTTGGACGGATTTCGACATGCGCGCGCGGCAGACGGGCGCAAGTAGCTCGCACGGTATCAGTTGACAAGGATCGCGCCTCTTCCCCAACAAGCGCGCGAAGTCTGTTCCTTTCGAAATCGCCGATTGCGAGGCCACTGGCGTGTGATATGCATCCTGGGAGCTCGATCTTGAATTCCTTTCGAAACCTAGGGCTTTCGATCAATTCTAATAAACGCGCGCGGCGGCGCGCGCGTGCGGACTTCGTGAGATCGTCTACAGGGGAGTCTGGACAGCGGGTGGTGATCGAGAAGCGAGTGCGCGCGCATTCTAATACTCGCTCGGCAGGGGTGAAGGGAGGGGGGGGAGGGGGCGATACTCGCTGGCTGGGCTGGGATTTTCTGCAAAGGATTCTGGACAGCGGGTGACGATCGAGAAGCGAGTGCGCGCGCACTCTAATGCTCGGCAGGGGTGAAGGGAGGGGGGGGGGGGGGGGGCGATACTGGCTGGCTGGGCTGGGATGGTGCGAACTCGTACTTCAAGAAGCAGTGGGGCAGAACCGTCTGCAAACTGCAGTGTCCCATGGGTGGGAGGGTCCTGGGGGTCTCGACGTTAGTCTTCGAACAGGAACCCATCTTGTTAATATGCGTGGTGCGGTCGACGTGGTGCGATCTGTCTGGTGCCATCGTTGCGGTGCAATCTGCGTGGTGCGCTTCACAATGCCGAACTTGAAGTTGTCAACTCCACTGCTCGCGCCCTCCGCACAAAAGAGCAGAGAATGGGGAAGAATTCGCAGGGGAGGGCGAGAATGAGGAAGAGGAAACATGAGGGAAGGATAGCGAATGGCATCATTCTGACGACGATGTCGGACAAGGCAACGAGGAGGCATCGCTATTGTTTCTGCTGTACCTTCCTGCCCGTCCGCCGCGACTTCCGCCTGCACGCCAAACTTCAAGGACCCCTGTGCATGGATCGAAGCGCCAATGCAGTCTTGCATGTATGTGTGTATGCATGTATGTTTGTATGTACGCATGGATGTATGTGTATATGTGTATGTTTGATCGTGTATATGCATGTATGAAAGTGAGTGTATGTGTATGTGTAAAACTGAACGGATGCATACATGTATGCATGTATGTATGTGTGTATGGACGCATGTCGTATGTATGTATGTAGGTGTGTATGTGCGTATGCGTGTATGTGTGTATGTGTGCATGTATGAAAAGATGTGTGTATGTAAGTTGGTACGTATGTACCCAAGGATGCATGTGTCGGCGTAGTGCATGTATGTATGTATGTGTGTATGTATGTATGTAGGTAGGTAGGTAGGTCGGTAGGTAGGTAGGTAGGTATGTGTATGTGTGGATGTGAGTAGGTATGTGTATGCGTGTATGTGTGTATGTGTGCATGCGTGTATGTGTGTATGTACGTATGGATTCATGTATGTATGTATGTATGGAATGTGTGCGTCCATGTATGTATGCATGTACGTATACAAATATGTACGTAGGTATGTATGTATGTATGTATGTATGTATGTATGTATGGATTATGTATGTATGTATGTATGTATGTATGTGTATGTATGTATGTATGTATGTGTGTATGTGTGCCTGTTTGTATGTCTGTCTTTGTGTATGCATGTATGTGTATGTGCCTATGTGTGTGTGCATGTGTCTATGTGTGTACCACCCTTCCCCTCCCCCCTTCCCCCCCCCCTGCCGCGAGGGTTGGGGTGCAGGCTGCTCCCCGGCCTCCCCGCGGGCGCGAACGCTGGGGTCCTCATGCCCGCCACGCGCCTCCTGTCCCTGCGGCCACGTGCCCACGCCTCGTGGGCCGGGGCGGAAGGGGCTTCCAGCTCGTCCGCCTCCCTTCACTTCCAACCCCCCCTCCTCCCCCTCCCTCCCCCTCTCCTCGTCCATCCTCCCTCCTTCATCACCTTCCTCGTCCGTCCAACTTCATCCTCATCCCGCCTCGTCCCCCCTTCTCCTCCTCCTCCTTTTCGTCCTCCTCGTCGTCGTCATCAACCCTCCTCCCTCCCCCCTCCCTGTCCTCCGTCCGTCCTTCTCGCTCCTCCTCGTGCTCCTCCTCCTGCTGCTCTGTCATTCATCCCTCCTCATCCTACTCCTCATCCTCTCTCTCTCTCTCTCTTTCTCTCTCTCTCTCTCTCTACATATATATATGTGTGTATATGTATATGTCTCTCTCTAACGCTGCAGATCTATCTATCTGTACCTTTAAAATAGTACATAGTATGTGCACGCTCGCTCTCTCTCTCTCTCTCCTTCTTTATGTATAAGTATATATATATATATACATATATATACATGTATGTCTGCTCATTACCCTGGCGACGTACCCAACCCCTGCGCAATGCGGGGCATGAGTAGCTTGGGACACGTTATACGAAGGTGATGACGTGAAATGGGCGCATATACTTCTGCGAGCGGCATTCGTGAGGCTCGCAGCCCCCCCCAAGGACGGCGAGGTCCCGCTCAGATCTGCGTGGTGCCTCACTCCGCTGGACCCGCCACCAGCCTTCGAAAGTAGCGACGGTTTCGCAGATCGTAGCCCCCCAGGGACGGCGAGGTCCCGCTCAGATCTGCGTGCTGCCTCACTCCGCTGGACCCACCGGCAGCCCTCGAAAGTGGCGACGGTGTCGCAGATCGCAGTCTCCCAGGGACGGCGAGGTCTCGCTCAGGTCTACGCGGTGCCTCACTCCGCTGGACCCACCAGCAGCCCTCGAAAGTGGTGACAGTTTCGCAGATCACTATGCTGGCCCCCAAGCAGCCCTCGAAAGTGGCGACGGTTTCCCAAATCGCAGCCTCCCAGGGATGGCTAGGTCTACTGTGGATCTGCGGAGGCTCCCCACTATAGCTGGCCCCCCAGGCAGCCCTCGAAAGTGGCGACGGTGTGTCGCAGATCGCAGCCCAGGGACGGCGAGGTCTACTTTGGATCTGAGGAGGCTACCCACTATAGCTGGACCCCAAAGCAGCCCTCGAAAGTGGCGACGGTGTCGCAGATCGCAGCCCCCCCCAGGGATGGCGAGGTCCCCCTTCACTCCGCTGGACCCACCAGCAGCCCTCGACAGTGGCGACAATGTTGCAGATCGCAACCCCCCACGGACGGCGAGGTCCCGCTCAGGTCTGCGCGGTGCCGCATTCCGTTGGACCCACCAGCAGCCCTCGAAAGTTGCGACAGTGTCGCCGATCGCAGCCCCCCCAAGGACAGCGAGGTCCCGCTCAGGTCTGCGCGGTGCACCATTCCGTTGGACCCACCAGCGGCACTCGACAGTGGCGACAGTGGCAGATCGCAGCCCCCCCTAGGACAGCGAAGTCCCGCTCAGGTCTGCGCGGTGCCTCACTCCGCTGGACCCACCAGCGGCACTCGACAGTGGCGACAATGTTGCAGATCGCAGCCCTGCGAGGTGCCCCATTCCGCTGGACCCATCAGCAGCCCTCGAAAGTGGCGACAATGTTGCAGATCGCAGCCCCCCCCAGGGACGGCGAGGTCCCGCTCAGGTCTGCGCGGTGCCCCACTCCGCTGGACCCACCAGCAGCCCTCGAAAGTGGCGACAGTGCCGCCGATCGCAGCCCCCCCAGGACGGCGAGGTCCCGCTCAGGTCTGCGCGGTGCCCCACTCCGCTGGACCCACCAGCAGCCCTCTAAAGTGGCGACGTGCTCTATTCAAAACGAATGCCCAACCAAGGAGGCTTTCCTGTTCCTCTCTCACCCTCGCTCTCTCTCTCTCTCTCTATGTATCCCTCTCTCTCTCTCTGTCTCGCTCTGTCTCTCTCTCTCTCTCTCTCCCTCGCGTTATCCTTCTCTCTCTGTCTCTCTCTCTCTCTCGACGTATGTGTCGCTCTCTCTCTCTCTCTCTCTCTCTTTCTCTCGTTCTCTATTTTAATTGCTGTGCTCCCTCTCTATATATGTTTTATCTCTCTCTGTCTCGTTTGTTTGTTTTGTTTTCCTCTCGCGTTCTCTCTCTCTCTCTCACTCTCTGTCCCACGTCCAATGATTGAATAGCTTTCGAGGCATTGCTGACATTGGAGGCATGCGTGGACAGGGGTCTACGTAAGGCACACATGCCACACGCAGAACGCGATGAGCACGAGGAGCCTGTATGGCAGAATACATGCAAGCAGGTAGATCAGCTCTCCTCATCCGCCCTCCACTCATGCTGCCTACTCCAACTGACCCCCCCGCTCCTCGCCCCCCCCCACCCCACCCCACCCCCCACACACCCCACCCACCCCCTCTCGCATCCCCACTCCCGCCCACATATCCCTCCCTGGTTTCCTCATCCCTTGCCCACCCCGCTACGCCCTCCTCCACCCCCGTCCCCCCCACTCCATCTCCGTTCTCAACCTCCTGTTCACCCCTCCCCAATTCTCTTTCCTTGTAAACTCTTCCTCGTCACACCACCAGACGTGCACGTAGGGCGGGCCGGGTGTCGCCTGGGACTACCTCCCCTTATCTGCTACCATGCCCGGAGGCACGAAGTGGGGAATGCCCGAAGGTCCTTTGCGAATCCGTTGTGTTGAGCGCTGAGTGCTGAAAAGACAAAACTCATAAAGAGGCCCACGGAACTGAGTTCTGGGCGCTCTGGGGCGCTCTCTGGGCTTGTCGCCAGACTTTTCCATTAATTCCCTACCTAGACTCTGCCTAGAAGGGTTCTTACTGGCTGAGCTTAAAGGGGCCGGGCAGTGGAACACGCCCCGGGCGGTTCCCCCGGCATCCGCCCCGCGGTTCCCCCAGTTGCGTCCCCTTAGCTTAGCGTTGCTTCTCTCATCTTAACTTAGCTGATTTCATCTTAGCTTAGCTTAGCTTCATCTTAGCTCAGGTTTATCTTAGCTTAGCTTACCTTCATCTTAGCTCCGCCGAGCTTTAGCATAGCAGAGCACAGCATAGCATAGCAGAGCGTAGCATCGCATAGCGCAGCACAGCATATCATAGCATAGCCCAGCATAGCACAGCATAGCGCAGCATAGCATAGCATAGCGCAGCACAGCACAGCACAGCATGGCACAGCGCAGCATAGCGTAGCATAGCATAGCAGTGTAATTCCCGACCTGGGCTCTGTCTAGAGGGTTAGCTCAGCTTAGCTTAGCCTAGCTTAGCTTAGCTTAGCATAGTGCAGCGCTGCAGTTGCATAGCATAGCATAGCATAACATAGCCAACCATATCATAGCATAGCATAGCATAGTATAGCGCAGTATAGCATAGCATAGCATAGCATAGCATAGCATATCATAACATAGCATAGCGCAGTGTAGCATAGCATAGCATATCATAGCTTAGCATAGCACAGCGCAGCATTACATCGCATAGCTTAACATAGCATCGCATAGCATAGCGCAGAATAGCATAGCATAAACTAGCATAGCATAGCGCAGCATAGCATGGCATAGCATAGCATAGCATAGCAACTAATGCTGCTTTCCTAGGGGCTCCAACTTCTAGGTAGGGTCGCACTAGGGGTAATTAAAAGAAAAACGTAGTGTTGCTCAAGATGCGATCACACAACTGCACCCGAGGGTGGTACCATTGGTGGGCTCCAGAGCCGTGTTGTGCCAAGATGGCCCTTGAGACCGCCAAAGCAACTTCTTAGAGGATCCAAGAGGGCCTTGAGACGATCCAGGAGGGTCCCAAGACTCCGGCAGAGTTGGGGAGCATTTGAAATCTGGAAGGATTCTACAACATAGAAAAGAAGGAGTTGGGGAGGATTTGGGAATTGGGGAGGATTCTACAAAAGGAGAACAGAGGAGCTGGGGAGCATTTGGGAATTAGGAGGATTCTACAAAGGAAGAAGGAAGAGTTGGGGAGGATTTGGGAATTGAGCAGGATCCTACGAAGGAAAAATGTGGAGGTTGGGGAGTCTTTGGGAATTGTAAAGGATTCTACACAGGAGAAAGGATGAGTTGGGGAGAATTTGGGGAGGATTCTACAAAGGAAACGGAAGGAGTTGGGGAGGATTTGGGAATTGGGTAGGATTCCACCAGAAGGAAAAAGGAGAAGTCGGAGAGGATTTGGGAGTTGGGAAGGACTTTACAAAGGAAAGAAAGGAGGAGTTGGGGAGGATTTGGAAATTGGGGAGGATTCTACAAAGGAAAAAGGAAGAGTTGGGGAAGATTTGGGAATTGGGCCGGATTTGACAAAGGAAGAAGGAAGAGTTGGGAAGGATTTGAGACTTGGGGAGGACTCTTCAAAGGAAACAAGAGGAGTTGGGGAGGATTTGGGAACTCTACAAAGGGAAAGGGAAGAGTTGGTGAGGGTTTGGGGAGTTGCAGGATTCCGCAGAAAGGAAAAAGGAAGAGTCGGGGAGGATTTGAAAATTGGGGAGGATTCTACAAAGGAAACGTGAGGATTTTTTGGGGGGTTGGGAAGTGGTGAGGATTCTACAAAAGGAAACAAGAGGAGATGGAGACGATTTTGGAATTGGGAAGGATTCTACACAAGGAAACAGGAGGAGTTGAGGAGAGTTCTGGAATTGGGGAGGATTCTACAGAAGTGAAAAAGGAAGAGTTGGAGAGGATTGGGGAATTGGGGAAGGTTTTGAAAAGGATCAATGAAAACAAGTCGGGGTCATTTGGGAATCAGGGAAGGTTCTACAAAGGAGAACTAAGGAGGTTGGGGAATATTCTGGAATTGGAAAAGATTCCACAAAGAAAAAAAAATTGGGGAGGATTTGGGAATTAGGCAGGGTTCTACAAGAAGGAAAAAGGAGGAGTTGGGGAGGATTTGGAATTGGGGAGATCCCACAAAGGAAAAAGGAGGAGTTGGGGAGGATTTGGGAATTGGGGAGGATTGTGCAAAGGAAACAGGAGGAGCTGGGGAGGAGTTGGGAATTGGGGAAGATTCCACAAAGGAAACATGAGGATTTCTGGGGGGTGGGAATTGGTGAGGATTCTACAAATGGAAACAAGAGGAGATGGAGACGATCTTGGAATTGGGAAGGATTCTACAAAAGGAAACAGGAGGAGTTGGGGAGACTTTTGGAATTGGGGAGAATTCTACAAAAGGAAAAGGAGGAGTTGGGGATGATTTGGGAATTGGGAGAGATTCTACAAAGGAAAAGAAAGGAGTTGGGGAGGATTCTGGAGTTGGGGAGGCCTCTACAAAAGGAAACAGGAGGAGTTGGGGAGGATTTGGCAATTGGTGGGGCTTCTACAAAGAAAAAGAAGAGTTGGGGAGGGTTTGGTAGTGGGGGGGGTCTACAAAGGAAAAGGGAGGAATTGGTGAGGATTGGGAATCGGTGAGAATTCTACAGCGGAAAAATGAAGAGTTCGGGAGGTTTTGGGAATTGAGGAGGGTTCTACAAAGGAAGAAAGGAATTGGAAGGATTTGGGGGTCCGGGAGGCTTCTACAAAGGAAAACCGAGGAGTTGGGGAGGATTTGGGAAGTGGCGAAGATTCAACAAAAGGAACAAGGAGGAGTTGGGGAGAGTTCTGGGATTGGTGTGGATTCTACAGACGTAAAACCATGAAAAAGTGGGGAGGATTTGGGAATTGAGGAGGGTTCTACAAAGGAAGAAAGGAATTGGAAGGATTTGGGGGTTGGGGAGGCTTCTACAAAGGAAAACCGAGGAGTTGGGGAGGATTTGGGAAGTGGGGAAGATTCAACAAAAGGAAAAAGGAGGAGTTGGGGAGAGTTCTGGGATTGGTGAGGATTCTACAGGCGTAAAACCATGGAAAAATGGTGAGGATTTGGGAATTTGGGAGGGTTCTACAAAGAAACAATCCTTCTCAATTCCAAAATCCGCCCGACCTCCTTTTTCCTTTGTAGAACCCCCTCAATTCCCAAATCCTCCGCAACTCCTCTTTTTTCCTTTCTGTAGAATCCTCCCCCATCCCCAAATCCTCCCAACTCCTCCTTCTTTCCTCTGTAGAACCACCCAGTTCTAACATCCTCCCCAACTTCTCCTTCTCCTGTGGGAGAATCCTCCGCAATTCCAGAATCCTCCCCAACTCGTGCGTTTCCCCTGTAGAAGCCGTCCCGACTCCCAAATGTTCCCGAACTCCTGCTCAGAATCTCATTGTAGAACCCTCATCACGAAACCCTGCCCAACCCCGCTGACGCCTTTACATGGCGCAAGAATAATGATCGCAACGATTTTCCTGTAATGTAACGTTTTCTGCCCCTGCAGTAAGACGGCCGAAGAGGCCCCCCAAAGGCCTCCAAGACGGCTCAAGAGGCCTCCAAGAGGTCCTCCAGGAGGGCCCGAAGAGGCCAAAATCAGCGATTTTCCATTAGTGTTTCTAGAATTTTGGAATGTGCTTCTTTTCGGCATTCCGACAGCTCAAGACGGCCCAAGATGCCCCCAAAGATCGCCCACGAGGCCTTCAAGTTGGCCCCAGGACGGCCCAAGAGGCCCCGAAGACGGCCCCAAGAGGGCCCAAGATGCCTCCAAGACGGCCAAACTGGCCCCCAAGACGGCTAAGACGGCCCCAAGATGCCTCCAACATTCCCCAACATGCAACCAAAACGGCCTGAGATGCCCTCCAGATGGCCTAAGACGGCCCAAGAGGCCCCCAAGAGGCCTCCAAGACGGCCCAAGAGGCCTCCAGGAGGTCTTCCAGGAGGGCACGAAGAGGCCAGCATCATTACTGTTCCTAAGGTTTTTGAAGGATTTTGGCATTTGCGCCTTTTCGGCTTTCCGACGGCTCAAGACGGCGCAGGAGGCCTCCAAGATCGCCCAAGCGGCCTCCAAGATTGCCCCATGACGGCCCAAAAGGCCCCCAAGATGGCCCCAAGAGGGTCCCAAAACGGCCCAAGAGGCCTCCAAGACGCCCAAGATGGCCTCTAAGAGCCCCCCTGATATGCCCCAAGAGGGCCCCGAGACGACCCAGACAGGCCCCCAAGACGGCGACCGACGGCACCAGACAAGCCAGGAACGCCCTAAGACTGCCAAAGAGGCCCCAAAAGCCCTCCAAAACCCTCCAAGAGGCCCCCGGGAAGCTCCCAGGAGGCCCCAAGAGTGCCCCGAGAGGCGCCTAAGAGCCCTCCTCCTCTTTTTTCCTCATCCTCCCCCTCCTCCTCTTCTTGCTCCCCCATGCGTTCCCCGAAGTCTTTCCAAACCGACTCGGGGAACAACTGGCCCGCTTGGCCAAGCTCTGGCCCGGCTGTCGGCCACAGAAGCGCTTCCAAAGGGGCAGGGGGCGGCGGTGATTCGCCGAAGGCGTCTTCGATCCGCCGCCCCCTGTGGTCTTGCCACGGGGGTGCCCGGCGTGCTAGACCCTAAACGGGATGGTTCTGGTTAATTGTTCGATAGAACTCTCCCTGGGGCTTCGGCACGTCCCTTCTGCCACCCGAAAGGCCGCACAAGGCCCGGAATTCTCACAAAAAACTGCCAAAGACGGCTGAAGATAGTTTTGAAGACCACCAAGATGGCCGCCAAGACAGCAATACGGCCCGATATGCATCCAAGACGTCCAAATATAGCCTCAAGATGGCCCAACACGGCCCAAGAGGTTCCCAAGAGGCCTCCAAGACGATCCCGGAGGCTTCCCAAGAGGTCCCCCAGGACCCGAAGAGGTCAAAATTGCTGATTCTTTACTTGTTAAGGATTTGGGCTTTTGCGCTCCTGCGATTCTCCCGACGACCCAAGATGGCCCAAGAGGCCCCCAAGGTTACCCCGATATCGCCTAAGAGGCTTCCAAGATGGCCCTATGACGGCCCCGGAGGCCCCAAAGACGGCCCCAAGAGGGCGCCAAGACGGCTCAAGAAGCCTCCAAGACGCCTAAGATGGCCTCCAAGACGCCCAATATGGCCTCCAGGACGGCCCTGGAGCATCCCAAGAGGACCCGAAGTCGGCCCAGAGAGGCCCCCCAAACGGCCCCCGACGGCGCCAGACAGGTCAGTAACGGCCAAAGAGGCCCCCGAGAAGCCCCCAAAGGCCCCCAAGAGGCCCAAGGAGGCCCCGAAGATGCCTCCAATAGGCTCCCAGGAAGCTCGCAGGAGGCCCCAAGAGTGCCCCTAGAGGCTCCCAAGATGCCTCCTCCTCCGCCTCCTCCTCCTCCTCCTGATCTTCCCCGCCATGCTCCCCAAAGTGTTCCCCAAAAGGTTTCCACAAAGGCTGGGTGAACACATGGCCTGATAGCTTGGCAGAGCTCTTGCCACAACGCTCGGCCACATGGGCGCTTCCAAAAGACAGGAGGCGGCGGTGATTCGCCGTAGTCTTCTTCGAGGTTTTGCATCCACTACGGAGGCACCACAAGAAACTCCCGAGAGGCATTCCAAGAGACTCCGACATGCATCCAAGACGCCTCTGGCCCATCACCCAGGCAAGGTGGCAAGTTGGGCCGAAGGCCACTGGATCACACTGAAGCACGGAAATCCGAACCCTTCTTTGCATGGAGGGCGGGTCGTATTCAAAATGCGACTCCCGCCTGGGCGCCGCGCACATTCGTCTTAACGGCGTCCAACTGCACTGATGGAGGGCGGGCCGTTTTCAAAATGTGGTTCGAGCCCGTGCTCCATGCACGCTGGTCTGAAAATCTCTCACCTGTCATACGGCTGAAAGTCGAATCACTATCACAAGGTGGTTATCGCCTGACCACCGCGCAAATTCAACAAATCAGTCTTTCACGTTTCGGAGATCGGGCAGTTTTCCAAACGCAGCTCTCTCCCGAGCGCCGCGTACTAACAGCGTCCAATTATTACACGCATGGGAGGCGGGCTGTTTGTTTTTAATGGAGTTATCGCCCTAGCACCGCGCTTACTCGCCTTGAATGCTCCCAACAGGTAGGCAGACGGAGGGCGAGTCGCCTTCACCATGCGGATCTCTCCCGAGCGCTGCGCTCATCTGACTTAAGTCTCCAACCGAGCGGATGGAGGACGGGTAGTTGTCCGAATGCGCCTCTCGCATGGGTCCTGCACAAGTTCGCCTTGAAAGCTCCTAGAGGTTCGACTGATGTAAAGACGGTTCCTTTTCAACATGGGTACCCCGCCAAATCATATAACCGTCAGATGTTGTCTACTGCGTTCCCTGATTCGAAAGGGTGACTTCGCCTGAGATCTCTTCAACTGTGGGACTTGGAAAAAGAAGATGCGCAACAACAGCTGCACGCGTGTATATACATATATAGATATACACAAACGCACACATACATACATACATACATATATATATGTGTATATATACATATACATACATGGCGGACTGTTAATTTCAGAGCTGGGCTCTCGCCTGAATGGCGGACCCGCAGAGAGCCTTCTCGCGGTCAACACGGACAGCTGCAGGAATTCGTGGGGAGGGAACCCGGGGCGGGAGGGCGTCCTCAAGCATCGCGGGCGCATGCTGGATCTACTCTGGCCCTCGTCCACCTTGTCCTCCAGTGTCCACCGCCTTCCTCCCTCCTCAACTCTCCCTCCTGCTCCCATGGATATTCGCCTCCACCGTCCTTCCCCCTCTTCCTCCTCCACTCACACATTCCCACCTTCCCTCTCACTTGTCCTCAATTGTTTCTACTCCACCCACCCACCCCTCATCCCCCTCCTCCACCTCCCTACTGTGTACACGTCCCTCCTCTCGTCTTCGACGTGGGCAAGATACGATAAACCCAGATACAAGCAGGCCGCCGTCGTACATATCTCTGAGAGCCGACAAAGTCCAGAGGATGTCGCGGGTGCCGCAGTGGCCGTTCAGAAGTGTTCTGGAACGCTATGAGTAGGCTCATGAGCAAGCTAGCTGCACTGAGGCTGACTGACCTCATCCCCCCTGGTCGCTTGGTTGGCTGTGTAGTTGGCTGGGTGGCTGGCTGGCTGGCTGGTTGGCTGGCTGGTTGGCTGTGGCTGGTTGGCTGTGGCTGCCTGGCTGGCAGCCTGACTGCCAGAATCGCTGCTCGGCCGTCTGACTGGTTCATTGGCTGATTGTATGGGTGGCTGGCCTTCTGGTTGACTGGCTGGCTGAGCACTTGGCTCTTGATTTCGTGGCTGCCTGGCTGATTGTGATTGATGTTGCTGCGCCGCCGATGCGTCCTCCTCCTCCTCCTCCTCCTTGTCCCCCTCCTCCTCGTGTTCCTCCTCCTCCTGCCCCTCCTCCTCCTCCTCCTCCTCCTCCTCCCTTTGCTCGTCTTCCTCCTCCTCCTCCGCCTCCTCCTCCTCATCCTCCTAATCTGACTTTTCCACTGCTGAGCAGCCGCAACGGGGGGGCGGTGTTCCTGACCCCCTGGGGAATCCATCGCCTCGACGACGTCTCTCCCCCTCTCGATGGGGGGAGAGGGAAGGGGGGGAAATCCCCCCAGGGAAAAAAGAAGAGAGTGTCACAATTGTGGCTGACATGCACTATTACTGTTTCCAGACGCTCCGACGCATCCTACGCAACCGTCCCTCCACACGCTGACTGGGAGGCTCTGCTGTCCGAGTCGGTTGCGTTTCGACCGTCCGGTCTGGAAATATAGCATCCGATCAACAAATATCAGACCAACCTCTGGCTATCCCTGCGCCCAATACTCCCGTGAGAAACGCCGATACCAGGCTCACACGACTGGGGCACACATCGACGGCAAGCTGACAAACGGCAGACTTCGCATGCATACCTCCTCGCACGATCGTCCTTATTCGGGTCCCTTCTCTGGCCCCTCCTCCTCGTCCTCGTCCTCCTCTTCCTCATCCTCCTCCTCCTGCTCCTCCTGCTCTACAGAAACCAGATCATTATCCTCCTCCTCCTCCTCTTCTTCTTCCTCCACCTCCTTTACCCCTTCTTTCGCCTGTGCCGCCTCCTCCTCCTTCTCCTCATCCTCCTTCTGCTCCACCTCGTTCTCCTCCACCGCATCATCCGTCAGACCCACCGCCCACTCCACCATCGCCTGCCGCTCCTGTTCCGCCTCGTCCACCGCCCTTCCGTCAGCCTTGACGTCTGCTCTTCCCGCGCTGCGCGTGGGCACACGGCGCCTGGATGTGAGCCGCTGACTTGTCCAGGCATCGCTGGCACACTCCGCCACGAACGCGGTCGGCTGCGGGCGGAGTGTGCGCTGCGGAGAGTGTGCGCAGGAGAAGAGGGACGGCCAGCCCAAGGAACGTCCCAGGCCATAGTACGGTGGCCAGTGAAGACCAGCGGTAGGAACGAGTCGTTCGTAGAGTCTGCGAGGACGTGTCCCAGGGGGTCGGACTGCGCACCTCCAGCCGCACGCAGCGCGAAGAGCGGCTGTCTCCGTGACGCTGCGGGTGGCCAGTGATGAGGAGTTGGTCGGTGAGGTCGCCCTATCCCCCTCCTCTTCCTCCTCCTCCTCCTCCTCCTCCTCCTCCTCGTCCCCCTCCTCCTCCTGCTCCTCCTCCTCCTCCTCCTCCTCGTCCTCCTCCTCCCCTCGTGAGTCCACACGAGACCAGGCGCGACGCCTGGGCACTGGCTTTCTGCCCACAAGAACCCACGCCGCACCAGCGACAGAGTGACAGATCTCACCCCTCCGGGGGAGGCACGAGGTACAGCCAGACCAAGGACAGAAGAACATCCTTAGAGACCTGCTGGATGGGGTCCGAGTAGATGGGGTCGACAGATCGTGCCGCATCGCCAATGCATCACCGATGTATCGGCGATTCATCGGCAGTGCATCGGCGACGTCGGCGAGGCATTCGCGACGTCAGCGATGGGAAACACGGGCTCCACATCGAGCCGCATGGTCGATGCATCGGCGATGCGGCGCGATCCAACGACCCCCTCTACCCGGACCCCACCTAAGAGGCCTAAAAACCTTCAAGAGCACGAGACCCTCCGCTGAACAAAACACCCCAAACCATAGGATCACAGAGGGTACCCCCTTTCCCCAGGATGCACAAGAGCACACCACAGGCACGAAGAACACGAAGGTACCCCAAGCCGACCTCGATCTTATACTCCGGTCCGACCGTAGAGGATGACGAGACGGGTTGCCTCAACAACGCTGCTCCTCCCCGTCCTCGTCGTTGTCCTGCTCCGCCTCCTCCATCCCTTCTCCTCCAGCAGGAGGAGGAGGAGGAGGAGGAGGAGGAGGGGGAGACAGGAGGAGGAGGAAGAGGAGGAGGAGGGGAGGGGAAGAGGAGGAGGAGGAGGACGAGGAGGAGGAGGAGAATAAGGAGGAGGAGGAGGAGGAGGAGGAGGAAGGCAGCAGCTTCTCCAAGCCTCCCATGTCCCATCCCCACGCGTGCCTGCAGGGCGGGCCAGGCGCTTCGCCGGAGATTTCCTCGCCACGTATGGCCCTGAAGCTTTACGTCTGCAACGGGCTCACGGATGGAGGGCGGGTCGTGTTACAAAGGTGGCTCTCGCCTTAGCACCGCGCAGATACATCTTAAACAGTTTGCAGCAGTTCCAAGGATGGAGGGCGGGCCATTCTCAAACTGTGGTTGTCGCCTCAGCGCCGCGCGCATGCGTCGTATGAGTCTGTAGCAGCTTCAAGGATGGAGAGACGGCCGTTCTGAGGCCCTCGCCTTATCTCTGCGTGCATTAGTCCTGAAAGTCTGCACCAGTTTCAGGGAGTGAGGGCGACTCTGTTTTGATCGTGCCGCTCTCGCCTTAAACACGCGCACTCACTTTTAAATCTTCCTGACGAAGGACACAACCATATGCACTTGTGAGTAACGCAGGTGTTGGTATCGTCTTCGATGGAGCTCCCTATGAAGCCACGGAACGTGTGAGGGGTGTGCCAACATGGGCGCGGTGGTGTCATGCGAGCGCAGCCACTGGGGCATTCGGTGGAACTCCCCATGGAGCCACGAAACGGGTGAGGGGTGTGCCGAAGCGGATGCGGTGTTGTCATGCGAGCGCAGCCACTGGGGCCTTCGGAGGAGCTCCTTGTGGGGCCACAAAACGTGTGAGGGGCGTGCCGAAATTGGTGCGGTGTTGTCGTGCGAGCGCAGCCACTGGAGCCTTCGGTGGAGCTCCCTATGTGGGCACGGAACGTGTGAGGGGTGTGCCGAAATTTTGTGCGGTGGTGTCATGCGAGCGCAGCCACTGGGGCCTTCGGAGGAGCCCCCTATGGGGCCACGAAACGTGTGAGGGGTGTGCCGAAATGGGTGCGGTGGTGTCATGCGAGCGCAGCCACTGGGGCCTTCGGTGGGGCTCCCTAGGGGGCCACGATAAGTGTGAGGGGTATGCCAAAGTGAGGGGGGTGACGGGAGGAGGGAGGAGGAGAGGGAGGAGGAGGAGGAGGAGGAGGAAGAGGAGGAAGAAGTGGAGGAGGAGGAGGAGGAGGAGGAGGAGGAGGAGGAGGAGGAGGAGGAGGAGGAGGAGGAGGAACGCGGGGACCGTCTCTTCAAAACGAGGACCCAACACCACAGGATGGTTGGGAACAACTCACAGCCTTTTCAAGCGTCCGTAAGCTGAAATCCTGGAAATTGTTTGGGGAAGATGTATGAGTGACAGGACGCAGAGGTCACGTTGATCCGCGGTGCTGAAGTCTCAGGATGGCGCGCTGGTGCGATTACAAATGTCAGGACGCAACAGTCACGTTTATTCGCATCGTTGCAATTTCAATAACTACATACATTTGGGCACGACTTAGGGCTCCCAACCGTTTGTCTTTCAGTGCGGCACTTCCCGCCATGAAAATCCGCCACCGCGCCTGCAGCACGTAGCGGAGCTCCAACAGACTTCAGGAGGCCCCAGGAGGCCCCATGAGGTCCCAGGAGGCATCAGGAGGCCACAGGAAGATTCAAGAGGCCACAGGATGTCCCAAGAGGCTCCAGGAGGCCCCATGAAGCTCCAGGACCCCTCAGGAAGCCACAGGAGGCCCCAGGAGGCCACAGGAAGCGCCAGGAGGCCCAGGCAACAGGAGGCCCCGAGAGGCCCTAGGAGCAGGAGGCCTCAGAAGGCAACAGGAGTGGCTCCAATCCCATGTGTTTTACATATGCTCCTATAGATTGTGCCTCGCCTGGAGCACGATTGCTTGATGTTATACGTATGTTTATTTTTATGTGTATATATAGTTAGATTGTCTTTCTCCTGTGTATACAATCCTGAATGTTTTACGTCTGTTCCTATAGATTGGGCATCCCCTGGGGCACGAGTCCTTGGTGTTTTACGTGTGCTCCTATAGACTGCCCTTCTCATGCGGCTCAAATCCGCAATGTTTTATGTACGTCTGTTCCTATAGATCGAGCTTCCCCTGGGGCACGAATCCTCCCTGGGAGGTCCCAGGAGGCTCCAGGAGGCTCCGGGAGGCTACGCGAGGCTCAAGGATGCCTCAGAGGCCACTCGAAGCCCCAAGAGGCCCCAGGAGGCCCCAAGAGGCTCCTGGAGGCCCCAGGAAGGCCCAGGAGGTTTCTGAAGGCCCCAGGAGGCCCCAAGCTCATGCGCAGAGACGCGCCCGTACTACTCATTCACGCTCCAATCCGTTCGAAATTAGATTCATGACCAGACCGTCACAACTCAAGCCCGCTCATTTTCGAAAACTCTTGCGCCTAGACTCTCACGGCGGACAGGTCCATGCGAATAGATGCACATATGGGGAGCGCCACGCAGTGAATAAGTTTCCTTCGGTGTTTGAAGGATTTGGGCATTTGCTTCTTTTCGGCATTCCGACGGCTCAAGACGGCCCAAGAGGCCCTCAAGATCGCCCACAAAGCCTCCAAGATGGTCCCATGACGACCCAAGAGGCCCACAAGACGGCCCCAAGAGGGCCACAAGAGGCCTCTAAGACGGCCAACATGGCCTCCAAGACGGCCAACATGGCCTCCAAGACGGCTAAGATGGCCCCAAGATGCCTCCAAGACGGCCCAAGATGCACCCAAGCCGGCCTAAGCTGGCCTCAAGATGGCCCAAGAGGCCCCCAAGAGGCCTCCAAGACGGCCCAAAAGGCGTCCAGGAGGTCTTCCAGGAGGGCACGAAGAGGCTGAAATCATTGATTGTCCTGAGGTTTTGAAAGATTTTGTAATTTGCTTCTTCTCGGCATTCCGACGGCTCAAGACGGCGCAAGAGGCCCCCAAGATCGCCCAAGAGGCCTCATGACGGCCCAAAGGGGCCCCAAAACGGCCCCAAGAGGGCCCCAAAACGGCCCTAGAGGCCCCCAAGACGCCCAAGATGGCCTCTCTAAGAACATTTGGTATGCCCCAAGAGGGCCTCAAGACGACCCAGACAGGCCCCCAAGACGGCTTGCGCCAGACAAGCCAGGAATGCCCTAAGACGACCAAAAAGGCCCCCAAGAAGCCCCCAAAGGCCCTCCAAAACCCTCCAAGAGGCTTCCAGGAAGCTCCCAGGAGGCCAAGGAGTGCCTCAAGAGGCGCCCAAGAGGCCTCCTCCTCCTCCTCCTCCTCCTCCTCCTCCTCCTCCTCCTCCTTCTCCTCCTCCTCCTCTTTATTTTCCCTCATCCTCCCCCTCTTCCCCTTCTCGCTCCCCCACGCGTTCCCCGAAGTCTTTCCAAACCGACTCAGGGAACAACTGACCTGATAGCTTGGCCAAGCTCTGGCCCAGCTGTCGGCCACAGAGGCGCTTCCAAAGGGGCAGGGGGCGGCGGTGATTCGCCGTAGACGTCTTCGATCTGCCGACCCCTGTCGATTCATCGCAGGGGTGCCTGGCGTGCTAGATCCTTTCGGCTTTGGTCTTGGCTCTTTTTCCAGAAGAACTCCCCCGGGGGCTTCGGCCCGTCCCGAGGGCCACCCGGACAGGACCTCAATCCAAATTGTTTCGCTCAAGATGGCCCAAGATGACCTCCAAGATGCCTCCAAGACGGCCAAGATGGCCTCCAAGATGCCTCCAAGACGCCCAAGACCAAACTCATTACTTGTCCTTAGATGTTTGAAGGATTTGGGCATTTGCTTCTTTTCGGCATTCCAACGGCTCAAGACGGCCCAAGAGGCCCTCAAGATCGCCCACGGAGCCTTCAAGATGGCCCCATGACAACCCAAGAGGCCCACAAGACTGCCCCAAGAGGGCCCAAGAGGCCTCCAAGACGGCCAGCATGGCCTCCAAGACGGCTAAAGATGGCCCCAAGATGCCTCCAAGACGGCCCAAGATGCACCCAAGACGGCCTAAGATGGCCTCAAGATAGCCCAAGATGGGCCAAGAGGCCCCCAAGAGGCCTCCAAGACGGCCCAAAAGGCGTCCAGGAGGTCTTCCAGGAGGGCACGAAGAGGCTGAAAGCATTGATTTCCATTCGGGTTTTGACAGATTTTGGCATGTGCGTCTTTTCGGCCTTCCGACGGCTCAAGACGGCCAAAGAGGCCTCCAAGATCGCCCAAGAGGCCTCCAAGATGTCCCCATGACGGCCCAAGAGGCCCACAAGACGGCCACAAGAGGGCCCGAAAACGTCCCAAGAGGCCTCCAACAAGCCCAACATGGCCTCTAAGAACCCCTGATATGCCCCAAGAGGGCCCCAAGATGACCCAGACATGCCCCCAAGACGGCTTCCGATGGCGTCAGACAAGCCAGGAACGCCCTAAGAGGGCCAAAGAGGACCCCAATAAGTCCCCAAAGGCCCCCCAAAACACTCCAAGAGGCTCCCAGGAAGCTCCCAGGAGGCCCCAAGAGTGCCCCAAGAGGCGTCTCCTCCTCCTCCTCCTGCTCCTCCTCCTCCTCCTCCTCCTTCTCCTCCTCCTCCTCCTCCTCCTCCGCCTCCTCCTCCTCCTCCTCCTCCTCCTCCGCCTCCTCCTCCTCCTCCTCCGCCTCCGCCTCCGCCTCCGCCTCCGCCTCCGCCTCCTCCTACTCCTCCTCCTCCTCCTCCGCCTCCTCCTCCTCATCCTCCTCTTGTTTTCCTCATCCTCCCCCTCCTCCTCTTCTTGCTCTCCCATGCGTTCCCCGAAATCTTTCCAAACCGACTCGGGGAGCAACTGGCCCGATAGCTTGGCCAAGCTCTGGCCCAGCTGTCGGCCACAGAGGCGCTACCAAAGGGGCAGGGGGCGGCGGTGATTCGCCGTAGGCGTCTTCGATCCGACGCCCCCTGTTGGCTTGCCACAGGGGTGCCCTGCGTGCTGAATCCTTTCGATTTTGGTTTTTTTAGAACTCCCCTGGGGCTTCGGCCCGTCCCGCCGGGGCCCCGAAGGTCTCGAAACCAACGCAAACCACCCCAACGTCACAAACAAAACTCCAAGACGCTTCAAGATGGCCTCTAAGATGGTCAGGTTGGCCCAAGATGGCCTCCAAGGTGGCCCAAGATGGTCCAAAGTGTCCTCCAAGACGGCCAAAGAGAGTCCAAGATGCCTTCAAGTTCGTGCAAGAAGCCTCCAAGACGGCCAAAGATGACTCTAAGATGGCCGAAGACTGCCCAAGAAGTCCCCAAGAGGCCTCCAAGAGCTCCTCCAGGAATGTTCGGAAAGGGTCAACATCATTGATCTTCCTTAGGTTTTGGAAGGTGTCCGCATGTTCTCCTTTCCAGCTCTCCGACGGCCCAAGACGGCCCAAGAGGTCCCCAACATCGCCCCAAGAGCGCCCAAGAGGCCTCCAAGACGGCCCCAGGACGGCCCAAGAGGCTCTCAAGACGGCCCCAAGAAGGCCCCAAGACGGCCCAAGAGGTCCCCAAGACGCCCAAGAGGCCCCCAAGACTCCCAAGATGGCCTCCAAGATGCCTCCAAGACGCCCGAGGTGGTCTCCAAGACGGCCAAGATGGCCCCAAGATGCACCCAAGACGGCCCCAGATGGCCTCAAGATGGTCTAAGACTGCCCAAAGGGCCCGCCAGAGGCCTCCAAGACGGCCCAAGAGCCCTCCAAGACGTCCTCCAGGAAGGCCCAATAGGGTTTAAATCATTGATATTCCATCGGTCTTTGAAGGATTTAGGATGTTGCTCCTTTGCAGCTCTCCGACGGCCCAGGACGGCCCAAGCGGCCCCCAACATCGACCCAAGAGCGCCCAAGAGGCCTCCAAGATGGCCCCATGACAGCCCAAGAGGCCCCCAAGAGGGCCCCAACAAGGCCCCAAGACGGCCCAAGAGGCCCCCAAGACGCCCAAGATGGCTTCCAAGACGGCCAAGATGGCCTCCAAGATGCCTCCAAGACGGCCAAGAAAGCCATCAAAGATGGCCCCAAGATGCATCCAAGACGGCCCCAGATGGACTGAAGATGGCTTTCGACTGCCCAAAAGGGCTGCCAGAGGCCTCCAAGACGGCCCAAGGCCCCGCCAAGACGTCCTCCAGGAGGCCCGAAAGCTCGGAAACCACCTGGTCCGCTGGCTCGCCCGACTCGGTGTTCCCCGAAGGCTTTCGAAACCCACTCGGCGAACGCGTGGCCCGATAGCTTGGCCAAGCTCAAACCCAACTTTCGGCCACGCAGGCGCTTCCAAAAAGGCAGGGGGCGGCGGTGATTCGCCGTAGGCGTCTTCGAAACATGATTATAGGGACCTATGAAGATGGAACTTGGAGCATTGCTTTTACACACAAAGACTACAATTACCTTGAGGAAGGGTTGATTGCAACATCGTTGATGCGTAGTGGGTTTACACTGGTCCTCCTCCTCCTCCTCCTCCTCCTCATCATCATCATCAGCATCAGCAGCAGCATCATCAATATCAGTACCACCATCATCATCATCATCATCATCACCATCATCATCATCATCATCATGATCATCATCATCATCAGCAGCAGCAGCAGCAGAAGCATCAGCATCAGCATCAGCATCAGCATCAGCATCAGCATCAGCATCAGCATCTCATCATCATCATCATCATCATCAGCAGCATCATCAGCATCATCATCATCATCGTCATCATCGTCATCGTCATCATCATCATCATCATCGTCATCATCAGCATCACTATCATCACCATCATCATCACCATTATCAGCATCATCAGCAGCATCATCAGCAGCATCATCATCAGCAGCATCATCCTCATCCTCATCCTCATCCTCATCCTCATCATCATCATCATCATCATCATCATCATCATCATCATCATCACCACTATCATCATCAGCATCATCATCATCATCATCATCAGCAGCATCAGCATCTTTCTCTTCCTCTTCCTCCTCCTCCTCCTCCTCCGCCTCTTCCCCTCCTTCCCCTCCCCTCGTCCCCATTGGGGAAAAGGGGGGGGAGGGGAGGGAGGGGAGGAGAGGAGAGGGTGTGAGAGAGAGAGTCCTCCTAGAATGCCCCAGTCCCCTGTAGAACCTTATGAGGCCACCTAGAGCCCAACACGACCCCTACGTAAGATGCCCTCCCCATTCCTCCCGGCCCTCCTCTCCCCAACTCCCCCACTCCCCCACTCCTCCCCCTGCCCCACCCCTCCCCGCCCTCTTCCCCCTCCTCTCCCCTTACTCCACCCCGCCCCGCCCCGCCCTCTCCCCCTCTCCCCCAGTCCCCCCCCCTCTCCCCCACTTCCCCCCTCTCACCCCCCCTCCTTCCTCCCTCCTTCCCCTGCCGCTCCCTCTCCCTGGCAGAGGGGAAAAACCGACGGACAGGTGAGCGCGGCAGAGCGGACCGACCGAGGACCCAGAACAGAAACAGGGGACGGAGGGCAGAGACTGGAGGAGAGAGGCCAGACCACAGAGGCCAGGTGGCAGGGGGTAGGGGGCGGGGGATGGAGGGCAGAGGAGAGAGGCGAGCTCGGCACGGTCGGCCACAGCGGACGTCGTGCTCCTCCCCTCCCCCTCCATTCCCTCCCAATATTCTTCGTCGGGCTCCGTTCGCCGGGGCTGGGTGCCGAGCGGGACCCTGCACGCGCGATGGCACTCGCAGCTCTCGGCCGGCCGCCTGCTGCACAGAGGGCGAGGGGCCAGGGCGCAAGTGCCCAGAGCGACCTGGGATAAAACGTCCGAGGGGAGAGGCGGCGCGCGCCACCGCGCCGTGCCACGCGCGGAGCACACGCGGTGAAGCCGAGGCCTCGAGGCTCCCGCAGCGCGGAGCAAGAGTGCGAGAGAGGGAGGGGGTGGCAGGGGAAGGGGGCCGAAACGGCCGGGAGGGCTGGGCCGGAGGAGGCGAAGGGAGGAGGAGGAGGAGGAGGAGGACGAGGAGGAGGAGCCCAGCGTAGAGAGGAGGAGGAGGAGGAGGAGGAGGAGGAGGCGGAGGAGGAGGAGGAGGGAGGAGGAGGAGGGAGGAGGAGGAGATCGAGAGGAAAAAAAAAGGAAGGGAACAGTGGAGGGGGAGGGGGAAGGAGAGAGAGTGAGAGGGGAGGGGAGGAGGAAGGGGAGCGGGAGGGATGACGACGAGACCAGCATAGGAGGGTTCCGGCTCCCACCCAGGATCTGGGTGAGTCAGCCGCGGATCTCTCAGAACTGCCCCGGCAGGAGGGAGGCGGGCGCGGAGGGGCGCGACGAGAAGGATGAGGACCAGGAAAAGGAGGAGGAGGAGGAGGAGGAGGAGGAGAAGGAGGAGGAGGAGGAGGAGGAGGGCGAGGAGGAGGAGGAGGAGGAGGAGGAGGGGGAGGTGGCGACGAAGAGGGAGCAGGAGGAACAGGAGGGAGCAAGAGAAGGAGCAGGAGGGGGAGGGAAGGAGGGACCCAAAGGGGCGAACCTCCTCCTCCTCCTCCTCCTCCTCCTCCTCCTCCTCTCCTCCCCTCCTCCTCCTCCTCCGCTGCCGGGCCCGCAGCCTCCTCCTCGCGCCTGCCCCCCGCGGGGCCGCGCATCCTCGGGCGCGCGCGGCGGGGCCGCCTGGCTTCGCGTGGCACCTGCCGACGGTGCCCCCGCACTCCCGGGACATGAGGACGAGCTCCTCGGCGGCGGGGCGAACGTAGGGGGGCCACATGCGAACCCCACCCCTACCCCCCACGATTTCTGAGGGGCAGGGTGGGGTTCACTTCGTTGGGGAGCTCCCGAGCGAAGTGAACCCCACCCTCCCCCTCAGAAATCGTGGGGCAGGCAGGGGTGGGGTTCGCATGTGGCCCCCTAGGCTGGGCGGACGCCGACTGCTCACCGGCATGGGGCACGGAGAGGCACTTTTGTTCACCAGCCTTGACGGGGGCCCTGTGGCAGGGGAGGGAGAAACGACGCCGAGGGACGACGCGACAGCGGCGCGCGGGGGGGGTGAATACATGGTGAGAGCTACATGGTGGAACAGATGCTGTGCATAATGTGTGGTACAAGCTATGTTAAGCAACACATGTGTACAATAGGTATGGTGAAATATATGTGGCGAAGTGTGTGTGGCGCCATCTATGTTAAGCAATGCGTGTACTGTAAAATATTGTTGAGCAGTACATGTAGTGCATGATACGTGGTGCAATTCATGTGGTACAACAGATGTACATATCACATATAGGTGGTGTAGGCTATGCTACAAGATGCAACATATGTGGCACAGCCTATGTTAAGAAATCTGCGTGGTGCTGACGATGCGGTGCTCTAGATGTGGTGCAAATTGTGTGGTGCAATGTCTGCGGTGCAACATGTGTTGTGCAATCTATGTGGTGCAGAAGTGGTGCGATCGACGGTGTAAACCATGTGGAGTAATGTAAGTAGTGCAATGTATGTGGTGACGGCTGTGTGGAGCAATCCACGTGGTGAAGCAATTCATGTGGTGAAAGCTATGTGGTGCAATTGATTTCTGTTCGCAGTGAGTTGTCCACTCCACTGCTCGCGCAAACATCCCACTCACCCACCCACCCGCAACTTGGTTTGCAAAATCTCTTTTGACCGTGACGGTGGGTACCAAATGGCACTTGGCAACGACAGCGACGCCGACGACGACAGCGACAACGACGACGACGACGCCGCCGACAACGACTACGACGACACCGACGACGTCTCCAACGACTTCGACGACGCCGACAACGACGACGACGACGACACGACGACGACGACGACGACGACACCGACGCCGACGACGACGACGATGACAACGCCGACGACGGACACCGACGACAGTCTCCAACGACTTCGACGACGCGACAACGACGACGGAGACGACGACGACGACGGCGACACCGGACGACGACGACGACGACGCCGACGCCGACGGGACGACGCCGACGATGACAACGACGGACGACGATTGACGACGCCGACGACGACGAAACGACCACGACGAACGACTGACGACGCCAACGAAGCCGACGACGGCGGAGGGACGACGACGACGACGACGACGGCGGCGACGACGACGACGCCGACGTCGACGAACGACGACGAAAGGACGACGACGACGCCGACGCCGACGACGACGACGAAGACGACGACGACGCCGACGCCGACGCAGACGAGGGAGGAGGTGATGACGGACGACGGCCGCGAAGTGCGGGTTCGACGCCACGACGAGACGACGACGACGACGGCGACGAAATAGGAGGGACGACGTAGGCGACGACGACGACGATGCGGGAGGAGGGAGGACGGCGACGACGACGACGACGACGACGCAAGAGCGCGCGCGCACGCTTTTGTTGAAAATCCGTGTTGCGAAACCTTGTGATTTTGTGGTTTTTTGGACACACGATGTTGAAATCCTTCCGAAGCCGATGGGTTTTGAAGGATTTCGGCAAACATGTGCGACGACGCGCGCGTCTGCACTTCGTCCCGTTTTTTGCGAAGGATTATCGTGACGGCACACGCGCAAGGGCGTTCGACAGATTTCGACATGCGCGCGCGAAGCCCGTTTGGTAGCATCTTGTGAACATCTTGAAAAACCTATGGTTTTCGTGAGATTTCGCAAGAGCTCGCGCGTAAGCTTTTTTAGCACATCAGTGTTGCGAAACCATGTGTTTTTGTATGTTTGTTGGAAACCCGATTGCGACATCCTTCCGACACCGAAGGTTTTTGAAGGACTTCGGCATGCGCGCGCGACGACGCGCGCGTGGATTCGTGAACAAGTCTTATGCTAGAACAGAAAATGTCCCCGCGTATTGTTTTTTAATCAGAGAGCCCTGGGATAGTGTAAATTCATATTTAGGATGGACATGTGGTCAGAATCATACATCAATGATTTACGTAATGAACCGAAAGGGGGGCGGATAACGCCGGGGGGGTAGTGTGTTTCGCTGTTTAGAAAGGAAAACCTCTGTCACGCCCGTGACGAGGCGGCGACGGGCGGCGACGAGCGGCGACGGGGTGTCGACGGGGCGGTGAAAGCCGCCCGGTGCAGCACACGAGCGAAGCGGCGACGGGGGACGACGAGCGGCGACGGGGAGGCGACAAGCCAGCCAAGGCGCCACAAGAGCTCAGCTCCTTGAAAACCCAGTAAGACACCCTGAGTGCAAGCGCTGCTTGGGCCTGGCGACGAGGCGACAACATAGCCGCCAGACCGCCAGCCAGGCCCAGACGACGGGCGGCGACGAGGCGGCGACGGAGCGGCGACGGGGAACACGTAGCCACCAGACCGCTAGACAGACCCAGACGGCGGGCGGCGACTAGCCGCGACGGGGCGGCGACGGCGACAACATAGCCGCCAGACCGCCAGACAGGCCCAGGTCCTCAGAAAACGGGCAAGATCCCATGAGTACAAGAGGTATGGGTATGGCTATACAAGGAGTATGGGTATGGAGGTGTATGCAAGAGGTATGGCTATACAAGGGGTATGGCTATACAAGGGGTATGGCTATACAAGTGCCAGAAAAGAATCAGTCCCAAGAGGTATGGGTGTGGCTACACAAGGGCAGCCACAGCCACAGCGCGCATACTGTAAGATGGTCCGGTGCCTGCGCGTATCAGCATGTCTGGGCTTTGCCGACGGCGCTGCTGGGAGGCGGGAAGCGCGCACGACTGGACGCACGCTGCACGCGGAGCACACGGGGGACGCTGGGTCCCCGGCAGATGTGGCCTGTCGTGGCCCCCCCCTCGTGGCCACCACGTCGTGGCCCCTGCGTGAAGGCTGCTCGGGGCCTTCCCATGGCGCAAGGGTGCCTGCCGCTCACGACGGTGGGTGCACGCAGCGCCCGTGCACATGGCCAGGAGCTGAGACGTCCCCGTGTCGTCAGCTCCGCAGCCGAGATACCGGAGCAGGGCCAATTGAGACAACGGCATCTCAACATCCGGTCCCCGGACGGACGCCGCAGGGAGTCCAATAACGCAGCGCCGTGTCCAGCCGTAGCGCCAGAGTGCCCCCGCCCGAAGGCCCACTGCCGCGGTCTCAACGGGCCCTCCTCCGCAAGAGTGCCTCCTTGGGTGTTGCGACAGCGCCCACATACCGCGGGGCAGCCTCCGAAGGCGGCACTGCGTGTGCATACTTGACTGATGTACACAGCAACTTCATGACGGTGCACCTGTGGGAAATGTGCATCCTGTATTGCTTCTCTTTCCTCCTCCCTTCTTCTAATCTTCTCTTTTCTGCCTCTGCCTCTCCTTCCTCCTATCCCTCAGCCCTTTCCTGCCCTACCTCTGGCTCCTGACCTCGTCTATTTCCCAGACCACCCCAACCCAACCCGAAGACCCGAAATTGACCCGAATTTCGGTTTGGGGGGGTACAGGCTCCATCTGTTTTGTTCAGTGTTCCCCGACCCCCCCCCCCCACACACACTGGAACTGGAGGGCAAATTGAGGCCTTCGGGCTGGGTTGGGGTGGTTCGGTGGGTGGTGACTCCTCCCGGGGCAGCCTCCGAACGCGGCGCTGCGGCGGGAACATGCCTACCAGCCCGGAACATGTCCCTGCCCCATACGTTGGGCGTCGCCTCGTCACGATGGCGAGCTTGGGGGCTCCTCCAGTCTCTGAGGGTGCATCCCCACGATTGCCATCGCCTCTCGGCGTGTCGATCTCGGGGATGCAGGGACACAGTCGAAGCGTTGACCTAAGGAACCCTAAATAAGGAACGAGGCCCCTTGTTTCCCTAAGTTAAACTTCGATTTCCCCAGGAAGACCTCAGGGAAACAAAAGGCAAACTGCAAAACAATCAAGGAACACCGAGCCCCTCCCCTACGAGAAGGGTTCCTTCTTCAGGGCCCCGACTGTATGCTCGAGGCTGGCGACGTGCCCCGCGACTCCCCGGGCGAGCCGCGCCGCGCCAGGGGGGGGCCTTGCCCGTCGCGCTCGGCCCCGCGGCTCTGCGGCGGCCTCCCCTGGCGCGGCGAGAGGCGCCCGCGTCATCGGCGGGGGGAGGCGGTGCAGCGCAGGGATCGCCCTGCACAGTGCGTTTCGTGCTCGTTATGTTTTTCGTCTTCCCCTCGTGCTGTCCTCAGAATCCGCCCTCGCCGCAGAGCGAAAAACCGAAGCGAAAACGGCCCACGAGAGATCTCCTCCTGATGCAGTAAACACGCGAGCGACGATCAAAAAATGGGTCTCACGCGAAGTACAGTCGGGGCGTTGACCTAAGGAACCCCAAATCAGGAACGAGGCCCCTGTATTTCCATGGGTGAAACTTCGATCGCCTATCGAAAACATAAGGAAAACCTGAGGCAAACACTGGGCGCCCGAGTTATCCGGGGTAACTCGGGTCCGGGGTAACTCGGGTTTGGATTCCCGAAGAAGGAACCCGAGTTAGCCCTGACCCGAGTTACCCCTGATGATGTGGGGCTCTGGACGCCCGAATTATCCGGGGTAACTCGGGTCCGGGGTAACTCGGGTTCGGATCCCCGAAAAACGAACCCGAGTTAACCCTGACCCGAGTTACCCCTGATGATTCGGGGCTCTGAAAACACATGAGCGACGATCAAACACGGGTCTCACGCGAAGTGACGCAGCGACCTCCTGTCGCAGTTTACGCGGCGACCGCCAGCGCGGCACGCCGCCGCCGGAGGCGAGGGCGCTCGCGCGCGAGCTCCCGCGGGCAGCTTTAGGCGCCAGTGCCGGCGAAGACGACCCCGCTTTTTTGGCGTCGCTCACGCGCGATAAGAATGACTACCTACCAGACCACCCCAACCCAACCCGAAGACCCGAATATGACCCGAATTTCGGGTTGGGGGGGGTACGGGTTCCATGTGTTTTTTCAACGTTCCCCGACGCCCCCCCACTGGAAATGGAGGGCAAATTGAGGCCTTCGGGTTGGGTTGGGGTGGTTTGGTGGGTGGTGAAAGAAAGCAGTGCTGTGATCAGGCAGTTGGGAGGGCCGTTTCACGACGGTCGAACTCGCTGGCCAGGATATAAAAGTCCTGCTTTACATTTGAAGCCTGGAAATGGGCACCAACACCAACACGTGGGCATGCCTGAACCAGGGGAAGATGATCTCAGAATTCGGTTTTGGTGGCAATACTTCGGCCGCCTGGGAAGCCAAAACATTACCACCATCACCGCGATCGGGAGCACCCTTCCTCGGCGGAGGCACGCCGCCGATTTTGGTATTGGTGCTAATGCGGGATGACGATTATTTAAAAAATGGGAGGGGAACGATTAAAAAAATAGTTTCCTGCTATTTCTGCACAGCTTTCTGACTGGAGGAGAGCGATAAGAAATCGTTTTCCAGCCCGCGGCCGGTGTTTTCTAGTCGTCATTCCGGGCGCCGCCGCGTGAACACGACCCCCGGTCATCTATTAAGCGTCATCCTCCCTTAACCTCGAGGCCTGCGATTGCACGGCGCGAGTCGCAACCGCAGCGCTGCACGCTCCAAAGAGAAGCGTGGTCCCTGCACTCCGCGAGATCCGCCCGCCCCCCTCTCCCCGACGGACCCAAAGAAGGGGGCTCCCGCTGCCGCCCCCTCTCCAGCCACGGTGCCGCCCCAGAAGAGCCCAGACTCTCCAGAGAGAGAGAACAGATTGCTACACGAACGATTGGCGCACATTCTCCGTCGGTCTCGAAGGAGCCCAGGGACACACAACTACATACACACACCAACCCCAAGAGTCCCCACGTGCTTCCCATGTTTGATGGAGCTTCGCTCGTCTTCCCCCCCACTTTCCATGATCTCTCCCGTCTTTCCCCATGGGGATCGACGACTCCTTGCTCCCTCTGTCGCCGGCGCTGTCGCTCACCCTGCCCCCCAAGAGACTGAAACTGAAACTGAAACGGGACGGAAAGCTGCCCGAGTACTGATATGCTACACAGCACGCTGCTAGCACGCAACAACTGATAACTACGCTACGCTCACACTCATGACTGCGGGGCGAACACCACAGGCGGTAAAACCGTTCGTGCCCCCAAGAGACACGCTGGCATGATGTTGCTCCCATCGTGCTTTAGGGAGCACAGCCCAGAAATTCCCCGGCCCAACGGGCCAGAGGCGTGCCAAGATCCCTGGTAACTGGTTCACAACGTTTCTAGCTCGCGCGCGCGGAGCGGCCCCTGGGGGCGCCCGGACGAAAAGTACCCCGGCCAGGTCCCGGTCAGGTCCCGGTCAGGTCCCCAGAGCGCTCCAAGGGAGGGCCATTTTCGACACCCCTCACGAGGATCGTGGCCTCCGAGGGGGGAGCCGCAATCGACTACCCCCCTTCCTGCCCCAAGAGGCCCCCAAGAGCCCCCCAAGAGGCCCTGGGGGCCCCCAAGACGCCGCCAAAGAGCCCCAAGACACTCCCAAGAGTCCCCAAGAGGCCCTCAAGAGGCCCTAAAGAGGGCTCCAGGGCCGGCGGAATGAGCGAAGCGATGAAACAAGTTCGAGCACCCAGAAACGTGTCGAAACAGTGTCGAAGGAGTGTCGCCTCCCAGGGCCCGGCACGGGAAAGCCCTCAAGTGCTGGTACTTTCTCGGTGCTCGCAATTAGTTCTGGCGATCCAGGCGAAAGTAGGTTGGAACATCACAAGTCTGATGTGCCCTCTGTAGCCAGCGCTGTCGCCCACCCTGCCCCCAAGAGACGCGCTATTACCCGGGGGTCGTACACTCACGAGGGCGCACGAGTTCCCGCGGCGCCCACCACAGAGCACCCCTGCAAATCAAAGCAACCCAGGCCGCACCTCGACCAGGAGAACCAGGCAAGCACGCGAGGGCTTCTGAGAACGGAGAGGCGAGGAGGAGGAGGAGGAAGGACGATCCCAAAAGGACCTCAGGTGCAGTTTGCAAAAGACAGCTGTACCTGGGTTCTGACTGCTCTTGCGTGCGCGCGAGCCCGGCAGCCAGATACTGATACTTCAGGGCAGAGAGCGCGGCAATCGTGCTCAGAACCGTGGCATGAGCGGTTCCGCGAAGAAGACGGTCCTGGCGCGGTACCTCGTGGTTTTCGAATCGAGCAGCGGTGCCACCTCGTCCTCTTCCTCCTTGGCCTTCTCGGCCTTGCCAGCCTCCTCTTCGTCCTCGTCGTCAACGTCGTCCATCAGCGCCATCCCGAAGGTCTCGTACTTCAGCAGCGGGATGAGGAGAAAATTGAGCGTGGCGCACCCGATCAGGAGATAAAAGAAAACAGAGAAGCCGCCAGTCACACTCACTACGCCTTCGAAAATCAGGGGAGAGATGATGCCCGCGACGCGGCCGCTTCCCATGTTGATTGCAGTACCCGTTGTCCTTGCCTCCGTCGGGTAGATCTCGATAGAGTACTGGTAAACGACCACGAAGCCGATCGCCACGAAGCACTTAATGCCGTAGATGCCGGCCAGCTGGAAAACCTTCGCGGCCCCTCCAGGGTGGATGAGGCTAAACGCGAAGGACACGAGCGACAGCGACGTAAGGCCGAGGTACACCTTCATGTTGAGTTTTCGGGTGAGGTACGAGCCGCAGAGGATGCCCAGCACCTGCCCGGGGATCTCCGCGAGTGCGCCGGTGAGGAGCTCCAGCGCGGCGTTCGAGCCCGGCTCGGCGCTGCTCGCGAGCACCTGCGGCAGGGCGTAGAGGCAGCCGTAGTACAGGAAGTTGAGCACAAAGCACGAGTACATCACGATGAGGGTGGACGGCCACAGGTTTGGGCCGAACACCACGCGCACCTGCTTGAGGAGGTCGTTCTTAGACAGTACGGTGAGGCGCCGGGCCGCCCGCAGTCTTTTGGCCATGCGCTTCAGCTGGCTCTTCCTGGTGACGAGGGCGAAGTCGACCGACATGTCGGCCGGGTGCCCGTTGTCGTTGCGCATCGACTGCAAGACCTCTTTCGCCTTCTCGTACTGCCCAGAGACGGCAAGGTACGAGGGGGACTGGTGCATGAAGAGCAGGCAGGCGATTCCGAAGATTGCCGATGGGATGGCGCCCATGCGCAGCAGCCACCGCCAGTGCAGGTCCTTCATCTGCGGGTCGTCAACCATCAGCAGCGTCGCGCTGTAGAGCTCCCCCAAGATGAAGAAGCCTTGCGAGATGGCCGACATCATGATCCTCAGGGCAGCTACGGATTGCGAGATTCGGCCTCCTCATCGGCTCCTCTTCCTTTCCTCCTCCTCCTCCTCCGCACATCCTCCTCCGCACATCCTCCTCCGTCCTCCTCCTCGTCACCAAAGTCGGGGATCTCGAGATACTCCCCGACTGGAAATCTCCCAGGCCGGAAAGTGCCTTGAACGTAGTGGCGCCGCATGTCGAGTCGCTCATTCTGCGCGTGGGGGCCTCTGTATGTTCGCGTCGTGGAGGCACGCGGGTCGGTGCCAACGGCGAGACGCTCGCCACCCGTGGCGAGGATGGGGGCCGTCTGACTGCGCTGCGGAGGCCACCCCTCGGCTGCCCCTTGGTAAAACTCCGGCACAGAAAACTTCTCAGTAGGCGCGAGGGCTTCTGAGAAGTCCCGCCGCCTTCTGAGGAGGCCCTTCTCCTTCTCAAGTCCCCCCCTCGCTCGACGCCGAAAGGCGCCAGAGGTCCAGCTCGCCTCCCCCAAAGTCGATCTCCAGACGTGTCGTGGGGCGCCCCCTGAGCAGACTCTCAAAGGGCATGCAGCAGCGGCGGCGAGAAGCCTCACGGAGGCCTGCAGCGGCCTCCCCAGGGACAGTGTCGTCCAAGGACCATCTTTGGTGCTCCTGGGCACCAGAAGCGGCACTCGGTGGCCGCAATCGGAAAAATCGAGGATCTACGAAATCTGGCGGCTCTGGAGGATGTATCGGGCGTCGCGACCTCCTTCAGAGCGTTCTGGGACGCTCTGAGGGCACTCCGAAACGCTCTGGAACGGATTTCTCCTCGTCCTAGCCCCGTCTGGCCCTGGCCAAACGGCCTCACCAGCCGTACCGTTAAAAAAACGTGTTGGCCACCGGCGGGGTCCTATAGTCCGCTGGTGTGACCTCTGCGCCCAGCGTGTTCCACGCCGGCTGGCCGATGCCGAAGGAGACGCCGACGCAGAAGCGGGCGGCGCTAAGGCTCCAGAATCCTCAGGCGGCGCGCGGCGAAAGGGAACCTCGAGGATCCGCGAGAAGCCCTCGAGCATCTTCGAGGACCCTCCTCCTCCACCTCCTCCGATCTGCCCCCCCCCTCCCCCTCCTCCTCCTCCTCCTCCTCCTCCTCCTTCCTCCTCCTCCTCCTCCTCCTCCTCCTCCTCCCTCCTCCTTCTTTTCCTCCCACCTCCTCCTCCTCCCTCCACCTCCTCCTCCTCCTCCTGCTCCTCCTCCTCTCCTCCTCATCATCATCTCCTCACCTTTTTCTCCTCCTCCTCTCCTCTTCCTCGCCCTCCTCCTCCGCCCCCCTCCTGTCTGCCTCTTCCTTCTCCTCCTCCTCTTCCTCCTTTTCTCCTCTTTTTCTCCTCCCCTCCTCCTCCTCCTCTCCTCCTCCCTCCTCCTCCTGCTCCTCCTCCTCCTCCTCCTCCTCCTCCTCCTCCTCCTCCTCCCCCGCCTCCTCCCCCTCTGATCTGCACCCTCCTCCCACTCCTCCCCCTTTCTCATAGTGCTTCCCCGGACACCACGCGCGCGCTCCCCCCGCGCGCCAAGGGGGGGGCAAGAAGAGGGAGGAGGAGGGGGGGGAGAACAGCTGGTGTCTCTCTCTCTCTCTCTCTATATATATATATAGATTTCTCCCCCTCTCCCTCTCCCTCTCTCCTTCTCTCTTTCTCTCACTCTCTCTCTCTCACGCTCTCTCGCTCTCTCTCACTCTATCTCTCTCTCTCTCTCTCTTTCTGTTCGGCCATCCCTGGGCCTCCGTACGCCTCCAGGGACCTTGCAGAGCTCCGTGGAGCTCAGGGTACCTCGGGGTACCTCTCGGGAGGCCCCGACGGAGGAGGGAGTGCAGGGAATGCAGAGCATGGCGTCAAGCCCCCTCGCACCCAGCGAACGGGAGGAAAGGCCCCCCGTGGGTCCGCAGGCACCCGGCCAGCGCCCGTGGCCCCTGGCGTCGGCCCTCCCCCGCGCGGGCAGGGAGGGCCGGAGCAACAGCACCAGGGATCTCATACAGTCTGGGCGTTGACCTAAGGAACCCTAAATAAGGAACGAGGCCCCTTTTTTTCCATAAGTTAACCTTCGACTTCCGGTCGAAAACATAAGGAAAGCCTGAGGCAAGCCGTGAAACACTTCAGGAACGCGGAGCCCCTCCCCAACGAAAAGGGTTCCTTCTTCAGGGCCCGGACTGTATGTGTACCCTCTGGGGGTCCGGGCGGCCCCCCCGCCGCCACGGCTGGACTCGCCACGGAGACCTGGGCAGAACGAGCCTCGGGACAGGTCAGCCGCGCTGCTTCTGGGAAGGGCTGGAGCAGGGCTCTAGGAGGCTCCCCAAGAGGGCTTCCCGGGAGGCAGGTGGGCTTCTGAGGGGCGGCGTGCCTTCGCAGGAGGTCGCCCCCCTCACCACCACCCTCTCTGGCGCGCCGCCGGAGTCCGACGGTGACGGAGCTCGCCATGCTGAAGACGAAGATGCCGAGGAACGACGAGAAGATGAGCTGCCTTCGCCCATGGGCGTCCCCGATGGGGCCACTGGCAAAGTTGCCAACCAAGATGCCGATGAACACGATGGTGCCGCGGCTGGTTGGAGGGGCCCCAAGTACCACCCGGCCAGGAGGGTCTATACACCATCCTACGGCCCAGGATGGCCCTGGCCTGGCACGGTGGTTGTGTTCAGATGCCTTCGTCGGACCCTTGTGCCCACTGAGTCCCACAGGCAGGAGACTTCGCCACTGGCAGCTGCAAGGGGGGCAGTGGCGGGTGGGGGGAAACCCGGGAGCCTTGCCGTCGCTCGGACGTCCATTCCCTGTGCGATTTTTCGGTGTTGCGCGTGTCTTTCTTGCTCGATGATCCAGGATGTTCTTCGATGGTCCTCGTCGAGAAAAAATGCGCACGTCCGAGCGATGCCAAGGAGCGGCGCTCGATCCCCAGATCGCCATGATCACGAGCACGCATTGTGACCGTGTGCCATCCGCCCTGTTCCTGCATCCCTCTTCGCGCAGAGGCCGCTCGGATGGAGCAGGCTCAAACATTGGAGGCCCCTTCGTCCAGTGAATCTCAACGGCAGTCAGAGTCTACTGGCATCTGCGCGCTCAGAGATAAGAGCTTCCGACGGACGGCGTGCAATGGTATGTTTCGACTTCCGCCCACCTCTGTTGCAGCAGCAGGGGTCCTCCAGCGCGCGCGTAATATTACTGTTCCCTCGGGCCAGACCAGGCCAAGGCTGGTTCGAGTGCCCGTGGGAGATGGACGTGCTCGAGGACACGAGTTTCGTGGACGCTTGCTGGGAAAAAAATCCTCGACGCGTCGGAGCCAGGAGGGGGGGTCCTGAACATTTGGCGCGCCCAGGAAACCTGAGAGCGGGGGGGGCAGTCTCTCTAACCGCCTCCCTCCCCCTTCGAACAGGAAGGGGGGTCGACCCCCCCCCCTGTCCCTTGTCCAAGTGGGGGGGGGGCTCGAACTGGGGGGGGGCGGGCCATATCCCCCTGCGCGCCGCCGGCAAAGGACGGCGACGACGCCGAACACGTCGACGACGGCGACAACTTCAGCGGCGGCGGCGACGACAACGACAACGACAGTGACGACGAAGACACCTCGACTCAGCCCTAATAAAAAAGTCCGATCACGACTGGATCCAAGTCTAATGGGATCCTGTTAGGGTTCGATCCAGCAGTGGACTCCTATGAGGGCTCGATCCTGCGCTGATAAAGTCCGACTGCGGCTCGAACCGGTTCTAATCGAGTCCTAGTGGGGCTCGATGGTGCTCTTATTGGATCCTACTAGGGATCGATCCAGCTCCAACGACATCCTACAGGGATCGACCCAACTCTGATGACATCATACTGGGGCTGGGTCCTGCTGAAATTGGATCCTACTGGGTTGGATCCAGCTCGAATGAACCCTCTTAGGCCTCGATCCAGCTCTGATAGAAACCCGATAACGGTTCGATCCAGCTCTAAAGGAATGCGACCATGGTTTGACCCAGCTCGAGCAAAATCCGACTCGAATTCAATCCCGATTAGGCTCTACCCAGCTCCCATAAAATCCGATCAGGACTGGATCAAACTCCCATTGAACCCTTCTGGAGTTGGATCAAACTCTTAGAAGAATCCTAGTAAGGCAAGATCCAGCTCTAGTAGAATCCGATCAAAGCTGGATCCAACTTTAATAGCAATCTGGCCAGGGCTTGATCCAGCTGCAATAACATCCTACTAAGGCCCTATCAACACCGAATAGAATATTACGAGAGAGGGCTCGACCCAGCTGCACTAGCATCCTACTAGGGTCTGACCCACGTCTACAATAACCCTACTGAGGTTCCATCCAACTCGAACAGAGTCCCTCCAACGTTCGACACAACTCTAACAGAGTCCGACTAGGGTTCCACCCAGCCCGAATAGAATCCTACGAGGGCTTGGTCCAGATTGATAGCATGATTCTTCTCATGAGCTCCTGCTAGAGGTGGGTCCAAGTCTAAGCAAGTCTGAGACAAGATAATCTCGCTACTCAGGGCACTACCCATCTCTCATAAAATCCTTCCCTTCTAAAGGGCTAGCCATTTCTAAAAACATTCGACACATCCTACGCGCATTTCCAGGCTGCCCGCGAGGATGCTGGGTCGTCGCCGTTGTTGCCGTGGGAGTCGTCGTCGTCGTCGTCGTGGTCGTCGTGGTCGTCGTCGTGCTCCTCCTCCTCGTCGTCGTCTGCGTTGTCGTCGTCGTCGTCGACTTCGTCGTCGTCGTCGTCGTCGTCGTCGTCGTCGTCGTCGTCGTCGTCGTCGTCGTCGTCGGCGTCGGCATCGGCTTCGGCGCCGTTGTCGTCGTCGTGGTCGCTGCCCGACGGCGCCAGCGCGGGCGCGGGCGCCGGCCCTCGCCGTCGCCGTTTGCCACTGGCGAAGGGTGGAGGAGGCCCGTGTCCACCCCTCCACCTGCAACGTGCAGGAGGGGGGGTGAAGGAGGGAGGGGACCGTTCGGAGCCCCCTTCACCCCTCCACTTGCAATGCAGGATGGGGGGGGTGGAAGGAGGGGACCGTGCGGACCCCCCTTCGCCCCCTGAGAGAGGGAGTTTGGGGCCGGTACGACCCCCTCCTTCCCCCACCCCCGCTCCTCGAGGGGAGGGCCCCCCCCTCTCCTCCCAGCTCGAGCCACGCCCCTTGTAATTGAGGGGGGGTTCCCCCCCCCCACCCTCTGCCCTGCGTCGACAGCACGCGCTCGTTCATATTGTGTTCCATCCCGTCTTCCGTCTTTACAGTGCAACGATTTCGCCCACGCAAGGACGGTGATCTTCTTCGATGCGTGGACGGCCCAGGAGGATAAAAACTGCCACCCAGCTGGCGCGTCATTGCCTGCTTGGCCCCTGGAGGCCATGCTCGATTGCTCCCTGGCCCCTCTGGCACCTGGGGACCTTGAGGTCAAATGTCGCCAACCGAGCAAAACGAAACGCCACAAAACGTCAGGGTCCCAGGGACTTGTTTCGAGCGTGACTGGCCGCTCCCCAACAGGAAGATGAATAGGGCGAGGGGCGAGAGGGGAAGGAGGCATCCTCCTCCCTCCTTCCCCTCCCCCTGCCCCCGCCCCCCTTCCTCTCTCGACAACGCCTCGTACGTTCTCTTGTCGCGACGCTCACACGAGATGGGGGTGCGGCCAACCAGCCGCGGCGATGGTGACGACCAAGCCCTTCTGGACCGGCCCCATGGACCACTGGCTCGCCACCGCGTCCGTGACCGCGCTGATCAGGAGGAGCTCGGCGCCGTCCGCAAAGTAGCAGCCCCCTCCGACGAGGCCCGCGCGGATCTTGGGGAGGACGACGAGGAGAAGGAGGAGGAGGAGGAAGAGGAGGAGAGGAGGAGGAGGGGGAGGAGGAGGAGGAGGAGGAGGAGGAGGAGGAGGAGGAGGTGGTGCAGCAAACTGTCGGACCGAAGGCTTCCCCCCCTGAAGCTCTGAGACCAAAGGCCCGAGGGCGGCGTCACGGGAGAGCTGCCCACGTCGAGCAGCTTCCCCAGCGGGGGACGCGCTCGCCTGGAGGCGACCCGAATTGGGGAGGCTCCGGTGGGCGTCTGATGACCTCACCCATTCCGCGAGCCAAGTCCGGAGGAGGAGGAGGAGGAGGAGGAGGAGGAGGAGGAGGAGTAGGAGAGGAGGAGAAGGAGGAGGAGGAGGAGGAGGGAGGAGGAGGAGGAAGGAGGGAGGGAGAGGAGGAGGAGGAGGAGGAGGGAGTCAAGTCCGGAGGAGGAGGAGGAGGAGGAGGAGGAGGAGGAGGAGGAAGACCTGAGCCATGCCGAAGCCCATCTTGTCGATCAGCTCGGGCAGCAGCGGCAGGCCTCGTCGGCTGCAAGCGAAGGGAGGCGCAGTAGATCAACGAAGCTCGGAGGAGGAGGCCGCCCTCCTGCCTCTCCTGCAGCCTTCCATCTGATGGCTTCTAACTCGCCAAAGCTTAAGTATGAAATGCTTTGGATTGGCCTCTCCTCCAAACTCCTCCCCCTCCTCCGCCTCGTTTGATGGTCCTTCCCAGTCCTCCTCCTCCCCCTGTCCTCCCTCAAATTGTCCCCCAGAATCCTCCCCCATTCTCTTCCCCTCCATTCCCTTCCATAGTTTTAGACATGCTGCTCCTCCTCCTCCTCCTCCTCCTCCTTCTCATTATCCTCTTCCTGGATGGCTCATAGGGGGCGGGCTCCTCCATTATCCCCTCCAACTCCTCCTCCTCCTCCTCCTCCTCCTCCTCCTCCTCCTCCTCATCTTCCTCCTCCTCGTTTGCCGCAATGCAGCAGACGTGTTAGCAGGATGGCTCAAACGCTTCGCAGTATAATTTACTGCGAAGTATGACCCTGGGCTGAAAGACTCAAACATTTGCACGGATGGAGAACGGGTCGGTTTCAAAATGTGGTTCAGACCTTGGCGCCGCGCAAATGTGCATTTAACGACTGCAACAACTATACGTATTGAGCACCGGCTGTTTTCAACATGTGTCTCTCGTATTGTCGCAACGCATACTTGTCTCAAAAGCTCGCAACACTTAAACGGATGAAGGGCGGCTCCTTTACAAAGTTGGGCTGTCGCTCGGGACATCGTCAGATATGATTTGCCGAAACTTGAAGTGCGCAACAGTCACGCTGATGAAAGGGGGAAAAAAAAAAAAAAAAAAAAAAAAAAAAAAAAAAAAGAAAAAAAAAAAAGAACGAAGAGAAAAAAAAAAAAAAAAAAAATGAAAGGGGGGCTCCTCGTCAAACGGGGGCCCTCGCTTGAGACCACCACAGGCTCAGTGATCAACAATCGCATGGAAGAACAGCCTTTCATTGTCAACATGGGGCTTCTCTGTGATGCATGGTTCTGGACGGGGGGGGGTGCTGGATGGGAGAGTGTGCTGGACGGGAGGGTGTGCTATAGCGTCCCCGGTGAATCCCAGAAAGACGGGGGAGGAGGGGGGGGGAAGAGGGGGGAGAATTGGAGGAGTGAGGCGAGAGAAAAACGAGGAGGGAGGAGGATGAGGAGCAGGGAGGGGGGGAAGGGAATGCATGTAGGAGTAAAGAAGGGGAATTTGGACGAGGGGGCTGGAAGAGAATTCCCACGCGTGCGATAAGCTTGAAGGATGCCTAAGCCCACGTTTAGGGGGATGGAGAGGCCACCTGAAGATTACTGGGAACCGTTGCTGTTGTAAGAACATAAAGAGAGGAGGGAGGGGGAGGGAGGACAAAGCGGAGGGAGGGAGGATCATAACGGAGGGAGGGAGGGCTAGAGTTGCACACGAGTTGCACACGAAACTCCCTTCTTGGCTATATGACTCAATGGTGAACGCTGATCCTCGACGTATCTCTTTCCACCAACGCTCGAATATGGCGCAACAGATCAAACAAATGCTTGATGTAATCGTTCTATGGGTAGGAATCGGATACTTACGATCTAATAAAATCTGTAATGCAAATTCAGATCATACTGCCAACTGCGCAGATTTAGCCGTCATGGTTCCAGAGTGTTGCGCGTGCACCTGAGATCGCCTGTTTCCTGAGACCTGATCTATCAAGCCGGCTCTGGTCGCAAAGGTCTCATACCATCGAACACGCCTGCTGACCATACAGACTGCCACATCTGGTGGTACCAAAGGCGGACAGCATCAGCGTGCGTCGACACTCGTCGGACTCAGGCGGCGCACAAAACACATATCGCAACATAAAACACTTACCGCGGAGGTGATCCACCGATAAAGCACAAGTGGCTCGAAGCTCTCGTGTATATGCTGCGAATCTGCTGCGCAAGCAAGATAGCTGACGAAACCGGTCTCTCGCACCAACACTGGTCTAAGATGGTATTGCCTGCATGGTGGCTGCCAGCAGGGCTTTACACTGACGCGTGGAAACAAAAACGTGCAAAAGCTGTTTGTCCCACTTGCCCTTCGTCAGGCCAGCAACATACACAAATATAGATTATGCCTCTGTGTTGGGCACACATGTTGTCAAAAGCTCTCGGATCTATGACAAACGAAATCAAATGGCGTTACCAGCTGGGCACTTTGAAACGAGATGCTTCGGGATGACTGAGCAAACAATTGGCACTTGCGAAAGCCTCACACTGGCGGATGGCCTGCTTGTTCTTAGCTGACTCTGGCACGTATTTCCTAAAATACAGAGATTCCACTGAGGAGCATTCCTAGCATGCCACACAGGTCGTGAACCTCAGCGTTCCAGACGCCTCGGCAAAAGTGGCCACGCTTGCCTCTGGCAAAAGTCTCATATAGATTACGTTGTTGATCCAAGTGCGCACGCGCAGTCGCTTAGCCTCACATGACCAGAGGCTCTACGGCGCAGTCAACGTCAACTGGTGTTTGGTACGCGTTGTTTCCAACAACTAGCACGCGAACCCTGCGATACACCAACTCGCAAAGATCGTAGTTTCACACGTTTGCACGGGCGTTTGATTTGCTTCAAATGTGGAAATGTTGCTCGCAATTCGATGACATGCACTCACAGAGACAATGATACATAATCGCGCCGACAATACCAAGCCCAAGTTCCCAACATGATACGACAGCACGCGATGAGCTCATCAATCAACGGCTGATGGCCACCATGATTGGTGAAAACCGCCCGGTACCAATGGCGTAACCGAGGCCTGAAACCAACTGACCCAACACAACACATCTCTCTCAATTTCAGTCACCCGATGTATCATGCCCGCGTAGATATGAACTGGTGTACGGTGTTGACCGCGACGTCGATGCAAACATGCTTCTGCCGTATCTGATGAAAACCGAGGAGGGTCGTCTTGTCTCCTCTGGCACAATAATCATTCGCACGCGTGCTTGCCATCAACGTCAGCTTGAATCTGGAATCGCGAAGTAGATGTTGTCCTGATTCAGTGCGTTAGCAGCCCTGGTGGTGAATGAATTTTGCGCATCGGTCCAAAGCAACCGTTGTGTGCAGCATCTCCAAAGAGCCGCTGACCTCGCTGATGTTCGCGAGGCCTGCGGCATACGTCAGAGTTGCATTTCCCGCTTGCTCGACTCCTCCGCGTCCGCGCGATGGTAAATTTGAGGACCTGCTGCAGTCATTCGAACGCGTCCTTTTCAGAAAAGCCTGAAATACCCAATGACTCTACTACGACACTCGAATTGAGCCGTTGTTGCTACCATTGGTCGCTGGCCCCATGAACTTGCCGATGCGCTGAGCTTGGATAGACAACCTGGTTCAACGCCCGTTAACCAATGAACCGTCAAGCGGCATGCCATGAAGCTTTTTCTGGCGTTCTGCAGCTCCCAGGCGAGCGCGCACCGAGGCGTCAACAAATCCGATGTCCTTATTCGGTTGTCGCAGCAGAGACCGATTGCCCACCCATCTGAGCAGCTACGCCAATGCTTCTTCCATAGGAAACTCCGGATGTGTCCTCAGTTCCTTATCTGACGCTGCCATACTCGACTGCTTCGTGTTGGTCTCGATCAAAATTCTTCTGGTGCAGTGAACGTGCACGCCACGGAATCATGAAACAGTGCACGCACATAGAAAGATTGACATCTTGCGTCCTCTGGAAGGGGACGACTGAGACATGCCTAAACCACAGGCAATCGGACACGCGCAGGCCTCTGCCTCATCCCACCACCACCCGACTATTGCAGGCACATTTACCGCATACCGACGATTCTCGTAGACCACCTTCTGGACGCGAATGATACGCGGCTGCGCGCGTGGGTATAACAAACCAAGACCCATAGATATCATGCTCCGTTGGTGGTGGCACTGCGGACGAACGCGTGGAAACCCAATCGTCCTCTTCCGTTTTACGTGCCAAATGGGGTCTCTCGTCCGCCCTCCATCTGCAATGCTGCCCAGACTTAATCATAGATCTCGACTTCGCCAATCATCTCGGCATTGTTAACCGATGCTGGCGATTGCACCGCCAGAGAGCCACTGCTGTTTAGCGCGCGTTCCACAGAGCCGCGGAACTCCCGGCCCTTCGCGCCTCGCGCGATCTACCGCGGAGAAAGCGCATTGATAAAATTGGACCTGGTAAGTGTGTCTCCAGCTGCCGTTGTTCCCATTAGTAACACAGCAGCGCGACCCAGAGCTCCCCCGCCCGATGGAATCAACCGCGAACCACCTTCAGCGCGCACTCCTGCCGAGTACGTCTGCACCTGCATCCGGCCGCGCGCCGCGCCCACCATGGCGCGCAACGCCGTGGCGCGCGCGCCAGCGCCCAAAGCCAACTGGCTTCCTGCTGCTGTGCTCATCCAACATAAAGATGCGATCTGCCCCGTCAACTGACTAGTGAAGTCCACGACGCACTGCCATGCATCGACCGCGTGAACATGTCGTACTCGGTCGGCACAAACATCCAGGAATTTGAAGGTGAAATGCATCCTGGAAAGGGGCACGGCGCCCCACGCGAAACGGCCCTGAAAAGACGCGCGAGCCCTGACTGCGCAGGCCGGAAAACCGCTCAAATATCAACCAATGCGGCGCGAACCCGACCGAGGCGGATTGGCGCATATAGTTTTGCCAAATATTGCAAGGAGAACGCGCCGTAAAAACCTGCACCCGTCGAAAACGCATTGGAACACACCCGCTAGACCAAGAAAACACCATAATCGACAAATATTCTCGTCTGGAGGAGGGAGGGAGGCAGGACCGCGGGCGCCAATGCTAATACAACTGGGGAAACAAACGGCGAGAATCGGAGACGGGGGGGGGCGACGACGGCGTC
>CAUYUJ010001163.1:79553-87053 GCA_963575745.1 Prorocentrum cordatum
TCCTCCTCCTCCTCCTCCTCCTCCTCCTCCTCCTCCTCCCTCCCTCTGGTACCTATGGCGGTGGTGGTGGCCAATGGGCCCATCAAGAACGAGGGCGAGAAGGCAGGTAAAAAAATCGCAGGGCGGGACGGGAGCGAAGCGCCGGGCCCGTGCGAGCCGTCCGCGCGCGCGCGTGGGCGGCTTCAGCGCTCGGCTACGGCCCTGCTCAAGCGGCGCCCGTGAGGTTGTTCATCTGGATGATCATCCTGCAGGATGGGTGCGTTGGGAGGGGGAGGAGGAGGGGAAGGAGGAGGAGGAGGAGGAGGAGGAGGAACGAGGAGGCGGAGGAGGAGGAGGAGGAGAGGAAGGGAAGAAGGAGGAGGAGGAGGAGAGGAGAAGGAGGAGGAGGAGGAGGAGGAGGAGGAGGGGGAGACGGATTCTTGAGATGTCATGTGGCTATTCACACTTTTGGCGCCTTCGGGGGCCTCGCGAAACCTCCAGAGGCCTCCTTCGGGGACCTCCAGAAAACTTGGGGCGCATCCTCTGGAAACCGTTGGAAAATTCTTCCTCCTCCCCCTCCTCCTCCTCCCAGAGTCTCTCAGGCTCCCTTGAAGCCGTGACCGCCGTCGTCGTGGTTTGTCGTTGTCGTGGTTGTCATCGTCGTGGTTGTCGTCACCGTCGTCGTCGTCAGCCTGTTGATGAGCCCCTCGCCGTCACCGTTGCCGTGCGCGAAGCAGCACGGCTGATTGGTGATCTTGTTCCGGATGATCGGCTGCCCCTTCTTGTCTTTCACTATCTCGATGGGCGCCTCGCCGTCCTCCTCCCACTCCTTCCTCCCTCCTGCTCCTCCGCGATGAAACGAGGGGGGTCTTGCACACGAAGGCTTGGCGACCTTAGGCGATGGCTCAAGCGGGCCTCAATTCGCGACAGACCACGCGGAAAATCAGTCACTCGCGCGCGACCTTGCGCGTGCAGCGCCTGTGCACGAACGTCCGCCGCATCCTGGTGTGATTTATATCCTCCTCCTCCTCCTCCTCCTCCTCCTCCTCCTCCTCCGCCTTTTCCTCCTCCTCCTCCTCCTCCTCGCTACGCCTCACTGTCCTTCCTGCCCCAGGCCATCTGGTGGATGCTCAACACCAGGCTCCCGGTGTAGTCCAGAGTGATCTTGTGCGGGTGCCAGAGCATCCACCACTGGGCGCGCATCTGGTCGATGGTGTCGCCAGACCCTTTCTTAGGGTGACCGCCGTCGTTGTACACGAACTTGAAGAGTGGCTGGAGGTCCTTGACGGGGCCCATGACGAAGCCCCAGTTCGGGTACCTGTAGGCCCTCTTCGGCACAGGGTCGCACGGAGCCTGCTTCCAGTCGCCACACGGTGTCCACGGCAAAACCCAGTCGTCAGTGAGATTCTCCACCTGCTTGTTGACGGCCGAGCGCCGCTGCTCCCACGTGGAGTTATCCCGGAAGTGCCAATCCATTGAAATGGGGAAGCAGGCTGTCTCCGCGCTCATCACGAGCGTCATCTCGGGGCCCCCGCTGGCCCGTATGATCTTCCTGTACTTGTTCCTGATGAACGCCTCGTCGCACCCACCCAAGATCATGTCGCCACCGTCGATCATGATCGCCATGGCATCTGGATCCTCCTTCATCTTCTCCTCGATCCACTTCAGCATGAGGCCGTTCTTGGTACGGTAAAACTGCCACGGCGCACCTGCGCCCGCGTTCGTGACCATGGCGTCGCTGTTCTCTCCCGAGCTCCTGCCAGGAAGCCTCATCGGGTTACTGGCGCGTGTCTCCACGGTGACGACGCTGATGTTCCCGATGTGGCGGACAGCAGCCCCGTAACCAGCCAGCCAGCCCTCGTCATTGATGCTGCTGTCCAGCGAGAGGTCCTCGTCCTTGAGGCTCTGCACAGAGAGCCCGTGACCTAGAAGCGGCAGCGCCAGCGATGAGAGCAGCAGTCTCGGCATCGCTGGCATCTCTGGTAGAGAAGATGTGCGCACAGTGAAGTGTATACTGACAGGTGTGTGAAGTAGGTCGCCGCGAGGGGTGGTGACCTCGAGTGCAAACAAACGAATGAGTGAATCGGGATGAGGGGCAGCAGCATCTGCAGAACGTCGCAAGAAAATGATGAGGAAGAAGAGGCAGGCAGTCAGGCGAGGATGCGAAGAAGCCACGAGGCGGGGTGGAGCAAGGATGACAGGGCGGGAAGGAAGAGGAAGAGGCAGAGGAGAGATAAAGGTGAGGATTGATATCGTATGTACAGGACAACGACACAATCGGGCCACCCGAAAGCAAACGCGAAGGGCGGGGCAGTGGCAATAGTAAAGCGAAACAAACGCGAACGCGACCAACGTGTAGGGAAAGCTTCCACACTACGAGACCTGGATTTACTCACAATCCATCACTTCGGGAACCGGTCTCCCAGGACCCTATAAGGCACAGGAAATATATATCTTTTGGCCCGCCTGGAGCTTGCATAGATCCACACCCACTGCCTCCCAAAGACCTGGGAAATCAGCTTCCCATTCTGAATACGCATTCACTTCCGCACTCGGGCCGACGCCTCCGCACTCGATACCAGCCTTGCGCAGGGGTGCCGCAAAAAGCCTCGGACTGAGGACGTGGCCAAGCGGCAGCCCCAAGCGCTGGCCCATCACCCAAGACGCAAGATGTCGCGGAAAAACTTGGCTACCAGCGCGCAGCGGAGGCAGTCAGCGTGCAGGATGTCAACGGAGGAGTCATCATCACCATCACCATCACCATCACCATCGCCGCTGAGCATCAGCATCATCACCATCATCATCACCATCACCATCATCATCATCATCATCATCATCATCATCATCATCATCATCATCATCATCATCATCATCACAACCACCATCACCATCACCATCACCATCACCAGCGTCATCATCTTCATCATCCTCATCATCGGCAGCAACATCGTCAACATCATCATCGTCCTCGTCATCGTTCTCGTCATCGTCATCGTCATCATCATCATAAGCATCATCGCCATGAGTACCCACTGATCCGCAACATCATCATCATCATCATCATCATCATCATCATCATCATCATCATCATCATCATCATCATTATCATCATCATCGTCACCGGCATTAATCACTCAGTCATCCTCCGCCTCCTCGTCATCAGCAACATCAGCAGAACATCATCATACTGGCGTCGGCATCAGCATCATCATAATTCTTATCAGAATCATCACCAGCATGATCAATCCTCATCGTCGTCACCAGCACCATCCATCACCATCGTCATCAGCATCGCCATCAGAACCAGCATCACCATCATCTGAATTATCACCAACATCATCAACACGACCACAACCACCACCATCATCATCATCACCAGCTTCATCATAAAAGAATACTCATAATACTGGTATCAGCAAAAACCATAATAATAACAGTAATACGGATAGCAAGAACAAATAAGAGTAATAATGATCATCAGCACCATCAGCATCATCATCATCATCTTCATTATCATCATCATCATCATCATCATCATCATCATCATCATCATCGTCATCATCATCATCATCAGCATCAATATCATCATTAGCGTCATAATTATCATTATCGCGATCACCACAATCATCAGCATCATGGTCAACCCCATCACCATCATCATTATCATCATCACCAACAACATCACCATCACCATCACCATCACCATCCTAATCACCAGCACCATCACCACCATCACCATCATCATCAGCATCATCAACAGCATCAGCATCAGCATCGTCATCATCCTCAGCATCACCATCATCCTCATCATCATGAGGATCCGAATCATCATCATCATCATCGTCATCATCACCACCATCGCCATCGTCGTCGTAGTCGTCATCGTCCTCCTCCTCCTTCATCCCGTTGTCATCCTCACCCTTCACTGCCCTCATCTTCCAATCTGTGCTCCAGCGATCGCACGGCTTTGCGCCCCCTCACGGCGGGCTCGCAGCCCACAGGAGCTCTCACGGCGGACGCGGCTGCTGTCGTCGAGGCAGCGGTGCAGGGCGCTGGGCGCTCTCCGCGCCGGGCGGACGGCCGGCGCCGCCTGCTGGGACCGAGGCGCGGCAGGGTGCCGGTCATGGAGATGCTGCTGCTCTCACGGCCGACTCGGCGACCCAAGCTGGAGCGGCAGCGGCGCGGCCGCAGGCGCCCTGCGGAGCGGAGGCGGGCCGCCGCTGGCGAGGCCGTGGGCGCCGGGCGGGGCGGTGTGGCGCTTGCTGCACAGCCGCCTGAGTTCGTGGCTGGCGGCGGCGCAGGGGCTCGCGGCGGTGCGCCTGCTGGGCTGATGTCGGAGGCGAGCTTCGACGACAGCTGGGCGGACGGGGTTGCGCGTGCGGCGCCACCGGCAGAGCAGATGGACATGGAGGCGGACGTGCTGGAGCTGGCGGCTGCGCCGCCTGCGGGAGCGGCGGGCCCCCTGGAGCATGCGGCTGCTGCTGGTACTGCTGCCCCGCCGCCTGCGGCGCCTGGCGAGCGCGCGGGCCTGCTCGCGCGGCCCAGGGCGCTGTCGTCGAACCCTGCCGCGGACGAATCGCTTTGGGCCCTGTTCGACGCCGACGGCCTGCGCCGCCTATTCAAGGAGTTGGGCTGCTAGAGCTGTGCTCGTCTCGCCCCCGTGGCGCTGTTCGTGGGCGTCCCCGGGATGCTGCAGTGCGACGTGCTCGTGCGGCTCTTCGGTGTCGTGCCCGTCGTCGGCATCGGCTTCGGGTGTGCAGCCCATTCTTGGGGCTGTCGCCCTCGGCAGTCTCCCCACTGGGGAGTGGAGGATCCATATGTTTGCGTCTGGCGCGGGTCGGTTCACTCGGAATCGCATTCTCATCGCTCGGGACTTCCGCCGCCTCCTCCCCCATCCTGCTCGCTCCTCTGCTCGCTCCTCTGCTGTCTCCTCGGCATCCTCCTCGCCTCCTTCATCGTTCCAGCTCCTCCCCCTCCTGCTCGCTCCTCTGCTCGCTCCTCTGCTGCTCCTCCACATCCTCCTCGCCTCCTTCATGTTCGTCCTCCTCCCCCTCCCCTCCAACCCGTTGGCGCTCACCGGCCCACGCGAAGACGCGGCGGGGGCGGCGGGCGCGCTTGTTCTTCAGGACATCCGGCACCCGCACAGGCTCGAGCCTCGCCCTGAGCACGCGCACTCGCCTGCAGGGAGGCCTGGCCTCCTCCTTCTGCTCCCCCTTTTCTTCCTTGTCCTCCCCCTCCTCCTCCTTTTCCTCCTCCTCCTCCTCCTCCTCCTCCTCCTCCTCTTCCTTCTCATCCTTTTCCTCCTCCCGATCCTCCTCCTCCATTTCCTCCTCCTCTTCCGCCTTCTACTCCTTCTTCTCCTCCTCCACGAGCTCATCCTCGAAGTCCTCTGCGTCATCCTCTCTTCCTCCTCCTCCCCCTTCTCCTCCTCCTCCTCCTCCTCCCCTCCTCCTCCCCCTCCTCCTCCTCCTCCTCCTCCTCTCCTCATCATCATCATCATCATCCTCATCATCATCAGCATCATCAACAACATCATCATCATCGAACTCGCAATCGAAATCATCATCCTCCTCATCCTGATCATCCGCATTATCCGCCTCCTCACCCTCATCCTCCTGATCATTGTCATCCTACAGTTCCTCAAGCCGCTCCTACGAATTCCTCATTATCGTCAGGGCTTCTCCTATGAATCATGTTCCTCCCCGTGAACATCATCCTCGTACTCTTCATCCTCCTCCCCATCCTCCTCCCATAATCATCATCATCATCATCATCAGCAGCAGCAGCATCATCAGCAGCAGCATCATCATTATGATCATCATCACCATCACCATCACCATCACCATCACCATCACCATCATGATCATCATCATCATCAGCATCATCATCAACATCAGCATCAACATCATCATCATCGTCATCGTCATCGTCATCATCATCATCATCATCATCATCATCATCATCATCATCATCATCATCATCATCACCATCGTCATCCGTGTAAGCATCAGCATCAGCATCAGCATCAGCATCATGAGCATAAGCATCATCATCAGCAGGAGCAGAAACAGCAGCAGCAACATTACCAGCATCAACATTGCCAGGCTCCTTTTCTCCTTGTCGAGGAGGAGGAGAAAGAGGTCCAGAGAGAGGTCCCACAGGACCCGAGCTACAGTCGACCCGTATCAAAAGGATGCGCGGTAAAGATGCGAGGGCCTTGGACGGCCATGTCGGCACTTTGCGGGCGGGGCGCGGCCAGAGACAGCGGCCAAGGATGGGCCGAAGGGCAAGGATGCAAGGGTACCCTTGAGAAGGTTGCCCACCCTTCCTATGTGGGTTGACTGTAGCCGAATCCTCCTTTGTCGCAGGTAATGCGAACATCACGGCCACCAGATTCCTGACGGCCTCCTCGCTGGTGTCTGCGCTGGTTTGGCTGGCCGTCCCGCTTGCCCCGCCCTTTCCCCTCCTGGCGCCCGGGCGTCCCAGCCTTGTCAATTCTCTGCTGTTACCTGGGGATACAGTCAACCCGTGTCATGAGGATGCGCGGTAAGGATGCAAGGGTCGTGCAGGCCAATACCAACGTTTGTCGAACTAGGCTGGCCAGCGAAAGTCGCTAAGGATGGGCCGAAGGGGCAAGGATGCAAGGGTACCCTTGGGAAGGTTGCCCATCCTTACTATTCGGGTTGACTGTATGTCGACGCGTATCCCAGGTTTCGAAGGGGTTTTCGAATGGACCAAAAATTTAGACCCTGTTCGGGAGCGTCCATTCTCGACAGGGGTGCGTCCGATTGGCCCCTTCTGGGGTGTATCCTGCATCCCTGAGCTCCCCTGCATTTCTAAGGGGCTTGATGTTTGTGGAAGTCGGGGGGTGGGGATGAAAAATCACCCTCGATGCTCGTCCCTGCACCCACTGATCTGCCCACTGTTCCGCTCGGGCAATCGCCGAGGGAAGCGGTGTTGCCCACACTTTCATCAAGGGTGGTCAATTCGTGGTAACCGCGTTCCGCTACCAAGCACCCGTCGACTACGTAGAGTTAACGGCGCGTGATCTTAACGGCGCGCCTGGAGAAACAGATCACGTGTTTGCGGCGCACCGCGTTTGTCACCGCGGCTTGTTCCCCGTATTGAAGGCGGGGGACTCCCCAAGGTATTCCTCTTCCTCCTCTTCCTCCTCTTCCTCCCCTTCCTCCTTCTCATCCTGCTCCTCTGAAGCCTCCCCCTCCTCTTCTTCATGTTCAAATGTTCAAGCGCTTGCTCCCCATCCTCTCGATCTCCCTTTTCCTCCTCAACCTCCTCCTCCTCCTCCTCCTCCTCCTCCTCCTCCCCATTATCCTCCTACTCCTCCTCCTCATCCTCCTCCTGATCATCATCACCCTCCTCCTCCCCATCCTCCCCCTCCCTCTCCTCCTCCCCCCCCTCCTCCAGTCCTCGATTCGCCAAACCCTCCCCCAGCTCCTCCAGGCCTCCCCCCCTCCCCCTTCCCCCCCCTATCCCCCTCCCTCGCGCGACGACGACCTTTTC
>CAUYUJ010001163.1:92053-104341 GCA_963575745.1 Prorocentrum cordatum
CCACGAGGTCAGGAGAGGGCCAGGCTGCGCGGGAACTGATGGATCGCCCACCCGCGAGAAAAGAGGAGCTCGAACTCCGCTTGGCTGGGGGCGACGAGAGAACCGACGAGCTCGGCGAGGTAGAGCCGGGGCCGGGCATCGGCTTGGCCCCGGCGGCCCGCGGTCTCGAGCTGAGGGGGGCCCCCTTCAGAGGAAGTCGCGCCGAGAGAGATCGAGCGCAGCGCAGCAAACGCGCGCGGCCTCGCAAAGGAAGGCAATCAGGCGCCAACGGGGCAGCATGGGCAGCGGCGCGGCAAGCGAAGTGCATGATCGCGACGTGGAGGACAACTTCGCCACGCCCCACCGCGCTGCCGCGCAACCCGAGACCGCTCAGTGGATGCGGCGGGCGCGCGTAGCCCCCCGCGCGCTCGACGCGCCCGCTGGACCTCGGACAGCGACAGCTTGGGCAGCGCTGAAGCGCGCCAAGAGCACGAAGCCAACTAAAACCGCAGGCCCGCCTACAACGGTCACCGAGGATACGGCGAAAGGCCGCCCAAGCGTTCGCCGCCGTTCTGGCGCGCGCGATGGCGCTGGAGGCGGCGCAGCCACGCGGGCACTTGCGCGGGTCGTGCCATCATGCCCAGGGCATCTGGGCGACGTCGTTCTCGTGCGCGTCGGGGCAGGCGGCGATATGCCGCGGGGCGAAACTGCTCCAGGGCGGGTGCGCAGCCAGCAGGCGCTCTACCTTCAGGGAGATGACTCGACGCATGCGACGCCCGGCAAGAGGCCCTCCATCGATTCATTCGCTACCTCCCGGGCGCCAGGAAGGGCGCTGGGCGACCAGGCGACGGGGGGGGGGGCATGGCCGCGCGCGACATTGCGGGGGATCTCGGCGACGGCCACGCTGCGCAAGAACGAAGTGTAGGGTCTTGTCGAAGCCACCTGCACCGAGACGCGCGCGCCCCCAATGCGAAGATGCCGCCGACGGAGCCAAGCACGCAGCAACGCGCACTCACGAAGGGCGCGGCGAGCGGCGCGCCGGAGCGCGCCGACACTCGCGGCGAACCGCGACGAGATCGCGGGGCCCCCAGCAGAACGCAGTTGAGCCCAAGTCGCGTCTTTGAACTAGCCAGCGGGGCACGAAACGCGCGGGCAAGCGCGATCAACTCACCGTGGAAGAGCCACTGGGGCACAAGACGGCGATGAACGGACAGGCCCGAGACCGAAGGCCGCAGCGCCCCACCAGCTTCGAGCGGTCCTGCGCAGCGAGAGCGGGGGCCACCCGGCGCGATCATGGGCGGCGGCCCCGAACGACAACCCAGATAGGCCAACGAGCCCAGTCTGACTGTCGGCGAAGAAACGAAACTTCAGCGGCCGGATTATCGACGCAGAGGTGCCAACATGCGCGCGGCCAGGCGGAGGGATGGACAGGCCGCCGCCCCCGCCTTGGCCGCGACTTCGGCGAGGGCGGCCAAGGGGGATAGCTTCTTCACCGCGCGCCCGACGTCGTCGGCGCAGGCCCCGGCCATTTCTGCGCACGGAAAATTCCGGTCGCGCTAGAAGGTCGGCACTGAAGTGCGAGGCGGCGGCGGCATATTTCGATCCACTAGGCGAGCAGCCCTGCACGACGCCAGAAGAGACCCACCACGCACGCGCCGGCGCATTCTGTCTGGGCCGGGACGATCGCTTCCAGGACCGAGCGCTGCTGGCGGACCACCGTGAAGAAGGCTCCAGGGGCGTCCACGGCCGCGAAGACAAGCCACATGAACTCCTGCGAGAGGCTCGGAAAGGCGGCGCCGAAGCCATGGTCGGCTATAGCCGGCGGGGCCAACTGCGAACCGCGGGGCGTCGACTGCTCGCCGCGCCCAGCCCTAGGAAGATGGCGCCAAAATTTCTCTCGGGCGCAACGCCGCGTCTTCAACGTGGGAACGGTCCATCGGTAAGGAGCTACGGCGATGCGCAATGACGTCGGGGCGCGAACGCGCCCAGACGCGACGGAGCTGGCAGGCCCCTCGCCTATGGGCAGCCAAACTTGGAGCGCGTCATTCGACGATGCGGACAGCGCCTGCTGCACGGGAATCCGCAACATCGCGCCCGACTGGACGTTGGGCCCAGCGGTCGAGGAGCATCTGGCCGAGCCAAGCACGGGGCAAGGCGCGCCGTCCAAGCCGGGCTCCGAAGCGACGAATCCGACGAGCAACACGCTTTAGCGAGGCGGGGAGGGCGGGCCGCACTCGCTAAGGTCGAGCTTCGCGATGTGATCCGCCCACGCGGGACTGGTCTATCAGCCCCACCTGGAAGACGGGCCCCCAACGCTCGGGCAGCCGAAGGCGCGTAAAAGTCACCCGCGGAAGCGTCGCCGGCGTCGGCGGGGGCCTCGACGCTTCGCAGCGCGAGGCGCCTTGGCCGAGGAGACCAGAGGCAGGCGCAGCGGGCGACGCGGACTCTGGCCGGGACGACGGCGGGCAGGTCCAGCCTGCAATTGCAGTCGCTAGTGATCGGCATGTCTTCGCTGCGCAGCTTCACTCACACTATTGATCTGCAATTTGCGGGTGGGGGGGAGAGATGGGCTTCTCTGCGCCAGAGGAGAAAATCGAAAACCATTCAAAAGCCCAGGGGGAGGTCGGAAACAACAAGATCACTCTGCACGTGGAAAGGGGTGAGATTACCCTGTAACGTACCCAACCCATTTGTATCAATGGAAACGAGGAGTTGGCCGAAACTTGTATGGACAATCAAGTTGATGCGTGAGCTACTTGGGAGGCGTCACTGTGCTGGGCCCCGCAAGCAGGCCTCGAAACTGGCGACAGTTTCACAGATCGCAGCCCCCCAGGGATGGCGAGGTCACATTTGAATCTGCGTGTGGCGTCACTGTGCTGGGCCCCCCAGCAGGCCTCGAAACTGGCGACGGTTTCACAAATCGCAGCCCCCCAGGGATGGCGAGGTCCCATTTGAGTCCGCCGTGGTACCCACTGTGCTGGGCCCCCCAGCAGGCCTCGAAAGTGGCGACACTTTCACAGATCGCAACCCCCCAGGGATGGCGAGGTCCCATTTGAGTCCGCCGTGGGTACCCACTGCGCTGGGCCCTCCAGCAGGCCTCGAAAGTGGCGACAGTTTCACAGATCGCAGCCCCCCAGGGATGGCGAGGTCAAATTTGAATCCGCCGTGGGTATCCACTGTGCTGGGCCCCCCAGCAGGCCGCGAAAGTGGCGACAGTTTCACAGATCGCAACCCCCCAGGGATGGCGAGGTCCCATTTGAAAGTCCGCCGTGGGTACCCACTGTGCTGGGCCCCCCAGCAGGCCTCGAAAGTGGCGACAGTTTCACAGATCGCAGCCCCCCAGGGATGGCGAGGTCCCATTTGAGTCTGCGGTGGGTACCCACTGTGCTGGGCCCCCCCAGCAGGCCTCGAAAGTGGCGACAGTTTCACAGATCGCAGCCCCCCAGGGATGGCGAGGTCTAATTTGAATCCGCCGTGGTACCCACTGTGCTGGGCCCCCCAGCAGGCCTCGAAAGTGGCGACAGTTTCACAGATCGCAGCCCCCCAGGGATGGCGAGGTCTAATTTGAATCCGCCCGTGGCGTACCACTGTGCTGGGCCCCCCAGCAGGCCTCGAAAGTGGCGACAGTTTCACAGATCGCAGCCCCCCAGGGATGGCGAGGTCTAATTTGAATCCGCCCGTGGGTCACTGTGCTGGGCCCCCCAGCAGGCCTCGAAAGTGGCGACAGTTTCACAGATCGCAGCCCCCCAGGGATGGCGAGGTCCAATTTGAATCGCCGTGGGTACCCTGTGCTGGGCCCCCCAGCAGGCCTCGAAAGTGGCGACAGTTTCCAGATCGCAGCCCCCCAGGGATGGCGAGGTTTTGAATCCGCCGTGGGTCACTGTGCTGGGCCCCCCAGCAGGCCTCGAAAGTGGCGACAGTTTCACAGATCGCACCCCCCAGGGATGGCGAGGTCCCATTTGAGAGTCCGGTGGGTACCCACTGTGCTGGGGCCCCCAGCAGGCCTCGAAAGTGGCGACAGTTTCACAGATCGCAGCCCCCCAGGGATGGCGAGGTCCCATTTGAGTCTGCCGTGGGTACCCACTGTGCTGGGCCCCCCAGCAGGCCTCGAAAGTGGCGACAGTTTCACAGATCGCAGCCCCCCAGGGATGGCGAGGTCACATTTGAATCAGCCGTGGGTACCCACTGTGCTGGGCCCCCCAGCAGGCATCGAACGTGGCGACAGTTTCACAAATCGCAGCGCCCCAAGGGATGGCGATGTTAAATTTGAATCCGCCGTGTGTACCCACAGTGCTGGGCCCCCCAGCAGCCCTCGAAAGTGGCGATAGTTTCGCAGATCGCAGCCCCCCAAGGATGGCGAGGTACAATTAGAGTCCGCCGTGTGTACCCACTGTGCTGGGCCGCCCAGCAGGCCTCGAAAGTGGCGACAGTTTCGCAGATCGCAGCCCCCCAGGGATGGCGATGTACAATTTGAGTCAGCCGTGTGTACCCACTGTGCTGGGCCCCCCAGCAGGCCTCGAAAGTGGCGACAGCTTCGCAGATCGCAGCCCCGCAGGGATGGCGAGGTACAATTTGAATCCGCCGTGTGTACCTCTGTGCGGGCCCCCCCAGCAGCCCTCGAAAGTGGCGACAGTTTCACAGATCGCAGCCCCCCAGGGATGGCGAGGTCAAATTTGAATCAGCCGTGTGTACCCACTGCGCTGGGCCCCCCCAGCAGCCCTCGAAAGCGGCGACAATTTCGCAGATCGCAGCCCCCCAGGGACGGCGAAGTACAATTTGAATCCGCCGTGTGTACCCACTGCGCTGGGCCCCCCAGCAAGCCTCGAAAGTGGCGACAGTTTCACAGATCGCAGCCCCCCAGGGACGGCGAGGTCACATTTGAGTCCGCCGTGTGTACCCACTGTGCTGGGCCCCCCAGCAGCCTCGAAAGTGGCGACAGCTTCACAGATCGCAGCCCCCCAGGGATGGCGAGGTACAATTTGAATCCGCCGTGTGTGCCCACTGTGCTGGGCCCCCCAGCAGGCCTCGAAAGTGGCGACAGTTTCACAGATCGCAGCCCCCCAGGGATGGCGAGGTCCCATTTGAATCCGCCGTGGGTATCCACTGTGCTGGGCCCCCCAGCAGGCCGCGAAAGTGGCGACAGTTTCGCAGATCGCAGCCCCCCAGCTGGCACGCAGCGACGAGCGAGGCAAAAGGCAGGGGGGAAGAGAGGGACGGGGGGGGGGGGGGGGGCGGGAAGGAAGGCGCGAGCAGTGCTCTGTTCAAAACGAGAACCCAACGCAGGAGGGTTGGGAACAAATAGGAAAACCGAACTGAGATCCAAGGGTTGAGAAATCATAATTTCGCACAACAGTTCGCGGAATCGAAACCACTTCGGGATTGCGCGAAAAGTCCACGCGCACCCATGACATTCGAAACTTCCTCGCTGCCAATGCCGATCCAATCTTCTTCCAAACCGCAGAATTCTAACACCGCTAAATTTGAACTTCGCGCAAGCATCGGCATCGAACCTGTGCTGGACTTTGGCGATTTTAACACGCGGCCCGTTCGAACCCATCAGCCAATTACAATCCCGGAGCGACGGCACGCAAACCAAACGCACTGCGCCCGACGAAATCGAAGGGAAGTCAGCGGCCGCAGGGCTGCAGACGCGCAGACGAGATACCGGGGCGAGAACGTTGGGCCAAACGACCCGAGCAATCTGCCCGAATACAAGAAGTCGGGAACCAATCGAGTCAGGGCCACCGCGTCGGGCACGGCCTCGAACCTCACGCACCACTTCACGAAGAGCCCGCTTGAACAGATCACTAGGAGAGGGGGGCATTTGACCCGCCGCGCCAAGCAGGGCGACCGCGGCGTCGAGCGGGGATTGGGAGGCCTCGGGCTCGGAGATGCAACGCGGGATGCAATGGCAATCGGTCGGCTTTCGCGGCAAGGTCGCTGACCTTCTGCCCCGACAAGGCTTCGGATAGACCAATGATACGGGGCACTGCCGTGACCTGTCACGTGGCCCACCCAGGAGGACTGACCCAGAACCTGTCAATGATCGAGATTGAGCGCGCGCGCGGACATCGAAGTGGGCTGGCTCGTCAGAGGAGACCCCGCGAATGGCGCGAGCAGGCGGGGCCGCCAGGCGGCGCGCGCGCTGCCCTTTGCAAGCGGCGGCCTGTCTCCCTGGAACGCGCACGCGAAATTGACGTCGCCGCGGGCGACGACGGCGCCCCTGGCGGGGTCGTCCAGCGCCGCTTTGAAGCGCGCCAAGGCAGGACGCTCGACGCGCCGCGCTCGGTCATGCAGGAGAGCACGAGCGCGCACATTGCAGCAAACGAGACGGCGACCGCGAGACTCCGCCGGACCCCCTTGCGGGGCCACCTGGCTGCAGGGCGAAGGTTCGCAGTTTCCCGTGCCAGTTGCAGCTTCCAGCCTCCACTGTTACAGTTATGCTTCCTGCTGCTTACTGCTCCTCGTTGATGGGCCGCGCGAGGGGGGGGGGGGCAAACGGGCAAATTTAGCGCGCCCTGAGCGCGTGCCCTGAATTGCTGGGGCATGTAAAAAAGTAAAACCCCTTTGCGCAGATCGGCGGGGTCAGGGTTTAAAAACGCAAAGGATTTGCCACGCGTGTCAAAATTCGGTGGCAACCCTCGCGCAGATCGGCGGGGCCATGGGTCAAAAAACACATCGGATTTGCCACAATCGTTAAAGTTGCTGGCACCCCTCGCGCAGATCGGCGGGGCCAGGGCCCAAAAACATACAGAATTTGCTACAATTCTGACATTCGGAGGCACCCCTCACGCAGATCGGCGGGGCCAGGGCAAAAAGAGCAAAGCTTTTGCCACATTTCCAAATCCGCTGACGCCCCCAGCGCAGATCGGCAGGGCCAGGGCCCAAAAACACAACGGATTTGCCACGCGTTTTAAATTTCGGCGGCACCCCTCGCGCGGATCGGCGGGGCCAGGGCCCAAAAACATAAACGATTTGCAACATTCCTGAAATTCGGTGGCACCCCTCGCGCAGATCGGCGGGGCCAGGGCCCAAAAACCTACAGAATTTGGTACAATTCTGACATTCGGAGGCGCCCCTCGCGCAGATCGGCGGGGCCGGGGCAAAAAAAAACAAAGGATTTGCCATATTTCTGAAATCCGCTGACGCCCCTAACGCAGATCGGCGGGGCCAGAGTCCAAAAACGCAACGGATTTGCCACGCGCTTTAAAATTCGGCGGCGCCCCTCGCGCAGATCGGCGGGGCCAGGGTCCAAAAACTTAAAATGATCTGCAACACTTCTGACATTCGGAGGCACCCCTCACGCAGATCGGCGGGGCCGGGGCAAAAAAAGACAAAGGATTTGCCATATGTCTGAAATCCGCTGACGCCCCTAACGCAGATCGGCGGGGCCAGAGCCCAAAAACGCAGCGGATTTGCCACGCGCTTTAAAATTCGGTGGCGCCCCTCGCGCAGATCGGCGGGGCCAGGGTCCAAAAACGCAAAATGATCTGCAACATTTCTGACATTCGGTGGCACCCCTCACGCAGATCGGCGGGGCCAGGGTCCGAAAACCCAAAGGGTTTTCAGCGGATCGACAGGCCCGGGGTCCAAAAACACACAGGATGTGCCACATGTTTTAAAATCTGGCGGCAACCCTCAGACAGATCGGCGGGGCCAGGGCCCAAAAACACTAAAAGGATTTGCCACATTTCTGAAATTCATACAACAGCGACTACAACGATAGACTCGCAATCTCCATTCGTCTTGCCAGTTACCCATCGTCTTCGCATGAAGTTCCGACGCTGCTTCACGGCGAAGCCAAAGCCTCATGACTTCGCTCTTCCATGACCCATGATCCGAGAGAGGGGGTCGGCGGCATGGGGGCGAAGCCCTCGCGGATTAAGCTGGAGGCGAAGAACACGACCAGGGGCCAGCTCGCAAGGCCGAACAGAAGCGCAGCCAGCAGGACAACTGGCCACCACACGAGTCCTCGCAGTGGTTGGGGCGGGCGCGCAGGCCAAAAACAAACATCCCAACGAAGTCCCGCAGGTGGAGCGCACCCAGATGAATCTCTTACGAACTGGCAACCCCATTCAACAATCCAAACGTTCGAAATGTCGGCTTGCATTTGGAGTGCTTGCGTAGAGGAGAAGGGGGCCAGCGTAGATCCAGCGCGCTCGCTGCGGAGAAGACGACGCGGCGGGCAAAATGCTCCACTCAGCAACGCCAGGGGGGAGGCTTCGCTGCGGCGACGAGCTTCCGCTTCGGTAGCTGTGGCTCGGCGATCAGATTGCAGGCCCAGTGCAAAGAAGATGGGATCTTCCCACGGCTCGGGCTGCTTCTGGAGATGGGGCCCACGCAGCCGCAGTCCTTGTCAATGAACCAGGGCCTGGAGGGTCAACCTGCTTGAAGGCGCCGCGACTCTGGCGGCCCTGCATTCCCGCGCGGATCCGACGCGGATTCTTGTCAGGCCCGAGGTGGAGGGGCGTGGCCAGCCCGTCCGCCGCCATCGCCCCGAGCCTCTCGCAGCCAAGATATTCGAGGCTCTTCTGGCCGCGGGGGCCACGGCACCGACGAACTGCATGGTGAAGCTGCGGTGGCCATCCTCTGCGGCCGCGATGCGGAACTGATCGGCGGCGACGCCGACGTCGACCACCCACTATGAGACGACCTGTCTGACCTTGGAAAAGGGGTGTGAGTTTCTGGGCAATGATACGGCCGATGGTCGGGTCGGTGTCGCGCTCGAAGCCTGCAGTGCTGACCAGGGCTTCCCTGGACGGCGCTGACGACATCGAGGAGGTCATGAATCTTCTTGGTATCCGAACGGAGGAAGGCGATAGAATTGTCGTGGTCGTCAATGCGAGACCCTGCAGCCCGCATTCGCACCGTGACGCCGTCGATCTGTTCCTGGAGACCACGATTCTGTCCATCGGTACGTCTAGAAGCAGCATCGTCCACCATCTTGGGCGGATGCCGATCACCTTCAACGAGCTTCGCCGCGTTCTTGTCGTGAGTCTCGAACTGCACAGCGAAGGGGCTGACGGCCTCGTCGCCTGCAGATATGATGGTGTCGAGCACGGTCTGCTTGTAGTCCTTGAAGAGCCTGGCGATCGTCTTTTCCTTCGCAAAGAGGCGGCAGTACTCAGTCTGGCTGTCGTCGTCTTCATCCCACGCCCCCATGCCGTCGGCATCAGCACCCGCATCATTGCGAATAGGAACAGGGACGGGAGCACCTGGAGGGGGACCAGCGGCAGACAGGGTGGAGGGCTCGTCGTGGACAGAAGAGCCAGAGCCATCACCAGCATCGAGAGGAAACGCGTCTCCAATTTCACCACGAGCTTTCTTCTTGCGCCTCGCGCAAGACTTGGTGCCGGGCCAGAACCTCTTGACACGGGCACCTGGCTCCGGCATGGCATTGGGCGATGCAGGAACGAGAAGGGCCTCCGTTTACCTACACCGCTCAGCGCGAAGCACCCCGCGGGCTCGTGACGGCTGGGCAGCTCGCCACGAAGATCGACGATGCGAAAGCACTCGAAGGCTGGCGCGGACTAGCGGTATCCACTTTCCCCTATGGGACACATGGTGTTGAGCCAACACGGCTACGGAAGACGAGAAAGGAGGACGAGAAGGAGGAGGAGGAGGAGGAGGAGGAGGAGAAGGGAGGAGCACGGGGGCAGGAGAGGCAGTGGGAGACGGGAAACAGGGGAGATGGAGAAGGAAGAACAGAGTAAACCCAAGACGCATCAGAAATGTTATAATAACCCCCTCCCTCCGATTTCCCAATGCAGACTTCCCTACACGAATTTGTTGTCACTTCGGCAAATGCCCCATTGTAAGAAAACTGCTTGAGAACCCCCAACCGCGCAATAAAACCATCCCTGGGAATTTCGCGCCGCGATGCAAAGTGACCGCTGCGTCCTGGCAGCCCTAAACCGCGCCAGCACACGTTCCAGGGACTCCAACACCTCGAGTGCATGACCACTGCGCCTGGACAATCAGAAATCGTGCAAGAACTCCATTCCTGGGAATTCAGGCATACGAACCCTTGAAGCTGCTGCGATGTTTTAGGACGAATGTACGCGGGGATACGGCCAGAGCTACATTTTAAGAAGGAGCCGCCTTCCGTGCCTGAACCTGCCGCAAGCTTTTGCAACGAATGTGCGGGGTGCTGAGGCGCGGGACAGATTTTGACAACCGGCCGCCATCCATCAATGAGGCTGTTGCGTACCCATCGGTCGGAAGAGGTGGATAGAAACGCAGCAGAAGCATATCGGTTCTTGAAGTAGGAAGGCGCTTGAAGTAGATTGGGTTCTGAGAATCTAGGAATACCTACTTTCAACGACCGATGGGTAATCGTAAAGCGAATGCGCGCGGCGCCAAGGCGAGAGCAACATCTTGAAAACCAGCCGCCCTCTGTCCTCGAAGCTGCTGCAAGCTTTGAAGCGAATGTGCGCCGCGCCAAAGCGACAGCAACATCTTGAAAACCAGCTGCATTCCGTGCTTGTTACTGCTGTAAACTTCAAGAGTAAAACGCAAGCGCGCGAAGCTAAAGCGAAGGCCGCAGCCACCCGCCCTCCATCCTTGAAGCCGCTGCAAACTTCAAGCTTCAGGATCATGCATGATAAGGAGGTCCAAGGCGAAACGCCGGGTCCGTCCTACCAGCACGACCCGGGGTGCGACAGGGAAGAGTGAGTTGTGAGGGAAAGGGATGAAAAGGACGGAGATGACGGGCAGATGAGGAGGGATGTCGCGGAGAAGGAGGAAGAGGGATCAGGAGCACTAGGAAGAGGACATCAAGGAGGAGGAGGAGGAGGAGGAGACGACGATGACTGCGAAAAGGAGGTGGAGAAGAAGGAGGGAAAAAGAGGAGGAGGAGGAGGAGGAAGAAAACGACGACAAAGAAGAAGCATCATACGGGAGGACGGAGCTGGGAAAGAGGACAGGGAGGAGAAGAAAAGAGGAGCAGAAAGAAGAGGCCGGTGGACACAGCAGCTGGTCAAATGCCAACAATTGGGGCGCCTGCAATTTGGGTCGGGGCACACAAGTCGTCTCGGGACGCTGTTTGAAAAAGTCGTTTCGGCACGCAAGTCGTCTCGGCACGCAATGCCAACAATTTGGGGCTGTTTCAAAAGTCGTCTCGGGACGCCAGTCGGGAGCATCAATCCTGACTGCTCCCTCCTCCCTCGCGCAGATCCTGAAGCCAAGTACCGAGGCCCGCCCGCAGGAATCAGGAGGAGGGGTCCACAGCCTTGCCGTCGCTCGGGTGTCCATGCCCCGCACATGCTTCGGTCTCGTGCGCGTGTCCCTTGCTCGAGGATCCAGGATGCTCCTCGCCGAGAGCAAGGATGGACGCGCCCGAGCGATGCCGAGCAGCTACCGCTGTCCGTGGTGCACCTGACCTCCTGGCCCGAGCCTCCAGGGGCGAGCGTGGGGAGAAGGGGGAGGGGCTGCTCCCTCTCGCCCCTCGTGCCTCTGCCAGGAGGCGGCCCTCGCTCGCGCCCGGCGGCACGCAGGGCCCGAGGAATGGCCGAGGGGCCCGTCTCGGGGATCCTCAGAGCGCGTGTTTCGGCGGCGGGCGAGGGGGCGAAGTGAGGAGGAGAGGGCCTTGCAAGACGGCGGCGGGACTTCTCAGAAGCCCTCGCGTCCTCTGAGAACTTTTCTCTACCTTCGGGGAAGACATGGACAACTTCTCAAAGGCTGGGGGACTTCCGAGCCTTCTGAGAAGGCCCGGCCCGGCTCCTCCTCCTCCCCCTCCCCCTCCCCCTCCGCCTCCTCCTTCTCCTCCTCCTGCTCCTCATCCTCCCTCCCTCCTCCTCCTCCTGCTCCTCCTCCTCCTCCGCCTCCTCCTCCTCGCCTTCCTCTCCTCCTCCTCTCCTCATCTCTCCTCCTCTCCTCCTCCTCCTCTTCACCCCCCCCCCTCCGTCAGACCATGAAGGACGGGGTGGTCACGAGGGCCCTCTCTGGCCGAATCGGTGCGCCGGGAGCAGGGAGCGGGCGGTCATGGGCCCCCGGGGGGGGGGGGGGGGGGGGGGGGGGGGCAGTGGACCGGCGGGGCGGGCCCGCCTCCAGAGAGGCGGGCGTGCCTGGGAGCACAGCGCACGACGGCGAGGACGGCGGCTGCGGCGTAACGAAAGACAGCGTCGGCGGCGGCGGCAACGCGACGAGGGACAACGGCGGCGACACGACGGCGGCCCAGCGCCCGGTGGGGGGGCGGCCCACCACCACCAGCGCAGGGAGCCAGGGGGGGGTCCTCCTGGTGGTGCGGCCCCCCCTCCGCGCTCGAGGCACGCTGTATCCCCAACTCGGGGAGGCATCGTGGGCCTCCTC
>CAUYUJ010001164.1:0-42500 GCA_963575745.1 Prorocentrum cordatum
CTCGGAAGGCGGCGGGGCTTCCACGAAGCCCCGCCGCCCGCTGCGAATGCTCTGCAGCCTCGGGAGAAGGCTTAGACCACTTCTCTGAAGCAGGGCGGCCCACGAGCCTTCTGTTGAGCAGGGACAGGCCGTCCCGGCATCCCTATAGGCCTACCACGACATGTTCTTAGAACCCAAGAATGCTCGAACAACAAAATGAACGTTATGATAACATAAGCTTGATGTGTTAAAACAAGACAGTCTCGGCCGCCAGAAATGTTCTAAGAACATTTCTTGCAGACCACCAAAAAATTCTTAGAACGTTCTTCCGTGGGCCCATAAGCGAGCCAGGAAGCTTCGCTACTGCCTGATTCTGAGAAGGCCCGCCCATTCTCGCTTCCCCCCCCCCCCGTCGCGCCGCCGAGCTTCTCCTTCCCCGACCGGGGGGGGGGGCGAGGAGTCGCGAGCGCGCAGACTAGCGATCCATGGACTTGGCGCGCGGTCGCCCTCGCCCAAATTCGGTGCCGCCTCGTTCGGCGGCGGACATCTGCGATTTCCCATGGGACCTGGACCCGTCGCTAATCCACGCCCCCCAGATCCATATTTGCGATCTCCTGAGTAAGGATGAGGCCTAGAAGAACGGGAGTTTGCCCCCCCCCCCCCCCCGTGACCGCGGGGGGGGGCGGCGCTCCAAGGCCCAGGGAGGTGGTCAGAACGCGCCCCACCGAAGCGTCCACCCGTGTGAGCGCTGCTCGCGGCGGGGGGGGGCGCTCCGGGGCCCAGGGAGGTGGTAAGAATGCGACCCACCAGAAATGCCCCCCCCCCTGGCCGCGGCTCGCAGCGGGGGGGGCGCCAGAATTTCTGGGAGAAGCGAGTCTGAGAAAGGGGAAAGTCCAAAGGAAAAAAGGAGCCATGGTCGCGATCGTCTGAGAGGAGGGGGGCGGCGCGAGGCCCCCGCCTGGTCGGCCGCATCGTCCTCCCCCGTGCCCTCTGCCACCAGGCGCCTGGGGGCCCCGAGAGGCAGGCGAGGGAGGGTCCCGACCGAGCAGCGAGGGGGGCGAGGGCTGAGCCAGGAGGAGGAGGAGGAGGAGGAGGCGGAGGCGGAGGCAGAGGAGGAGGAGGAGGAGCTGGAGCTGGAGCTGGAGCTGGAGCTGGAGCCGGAGCTGGAGCTGGAGCTGGAGGAGGAGGAAGAGGAGGAGGAGGAGGAAGAGGAGGAAGAGAAGAGGAAGCTCACACCTGGCGCCCACGATCTGGGTTGGGCAAGGTATCCGACGCTCCTAAACGATTGGAGCGGGCGGTTGTTGGCCGCTTTCGGCCTCCAGGGGCCCTCGCCGGGCCCCGGGGCCGTCAAGAGACGACTCAGGATGAGAAACGGGTCCCGAGGAAGGGGTCCAGACCTCTGGGGGCCGACGTTGTGAACAAAAACGCGACGTCGGGGGTCTGGGGAGGGGGAGGTGTTTTTCATACCTCAGCATTGGGGACGAGTGAATCACAGCGCATGGCTGCGATGATCAGGGCAAAAACGGTTGGCACTACACCACTCGGAAGGAAGCCCGCTGCACGGGAGGGCACGTCCGCTCGTACATTCGCCGAGCGCTGCCGATGCCTGATGGGCCAAGATGGGTGAGGATTGGGAGGGCCTGGCGATGTAGGGAGGCGAGGACGAGCTGGCGAGGGAGGGGTGGGGATGAAGGAGTAGGAAGATCGGGCCTTTCGTAGTGGAGAATGGGGGTGGCCATGGCAGCATGGCCCGGGGGGGTGAAGGAAGATGCACCTTTCGTGCACCGTCAAAGCCCCAGGGTGACCGACCCTGCACCTGCAGGGCACTGCTGGGGCCCTTGCCTGCAACACCGCGGCCGCCCTCCCCCATTGGGAAACGCCCGAGAGGGTGGAACCCAAAATTCCACCGGGTACCTGGTTGTACCACAGGAGGTCTCGTCAGCGTGCCGGCCTCGTGGAGCCACTTCTGGGCCACGGGGCCGTCAAGAGGAGGCCAAAGACTAGGAGCACCTCTGGACCGTCAGTCGGGGGCGCGCAAACATGGATTAGCGATATCGGGGGAGGTGCCCTCCCCCAAATCGTCTCGTTCGGCGGCGGACATCTGCGATTTCCCATGGGACCTGGACCCGTCGCTAATCCACGCCCCCCAGATCCATGTTTGCGATCTCCTGAGTAAGGATGAGGCCTGGAAGAACGGGAGTTGGCCCCCCCCCCCCGTGACAGCTTTCTCGCGGCAGGGGGGGGCGCACTCCAGGGCCCAGGGAGGTGGTCAGAACGCGCCCCACCGAAGCGTCCACCCGTGTGAGCGCTGCTCGCGGCGGTGGGGGGGCGATCCGGGGCCCAGGGAGGTGGTAAGAATGCGACCCACCAGAAATGCCCCCCCCCTCCCTTGGCCGCGGCTCGCGGCGGGGGGGGCGCGCCAGAATTTCTGGGAGAAGCGAGTCTGAGAAAGGGGAAACGGGATGGGATGAAGGGGACAAAAGGGAAAAGGAGGACAGAAAGGGATGCGAGGAGGAGAAACGAAGCGGGAAGGCGAGGCGGGAGGGAGGCGAGGAAGTTGCACGAGAACGAGGGGGACGGGGGAAGGGAGGAAAAGAGGGAGTGGAGATAAGGAGCAGGAAAACGCGAGAAAGAAGAGGGCATGGAGTGATAGGAGGAGGAGGAGGACATCCTCCTCCTCCTCCTCCTCCTCCACCTCCTTCTCCTCCTCCTCCTGCTCCTCCCCTACTCCTCCTCCTCCTCCTCGTCCTCCTCCTCCTCCTCCTCCTTCTTCTCCTCTTCGAAGACGATCCTGCTGAGAAACCCGCATCGTTCAAAAGCAGTGCCCTGGTACTGCTTTGAAGCGTCCGCCTTACAAGGGCCATTGGAATACCTATCCAGAACATCTCGCTCTTCACCCTCTCCTCTACTAGAGCGAGAACATTCGCAAGTTCCTTCTCCAACCCATATCAAGATCCAACTTCTCCCCAGCCAGAGCGATTACCTGCTTCAGAGTTTTTCAAGAGACCACGAAGACTGCCACGATTGCCCAGAATGAACGAAGAAAGCCCCAAGACGGCCCAAGAGAGTCCCAGACGGGCCAAGAGGGTCCCAATAGCCCCCCATAACTGCCCAACAAGAGGCCAAGGCAGCCCTAAGACGGCCCAAGTGAGCTCCATGAGAACTCCGAACGAGTAAGCAAGAAGAGCACCACATGTGACAGCATGTCTCTTGCTCGTCCTATAAGTCGCAATATTCGTCTTCAAATCATCAACACCACCACCATCACAGTCACCATCCTCCTTCAAGCAACTGCACACCGAAAGGCTGGGCTGGCACGGTGGCGGGACTTGCTGAAGGCAGGTAGCTGACTACTAAGACCTATGATGTCTGTTCGCACAACTGCTGCTCGCATCGTCGAGCTTCAGAGCGCCCACATCGGCCCTGGAGGCCCTGAGGAGCCGCGCAAAAGTTCCAGGGCCCCCAAGACCCGCCTCGGAGACGCCCCTGATAGGGACCTGAGACTGGTGCAACCCAAACTGACAGTTGGAGTCCACCACCCCTTGATGGCACTAAAAACCACCAGCAGGCCCCCAAGAGGCCCCCGAGAACCCCCAAAGCCCCCCAAAGGGCGCCAGGAGGCCTCAAACCCGCCCCACCAACATGCCCTGAGAGGCATCCAAGAGGCCTCGTGTCCACAACCGAGGCAAGGCGGGGGGAATGGGCCGAAGGCCACGGGATGAGAAAGGAGGATAGAGGAGGACAGAGAGGAACTGCATGGGTGAATCGGGGTCCGCACTGGCGAACGAAAGCGGAGAGCGGCGGCCAGGAGTCGGCGAATCCAAACGGTGTGGTCTGCAACAGGAACTCTGGGGGGGCGGGCGAGGACCTCGACAGAGATCTCTGCCGCGCCCCGACGAGGGCTCGACAAACCTCTGGGGCGCAAAGTGGCGACCCTAAGCCCCCACGGCGCCGATCGCAAGCCACGCCCTGACGTACACGGTCGCCGAAGGAGGCAGAGGTGTGGATGGTGGATGGGGCGAGGCGGAGAGCGAGGGCCCGCGAGGGGAGGCGAGGGGGGCGCGGCCAAAGCGGGCGCTCCTGCTGGGGGGGCTCACCGCTTCTCCAGGCAGGCGACGGGCAGGGCTAAGGTGAACAGCAAGGATCAGCCGAGGGCAGACGCCATGAGCCGAAGGTACCCCGATGGAGGCCCAGACCGCCGAGGCCGTGCTCTGGTTGTCCTCGGTCTTCTTCGGCGGCGCGCACCAGGGGGGGCATGGTGGGAGGGGGGGAGTCTTCTCGCAAGGAGGCTGCCTCTTGGAAGGCACCAGCCCACGAGGCCCACGCCTTCTAAGACGCGGGGGTGCTTCTGAGAGGCCTCCCCCCCTTGAAGGGGCCCAAGGACACACAAACAAATACACACAAATAAAAGGATTCCCAACATTTGTCCCATAGTTTCTGGGTTTTTTGTCTTCCCCCCCACTGCCCATCTGTTCCCATATTTTCTGGGGACTCGGCGATGAATTGTGTCTGTGTGTTTCTCCCCTCCTGCCCCCTCCCCGCTGCCCCCCCTCTGCGGATGGCCGAGCTCTTTGACTGCGGCCTCCCATGGGGCCAGGTCTGGGCCCGTGACGCCGTCGAGAGCCAGCCCGGGACGAGCAGCCGGTACCTGGGGAGGGGGCGAGACGTTGATGGGCCTGCTTCCCACCACCACCACCACCACCACCATGAGTTGGAGGGGGGAGGAGGTCCTCCTCCTCCTCCTCCTCCTCCTCCTCCTCCTCCTCCTCCTCCTCGTCCTCCTCCTCCTCCTCCTCTCCTCCTCTCCTCCTCTTCTCCCCCTCCTCCTCCTCCTCCTCCTCCTCCTCCTCCTCCTCCTCCTCCTCCTCCTGCTACTCGTCCTCCTCCTCCTCGTCCTCCTCCTCCCCCCCACCCAACTTATGGTGGTGGTGGTGGAAAACAGGCCAATCAGACGTCGCACGGAGAGGCACATCTGGACGATGGGGACGCTTCGAGGCGGCTTAAGACGAAGCCAGGGTGGGAACAGCATCGGGCGAGGAGAATCGAACGCCTCTGAGATATGCCGGCTTCGGAACGCTCTGAGGGCGCTCAGGAACGTACTGGCAGCGATTCATCCTCGTACGAGCCCCGTCCGGTGGTAGCGGGTAGAGGCCACCCAAACGGGTCCGGGAAGATCGGGTTGGAGGATCGCGCCGCATCGCAAACACATGAGCGATGCGGCGCGATCCACCGACCCCGTCCGCCTCGACCTCGTGTGGGCGGCCTGGTCCAGGCCCTTCGTCCGGGGTTATGATGTTCCGTCCTACTTTAGCCTTGACCGCCAGAAATAATTCCGAGCACCAAGAAAGTGCCGAAATTGGAGGGGTATTCACGTGTAGGGCGCTGGGAGGCGAAATTCGTTCGACACTGTTCCGATACTTTTCTGGGTGCTCGAAACTATTTCTGGGATGTGGTCCTTCAGCTGAGTAGGACTGGGGGGCCAGGTCTGCAGAACACCCAAAACGGACGTCAAGGGGCGCAATGAACCCCTGCAGTCATGTTGAAAATGATGCACCACAGTGGGCGTCAAGCCAAAACTTTGGACCTAAGCGAATGGCTTGGATTTTGTACATCTTCGTCGGCTTAATCGGCAAGGCGTTGAACCACCTTGAAGTCCCTTTTTTGATGGTCCTGCAACGAAAGACGCTTTCTGACCCTCGGCCCTACTCAGTCCTTAAGTACGATGGGAGCAGCATGAGTCATGGGTCGCGTGTTGGCGGCCCCGCGGCCCCAGAGTGGCCAGGGCGAACACTCCAAAGGCCGCGTTCCTTGAGCAGTGACCGGCCGTCCCGGCATTGCTATAGGTCTACCACGAAGTGCTCTCAAATATCAAAAACGATGGTCTGAGGACATGAGTCCGATGTGTTAAGACAAGAGAGTCTCAGTCAGAACTGTTCTAAGAACATGTGAGTGCAGACCACGAAAAGTTCTGAGAACATGCTTTGGTAGGCCGCCAGGCAAGCTGAGACGCTTCGCCACTGCTTGATTTCCCCAAGACCCCCCCCTGTGGAGAGCCTAGAGGGTACCGCTACCGCTGCTCCCCGGACCCCTCCAGGGGTACGCTCTAACAGGGACCTCGAGGATCCAGCCGCGGCGACGAGGGCTCGCTGAGACGGGCAGGGGCATCGGTACCGTCTCCTCCTCGGAGCTCCTTGGGCTCATGGCGATGCAGGAATAGAAGAAGAACAAGCACGACATACACATACACTTGTGGGGGGGGCAAGGCGCAGATGCAAGAAATCCGCGCGGAGCGCCAACAGTGTATGTTCTGTGTGAGGCAACTACTGGGAGGTCATCGTCGGAAGGATTAAGGAAGATTAAGCCCCATTGGGGGGCTCTTACGCGGGAGTGGGCCTCGGATTAAGCGGGATTCGGCCAGATTAAGCGGGCTTAGTTCGGATTAAGGGGGATTAAGCCGGATTTCGGACCATGGCAAAATCAGAATTTGATGTCCCAGGAGTTGCATCAGAAGTTTATGGCGATGTAGCTTGTTCGACTTTGGGCCCATGGCGAGACAGGAAAGAAGGTGTCTGCAACAACAGCCAGCAAGACGGACACCGCGCGGAGGCGCAGGGCCCCGAATTGAGACCGGCATGCTATGTACGTCTCGCGCCGGCTGGGCAGCTGTCGCGGGTTGGGAGCAAATCTGAATAATACAATCACCCGCATCATCCCTCGTCATCCACCTCCGCTTCCTCCTACTCCTCCTGCTGCTCCTCCTCCTGCTGCTCCTCCTCCTCCTGCTGCTCCTCCTCGTCCAGCTCCTCCCTCCCTGATCACCCTCTTCGTCCTCCTCCCCTCGTCGGCCCCCTCCTCCGCGTCTTGCCATTGTCATCGCCTGTGTGGCTCCTCGTCCATCCACGTTCGCCTCCCTCGCCCCTGCCCCCTTCTCGTGGAGCTTCTCCTCCTTTCCCCCCCTTCATCCACGTCCCTCCTAATCATCGCTTTCCATCTTCCTAACCGTCTTCGTCGGTCTCGATATCTGTATTCCCATCCACCCGCTCCTAGTCTCCTCGTGACCGATCATCCATCAATGTTGCCGTCGTGCTGCTCCTCATCTTCCTCCTCGGCCTCGTGGTCCCCCTCATTCTGGCCACCATCCTGATCCAGCGCGTTACCCCTCCCCCATCCATAGATTCCTCATCCACTCCCCCCTCCCCACTCAGGCGTCCCCACTTCCATGTCCTCCCTTTGCGGTCATCGTTCCCCCCTGCTCCTCATCCTTGTACACCTGGTCCCCCCTCCTGCCTCACTCAGTGCTCCTTCCTCGCCCGCGCTGCTCAACCCTCCTTCCCACCATCCCGAGCTTCATCGTCCTCACCCAATCCCTCCTCCCCCTCATCATCATCATCAGCATCATCATCAGCATCAGCATCATCATCAGCATCAGCATCATCATCATCAGCATCATCATCATCAGCATCATCATCATGATCAGCATCAGTATCAGCATCATCATAATTATCAGCAGCAGCAACAACAGCATCATCTTAATCGTCGGAATAATCACCACCATTATTATCAACGTCATCATCACCCTATACTAGCAAAGCCATGGTCAGAATCATCGTCGTCAGCATCACCAGTAAACGTGACAACATCATAATCAGCGACCGTATTATCATTATCGTGGTCGCCATCGTGCTTGTCGTCGTTATCGTAGCATCGTCAGCATCGTCCTCGTCATCATCAAAAATATCCATAACATCACAAACATCAGCATCATCTGCATCACCATGATCAGCAACATCCTCATCATCGTCATCGTCATCATCGTCATCGTCATTGACATCGCCATCATCAGCATCATCACCATCATCACCATCGCCAGGATCAGATTCTTCATCACCATCAACATCCTCATCCTCATCCTCATCCTCATCCTCGTCCTCATCATAAGCATCATCATCGTCTTGCTCAGCACAGTCATCCCTCTTCTGCCCGTCTTGTGGTCGACAGCGAGGGACGAGGAGCAAGAAAATAATCACTATGGGAATATCATCATCCTCCCCTTCATCCAACGCAACCCTAGCATCCTCTTCAACTCCGATTATCATAGTCCTTCCCCCCCCACCGACCCTACTCCTCAAACACCCCAGTCCCTAATATCCGCTCTCAGCCTTGTCCAACGCCTCCCCTCTCCACTGCCCCTCCTTCTCCCCCTCCTCCGCCACATCCCCCTTCCCTTGATACTACTGATCCTCCGCCTCCATCCCCTATCCCCCCTATTATTTTCCGTTGCGCAACTCTTCGTATGCATTGTTATGCCCCTCATCGTCCTTCCTCCTTTTCCTCAAAAAGAACTCATCCCTGTCGCAAGCCGATGCCCGAAGGGCGGGCCGGGCCATTCGCCTGAGACTTTCTTTTGGTGTTTGATCCTGAAGCTTACAGACTGGCAGCAGCTTCACAAATCGAGGACGTGTAGTTTTCAAAATGTGGCACTCGCCTTGGCCCCGCTTCAAGTATTGATCAGTTTCACACATGGAGTGCGGGTGGTTTTCAAAATGTGGCTCTCGCCTCAGCGCCGCGCACACTCGTCTTAAACATTGACAAAGGCTTCAAGGACTGAGGGCCGTTCATTTTCAACCTGTGGCTATCGCGCACACTCGCCTTCAACATCTGAAAGGAGTTCACGGCTGCCGATGGCCAACGTAACCGAAGAGTTACCAGCCTGGGACATATCCCTATCCCTAAGCTGGGCATCGCCTCATCACAATGCCATTCATAGGGATTCCCTCAGTTTTTTCAGGGCGCATCCCTAAGATTGTCATCGCCTTTTGGCGTGTCAATCTTAGGGATAGGGATAAGTTCGAGGCTGGTGAAGCAGGTGCGTTGGAACGCGCCCCCGCCGTTCCGGCCTCGCCGACACCCCCGCCGCCGCCGCGCGGCACCGCCGCCGCCTGCAGCCGCCGCCCTCGCAAGCCGTCGCCCTCCCTGCAAAACCGTCGCCGTCCTCGTCCCAGGCGCCTGGCCCGCCCCAGGGGCGTGGCGCCGCACCGCCCACCCGCAGCCTCCGGCGGTGGACAAGCCTCCCTTTAGTAGACCTCCCCTTAGTGAGAACGGCCTGGCCTCTTAGAAGACCCCTGCTTGTTTGAAGGCGGGGGCTCCATCTATGGATGCAAGGCCGGCGCCTTCTAAGAAGCAACCTCCTCCTAAGACGCCTTCCCCCCTCCCTCCACCCTCGGCGGTGGACAAGCCTCCCTTTGATGAACCTCCCCTTACTGAAAACGGCCTGGGACCGACACCGACGGGCCTGGACCCGCAAAGACGACACCCGCGACGCCATCTCGCAAACCGAAAACGGCCAATTCCTTAATCGACGTGTCAGGGTAGGAGGTCAATCCACCTCCGAAGCCTCCGGGCGGGGCGCAGAGAAAGACATCCCAAAAAAGCCATTGAAAAGTATTCGCCTGTGAGCGCGCCTGGGCGGAGTTAAGCGGGAAAAAACAATGTTAGGGCTGTTTTCGCTCAGTGACATACCAGCACCGATGCTGAACGTAACATCCCAATAGTTGCATCCTGGCCTTAGTAACGTCCCAATAGTAGACCTCCCCTTAGTGAAAACAGCCTGGGACCGAAACCGACGGACCTGGACCCGCAAAAACGACAGCCGCGACGCCCCCTCGCGAACCGAAAACGGCCAATTCCTTAATCGACGTGTCAGGGTAGGAGGTCTATCCACCTCCGAAGCCTCCGGGCCGGGTGCAGAGAAAGACATCCAAAAAGCCATTGAAAAAGATTCGCATGTAAGCGCGCCTGTGCGGAGTCAAGCAGGAAAAAACAATGTTAGGGCTGCTTTCGTTCAGTGACATACCAGCACCGATGCTGAACGTAACATCCCAATAGTTGCATCCTGGCCGGGTTGCCCTCACACCAGAGTTCGGCAGGGGTAGGAGGGGTATCCATGACACGCTCGTCGTATTTCGGGGGGCGGTAGATGGGGGGGGGCAAGAGAAGGGGGGGGGGCAAGAGAAGCCGACCAGCCACAACTGGGGGAGCTGTGGTCCTTACCCCCTGGGGGAACCCATCGCCTCGACGATCTCTCGAGATGGGTGTCGAAATCGATGGGTACCCCAGGGGGGGAAGGACCACAGCTCCCCCAGTTGAGGCTGGCCCGAGAAGGCGACGCCTTCGGGCCCTCAGGGCCCCCGTCTGCCCGTCGGGGCCCTCGCGGGCCCCCTTCCTGCATCGCTTCTCGCCCCCCTCTTACTTCTCGCCCCCCCCCCCCCCTCCGGGGGGGCGGCGAGCACACCGGGCCTCGGGCGGGCGTCGAGCTCGTCGAGCGGTGTGTGTCTCGCGGTCGTTTCGTGCTCGCTCTCCCTCGTGCGGCCTTCGGTCCTCCCCCTGCCGCGGAGCGCGGCCTTCGGAACGAAGAAGCGGGCCCGAGAGAGCGCCCAGGCGCGCGCGGCGGGGGCAAGGGGGGAGGGGAGAAGGCTTCTTCGGAGGAGGCCGCTTCTTAGAAGGCGCGGGCCTTACACCCACAGACAGGGCCCGCGCCTCCCCCCCCCATCCCCCAGTCCCCCCCCTATCCCCATCCCCCCCTCCCCCTATCCCCCTATCCCCCTATCCCTATCCCCCTATCCCCTCCGCTATCCCCCCCCCTTCCCCTCCCTTCTGAGGAGCCTCCCCTCCCCCATAGATCCCCTCCCCCTCTCCGCGCGTGGCCGACTCCTGGGCCACCTCCCTCCACGCGGCGACCTCCTCAGGGGAAACCAAGCCAATATACCGACCCCGCTGTAGTCCCCGGACCTCTCCCGGGGAGGGGAGCGCGCCCTGACCAGGATTCTTAGACACGAATCCAGCGGTGGCGACGCGGGCCTCCCAGGAGGCCCAGGAAGGGACCTCCGTTCCTCCTCCGAGCCACGGCGGCCCCTCCTCCTCCGCCGACGCCCGGCCCACGGGGCTCAGTCCCAGTCTTGGACGACCTCCGCGAGGTAGCGCCAGAGTCTCTTGCAGTCCGGCTCCCGGTCGGTGCGGCCTGGCCCAGGGGGTGCCCCCCCCCCCGCCAAAGAGCCCCCCCCTGAGGAGCTCGCCGGCCGCCGCCGCCGCCGCCGGCGCGAGGTAGGGCAACAGTCAACTCGTATAAGAAGGACGCACGATGACGATGATGATGATGATGATGATGATGATGATGATGATGATGATGATGATGATGATGATGATGATGATGATGATGATGATGGTGATGATGATGATAATGATAATGATGATGATGATGATGATGATGATGATGATGATGATGATCATGATGATGATGATGATCATGATGATGATGATGATGATGATGATGATGATGATGATGATGATGATGCTGATGATGATGCTGATGCTGATGATGATGCTGATGATGATGATGCTGATGCTGCTGATGATGATGATGATGATGATGATGATGATGATGATGATGATGATGATGATGCAAGGGCCGCGGACAGTTCGACGCTTTTTGACCGTGGTGCGGCCAGCGAAAGTGGCCAAGGAGGGGAAGGAGGGGCAGAGATGCACATGGTCCCTTGGGAAGGTTGCCCATTCTTCTTAAGCTTACCAGCCTCGAACTTATCCCTATCCCTAAGATTGGCATCGTGATGAGGAGATGCCCAGCATAGGGATAAGGATATGTTCCAGGCTGGTAATAGGAGGGCTAACTGTATGAGCCACGACTCGCCCAGGGAAGGCGCCGAGCCGGCGCTCTCCCAGCTCGCGAGGGGCGGGCCACAAGTGCCGGCCGGCCCTTCTGGCAAGGGACACGTCGACCCCGATCCCGGGCTTTTTCGGGGAGGCTAACCAGCCTCGAACTTATCCCTATCCCTAAGATGGGCGAGCAAAAAGCGAGGACAATCTTAGGGATAGGCCCTCAGAAACTGAGGGAATCCTTAAGATCGGCATCGAGGTGAGCTGATGTCACACATAGGGATAGGGATATGTTTCAAACTGTTAAGGGGCTCTCGCATGGACCAGTAACTTGGGGCCCGGCCATGGAAGAGACACGGTGGGGGGCGTCCGCCCTCGATAGGGGTGCGTCCGAATAGCCCGCTTGGGGTGCATCGCAGCGGTTCCCTCTTTTTCTGAACGGCCATGGACTTCTCCAATCGGGTATGGATAAACCGAGAACCTCTGAAGTCCGGTCGGGCGCCGCGGCCTTCTCAGAGCGTTCTGGAACGCTCTGGGAGCGTTCTGGAACGCCCTGGGTGGGACTTACCCACGTCCCAGCCCCGTCCGAACAACATCCCTTTTGGCCTTCGCACCGCGGGGGGTGCAGGCTAGGAGGAGGCACAGACGATTCAGCCATCTGGCCCCTCGGGTCCACAAGAGGCGTCGCCGATGCCGAGTCGGCTCCACCGAAACCTGCCCGGACAGAGGAGGAGACGAAGGAGGAGGAGGAGGAGGAGGAGGAGGAGGAGGAGGAGGAGGAGGAGGAGGAGGTGGAGGGGGAGGGGGAGGGGGAGGAGGAGGGGGAGGACAAGCCTGAGCACTCACGCCCCAACGGCGACGCCCAACGGCGGGGTGGCGAGCGGAGGCAGCCCGGGGCAGGTGCGCCCAAACGGCGACCTGCCCGGGGGGGCCAGCCGTAGCATGGGTCTGCACGGCGCGCCACGCCATGCTCGCACGCCGATGTCACGTGGATGCACAATCATCGGGGATGGACAGACCCCCCTTTAGCAAAACGTGGTTTAGGGAACACGCCCTGAGGCCCAAAACCTGGCGGGCGCAGGCCTGGAAGGTAGCGGCCACGGCGCCCTCTCGAGAACCGAAAACGGACAATTCGCTCATCGACGTGTCACTGTTGGGGGTTCCGCCCGCCCCCGACATCAATACGCCGAGTGCAGGCACTGCCGTGCCCAGCATGCCGTATGGCCGTGCGTCAGCGAGCCACGAGGCGGGCGCTGCACCCGAGGGAGGGATAGAGGAGGAGGAGGAGGAGGAGGAGGAGGAGGAGGGAGGAGGAGGAGGAGGAGGAGGAGGAGGAGGAGGAGGAGGAGGGAGGAGGAGGAGGAGGAGGAGGAGGAGGAGGAGGAAGGAGGAGGAGGAGACCACCTGCTGCCTGGGAGCCTGTCGGCCTCTCCTGTGCGGCCAACACGCTGGCCACGACCCAGCGAGGCCGACCCTGGGGTGTGCCGCTGGGCCCTGACCCTTCCAGCTCTGGAACAAACGGCGTGCTCCCACACTGAAAGCCATCCTTTCTGCGAGCCGCTTTCGAGCAGCATATATCAATGCGAAGTCTCAGTCATCCAGTGTCGTCGGGTCTCCCTGCTCCTTCTCCCTCTTCCGGTGGGGCTTGAGCTGCTTGAGGGCCGCGGTGGGCTCTGGAAAGGGCTGCTGCTGCCCCTTCCACAAGAGCAAGGGCTTGAATTCGTCCGGTACCAATTTGTGCATGACCGGACTGTTCCTGTACTGCTTGATGTTCGCGCTGAGACCCTGCACCCGGCTCCAATTTGTGTGGCAGGGCTTATCGTCCGTGAACGGATGGCCAACGAAGCCGTCGAGGGACTCCTTCAGGCGTAGCGCATCAGCGGCAGTTGCCATATTGACAAAGGCATAACCGACGCTCTCCGAGTACTCGAAGTGCATCGGGAGGTAGACGAAGTCGAACTGGCCCGCGTAGCCGAGGACGTCCAGCAGATCGATCAGCTTGTCGCGACTGTACTTCCTGGGGAAGCCGCACAGCATCACAGTGGTGTACTCATCCTCGTCTGCCTTTACACTTGCCCTGCCCTTGTCGTTCGTTGGCTTGGTTGGGGTACCGAAGGGCATGGCCACCCCCCATGGGTAGGCAGGGGAGACCGCTGGGTAGAATGCAGGGGCCCAAGGCGGCGGTGCGAACGGCTTGGACTTCGCGCTGAGAGGTGTGCGGGCGGTTTCGGGCGTCCGAGGGATCAGCCCGCTCGCACTGTCACCCGTTGGCAGAGCATAGCTCTGCCCGATGGCGGCCACGGCCTTTGCAGGCGGCTTGCACGCTTCGGGCTGCGCCTGGAGGTCAAACAGGAGCAGCCCCTGGCTCAACTCGTTGGACATAGGGTGGTCCTGAGACGAAAGCGCAGCTTCCAGGTTGGAGCTGTCGAGCTTGCCAAAGAACGGCTCGTCGTCCTCCATGTCGGCCCAGTCCCGCTCGAACTTCTGGGAAACTGTAAGTGCCATCGTCAGAGATGATCGATACTGATGGAGTTTTGTAAAACGTTGGAACGTTGTGCGTTGTCACAGAGGCCTGTGCTTGATCGGGCCGCTGGCTTGAACCAGAATGGCTACGGAGGAGCTCGAGGTGCAAGCCCAAGGCTCATCAATGATATTGCAATGAACTCTCCCTCATAGTTCCCTGTTCACAGGCCCCTACAAGAACGTATTCTCACCGAGAGAGGTGCCATATTGGAAAATAACCGTTTGAACATCCACCGACCCTTCGCCGTGTGTGTGAGGCGCTGTCGTCGTCTTCGTCGTCGTCGGCAGCCCCAAGAAATTCAGGACCGAACAGAAAAAAGAAACGTCATAGTGAACAAAGTCGATTCCCTTCCCAATGTCGTTCCTGACGGGGGGGGCCAGAAAGGGGTGGTAAATACACTCCCGCCCGCCCTCTCAACACACAAGTAGCACCCAAGCCGCAGCATGTTCAGCGGTCGCCTTTGGATGGACAGCCAGGGGGAACCAACAGAGATCCTACGTGCGCCACGCTGGGGCGAGGGGTGCGCCACGCGTGCCAGCCAGACGCGCCCCGCCCCCGCGCGACAGGTGCGCCAGGCGGTGCCGTGCACTCCTGGTGCGCCAGGTGCGTCGCGCTCGGGGCACGCGCGGAGTGTGCCAGGTGCGCCCGCGCACGTGGCAGTACACCCTGCGAAATGCTTAAGAAATCATGGGATAAGAAATTCATAGTCTCAGAACTTGAATAAAAACCCAACATTTCTATCAACATCGTGGGATTTACATTGAAACGTTACGAATAATCGAGACTCTGGCCGAAAACTTAGGTTTTCTTAAGCATCGCCTAAGGTGTACACATCGGGAAACATGTCCGCCCCTACCACCCTTGTCGGAAACGAGTGCGCAAACGCAGCGGGGTGGCCATCCTGGCGTCTGGTGAGCTTGCACAGAGCAGGCAATGTGCCAGCACCACCGCCGTCCCAGGCAGGAACCAATGCACAGTAATCGCGGGGTGCCCGCGCATGCTCCAGAGTTTGCCTCGACGTGCATGTCGTATTTGACTTTTTGAAAACAAGTGCTGGCCATGCGCGCAGCACGCAATATGCGGGCACCCCCGCCGCCCCTTTCAGAAAACAGTACAAAGTGTCCGCGGCCCCCCGATCATGACCCAAGATGGTGCCCCAAAATGCACTTCACACTGTTTGTTGACATGGATGATGGGAGGGGGTCCTCGTTGGTCGATGGCTGTCGGTCGCCTGGGGAAGGATATGCTGGGGGCGGCGGTAGAAGGGAAAGGGGGAGGCGGTTCAGATCACCGGCCCCTGGGGCTCCCGGCGGGTCCCGCAGGGGGTGGTCCCACCTGTGGGTAAGGGGGATGAGGAGGGCTTCCACCTCTGAGAGGGGGCCAGCCCTGGTTCCGGCCCTGGCCCTAGCCTCGGCCCTGACCCAGGCCCTGGCCCCAGCCCCGCTGTCCTGGGAGGGGACCCCAGGGGGGGGGGGAGGTCCTGGTTGGCGGCACTGGCCGCAAGGCCGCCACAGCCTTGAACTGTGGCAAAGCACCATACCTGGATATTCAACGACGCGAATCACCATTACTATTGCGCTCTGACGATCCTGAGGCGTGACAGCTGGGCTGGCAGGCTGGGCTCGGTGAGCCTCGGAAGCGGCAGGGCCGTTTTCACCGTTTCCGCAACAGTGTATTATTGAGAAGGGATACAGAAACAAAGCAGCAACCCAAAACGGCAACATATAAAGAATTCTGGGTCTGGAGCCGGAGCCGGAACCGGCAGAAGCACGCTGTCCCTCTTTTCCCTCCCTCCCTCCCCTGCCAAACGCCTTCCCCGCGGGCTCCAACGAGTCACCTGCGAAATCGCCCCTCCTCCTCCCCTTCCCTCCCGTCACCCCTCTTGCGCGCCAATTGTGCGGCCCTGCCGCGGCAACCCCTTCTCGCAGGCCGCGCGCGTCAGCTCGCGCGTAGGCCGCCCTGCCGCGTCAGCCATGCCTTTTGTGTTGCCCCCCTCTTTGTCCCATGCTCCGCAAAACCACTCCAGCTCCCTTCGCCGACCGATGATGCCCCGCTGGGGTCCAAGTCTAACGACCCGTATGCCAGAAAGTCTTGCCACTACCAAACCAAAATACGTGAGTGGCTTCGACTCCGCCTCAGTCTTCCGTTTCTGAATGTTTGACTCGAGCGTCAACTTCTCGGGCTCTGCCGCGCATTTCCGACACAACCTGTCCCCAACAACGATGCGCTTCTTCGGCGCTTCTGACATCGCCGCTTTTTCTGCGAAAAGCGACAGGCACAGGCCGTTCGAACACGGCACTGTGCCAACGCTTTGAGGTGCCCTCTTTGGGATCCCTGGGGACTCCCGTTGCACCTGAGAGCAAGAAAGGGGCGGCGGATGTGGCGTCAGCCTTCACAGTCCCAGGACTCACTGGAACAGAGCACGATAGCGACGCGCTCCAGAGAGGGCTCTGCGCCTCCTTATCCTCGCGCCGCGCGGAGTAGGCAAGAACAGGAGGGCGGGGATCGACCGTAGCTGCACAGCATGTCTCCAGGGCAAGGGCGAGGATGAGGAGGAGGAGGGGGAGGACGACGACGACGAGGAGAAACGCTTCCAGGAGGAGGAGGAGGAGGAGGAGGAGGAGGAGGAGGAACAGGAGGAGGAGGAGGACAAGCGCGAGGAGGAGGAGAAGGCGGAGGAGGAGAAGGACGACGAAGAGGTCAAGGGGCGAAGGGCGAGGAGGAAGAGGATCTCCTCCCAAGCAGGCTGCGACCGCTGCACCTCGGGCCTCCCCAGCGGCTGGTCGGGCGAAGGCGGGTATATCCGAAGACATGGTGCTGACGTCGCGTCGGCGCCGAGCATCGATCGCTGCGATGCATCTCTCTACGTCTGGGTTGGGCGAGCATCTGTACGTGCCCTCGTCTCGGCAATCATCGTGCGACTTGGAGGACGACAACTCCAACGGGGCATCGCCGAGCTGGACCGGGCAGCGGCAAGAGACGCATCGGTACATACACACCTAAAGTGCACAGCCTGCAAACTCCACAATAACGGCCGGAATACTGCTCACCGCCTAAGCCTGGACGCTCTGTGTAGTGAGCCGTGTTCTTGCTCCCCACTTGGCTTGCAACATCATGTGTCGGTGCAACTTCGCACATAGCGAGATTGGGCGACGGGGGTAGGAGGGCTTGCGACCCCCCCCCCCATCCCCTCAAGACCTGATGACCGTATTACATATGTTGATGACCCCCCCCGCCCCTTCTATCCCTCCCTCTTCTCCTCTCCCTCCCCAGCACCATTCAGTCCACCCAGGACCTACGAGAACCCTGTAGACACTCCTGCTCATCCTAAAACTCGGGAGACCTCCGAAACCCCATACCACATGTCGGAATACGTCCGAACGAGAATACTTTAGCCACAGAGGCGATCGAAAACAACCAGAGACGTGCCGCCACATGAGCCATCATAGACTTCCTTCTCCTGCGCAGGATCCTCTCCTCCCTTCCATCCTCCCAATTAGTCCTGCTCCTCCTGCCCTCTTCGTCCTACGCTGCCCTCTTCGTCATCCTCCTCCTCATCCTCCTCCTCCTCATCCTCCTCCTCCTGTTCCTCCTCCTCCTCCTCCTCCAGTCCTTCTGAACTCCTGATACCTGGATCCCCCCTGTCGCACCGCGAGACCAGTCAAACAGGCAGGCCGGGCGTTTCGCCCGAGACTCCATGACCATTCGTGATCCTGAGGCTCCAGTCTTGGCAACAGCTCAGGAGACGGAGGGCGGGAGGTCTTCAAGATGTGGCTCTCGCCCGAGCGCCGCCCACAGCCGTGGGGAACAATACAAAGAGCTTCACTCGGCGGTGGACAAACCTCCCTTTAGTAGACCTCCCCTTAGTGACAACGGCCTGAGGCCGAAACCGACGGACCTGGACCCGCAAAAATGACGGCCGCGACGCCCTCTCGCGAACCGAAAACGGCAAATTCCTTGATCGACGTGTCAGGGTAGGAGGTCTGTCCACCCCCGATTCACGGATTGAGGATGGGTGGTCTTCAAGATGTGGCCCTCGCCTCAGCACCGCACAGCGTTCGTCTTGAAACATTGCAAGAGCTTCACGGATTGACGGCAGCTCCTCTTCAAAGTGTGGCTCTCGCCTGGGCGCCGCGCACATTCGTTGTAAACGAATGCAAGAGTTTCACGGATTCGCATGAAGTGATCCAGGACTACCAAGGCGCGACAGTTACATTGACTCGCGGTGTTGAAGTCCCAAGAACGGCTGCGTTCTGGCACGATTCAGGTTCGTCACGCCGCAAAAGTCACGTTGATTCGTGGCATTGGAGTCCCGAGAATGGTGCCCCGGCACGCTTCAGGATCTTCAAACGGTTGTCTCCCAACGGGGCACTTCCTGTGGAAATGGTAAAGCCATTCGAGGGGCCTAGGAGAAGGGACATTGCAGGGAGTGAAGATTCCAGCATCGTTGACGAGTCTTGGGTTTGCACTGGCCCTCCTCCTCTTCCTCCGCGGCCTCGCGGGCCGTCCCGCCTGCCCTGCCCTCTCGACCAGCCCCACTGCCCCGCAACCCCCAGAGATGGGGGGCAGGTACCCGCGGAGGGGATGGGTCGGACCCTGCGGCCTCGCGGGCCGTCCCCCCCTGCCCTGCCCTCCCTGAAGGGGCCCTGGGACACACAAATGAATACACACAAATAGAAGTATTCTCCATATGTTCCCATATTTGGTGGTTTTTGTGGCTCCCCCCCCGCTTCCCATATTTTCCCATATGTTCTGGGGAATCGACGATTAATTGTGTCCCAAGAAGGCCCAAGAAGGCACCAAGAGACCCAATAATGGTCCCCACAAGGCTTCATAACTGCCCCCAAGAGGCCCCCAATGAGATCCCAACAAATGTCCACATTAGCGGGATGGGCCGACGGCCATTCGATGTCCGCACCACTGGTCCTTGGACATCATCCTGGGGTGCTGTCCTGGGGTGCGCTCTGGCAAAATCTGGCCGCGGGTGCGAGAGGGGCTGCGGCATCAGTACATGACATGTTTTCCAATCCCTCTCCCCCTTGGACGCCCGAATTATCCGGGGTAACTCGGGTCCGGGATAAGTCGGGTTTGGATTCCCGAAAAAGGAACCCGAGTTATCCCTGACCCGAGTTACCCCTGATGATTCGGGGCTCTGGACGCCCGAGTTATCCGGGGTAACTCGGGTCCGGGGTAACTCGGGTTTGGATTCCCGAAAAAACGAACCCGAGTTATCCCTGACCCGAGTTACCCCTGATGATTCGGGGCTCTGAATCCCTCTCCCCCCTCCCTCCCCCCCCCCCTTCGGGGGCCCAGGGGAACGGGAGGCCTGAGAGCAAAATGATCGCGGGCAGGCCGTACAGCATGGCCGGGAGCCAGAGCAGCGGGAGGCACACGGAGAGAACGCCGAGCCTCACACACGGCGGGGACTTGCACTCGCCGCCGACGCCGTGAACGCGGTCGTCGTCGTCGTCGTCGCTGTGCGGGGGGGGGGTCGAACTTTGCCAAGGTGTCCGCTTGTCCTCGGCAGCTGTGTTCCATCTTCGGGATGTTTTCCAGCGGCCGCGACTCGCCGATACTTTCCCGGGCGCCCTGATCGTCCCGGAAGGCCGCCTCGCACCCAGAATGAGCTGGGGAACCCAACAGTCCGACAAGTCTGTTTCGATCCTGGCGTTTTCCTGCGACGCCAGCATCTAAGGTCCAGCATCGGGCCCCGGGTGCATCAACAAAAACAGGCCCGGCGAAAAGTCGGCCCCAGGGAAAGCTGGAACCGCGCACTCAAAATTTAAGGGACCCACAAACCCATAAAGAAATTCAGTTCAAATGCAGGCTGACACGTACGCAATGCGATCGCGTGGCATACGGTGATACTATAATAATAAATGCTCTGCTGCGCTGCGCGTTCCTGCGCGGTCAGTCCAATTCCCATCAAGAGTTCTTAATCTTCGGGCCTCTGAGAGCACCCATGGGGTCTCCATGGACTGGTGCCCGAAGTAGGTCACGATTACTTGCGTCCTTCGCCCCATTCGTCCTTATCCTCCCTCATTTCCCCTCATCGTCCTCGTCGTCCTTGGATCACTCATCGTCCTCCTCGTCAGTTCCCCTTGTTCTTCTTCACCCTGCTCATCGTCCTCGTCGTCCGTGGATCGCTGCCTACAGGCCGCCCCCCAAACTGTGTTCACACTGTCCAACGCGCCCACTCCCCTCAGGTCACACCCCCTCCCCCCCTCAGGGAGACGTAAGACCCGGGTACAGGGGACTCGGAAATCCCCGACGAGGTCGTCAAAAAAATGACGAGGCCGAGCCCGCATTTTGACGAGGCCTCCCGCTGCAGACATCCCACGAAACTCCGACCCGTCAAAATCCGAGCCGCGGTCGTCAAAAAACGATGGCGAACCCGAGTCCTGGCAAACCCGGGTCTTACGCTCCCCCGACCCCCCCCCCCCCCGCGGACCAAACACTTCCTTGTTGCTCGATGACCCCCCGCCACGTCCTTCGCAAGGTGGCGAGCTAGCTCTGCGGCCCGGCGCGCCCGCCGAGGCCGCCGAGGCCCCTCCCCCGCGTGCTTTCCCGCCGGCTTGCCGCCCGCCGCGGGCCGCGGGGCTCACCTCGAGGGGCCCCGCCCGCCCTGCGGGGGGGCCCTGGTGCAGCAGAGCTCCGGCGGCGTGTCCAACACGATCGCCAAACCACTGCCGCGCCACGTCGACCCACGCGCTGGCCCAGGCCATGCCGCGACCCTCTGAACCTCGCGTCTTTTGGGGCCAGTCCCGACGCGACGCGGTTCCCCACCCCTTTTTTGGGGGGGAGAACCGAGCCATCTCCCGGCGAAGCCTCGGCGAGGGACCCTCCTCCTCCAGCTGCGGCTCCAGCTCGCGCCGGTGCTTCCCTGTTCTGGCTCCCGCGGCGCTCCTGGACCTCCTCCGCCTCCGCCGCGCCCTGCGTCACGAAGAGGGCCTCTCACCGGGCGCCTCGCGCTCCGGTGGCTGGCTCACCGAACGAAGGGCTTAAGGGCAGGGCTGGCTCCGCTCGGCTGCGTGTGGGCGACAAGGCCTCGCCCTCTTGCGCCACCGTGTCGCTGCCGAGCGACTCGTCAGTGCAGTAGCACTCGTAATACGAATCGGGGGTTGCTAGAAGTGCCCCTGGCCCAAGGCACCTCCAGAATTTCAACGGAGGCCCCCCCCGGCCTCCAGAGCAACCCTCACGAGGCCCAGAGGCCTCCGGGGGCTCCAGGATGGGCCGAAAAGCTGCGGGGGGGGCACCTTTAGCAACCCCCGAACCAAGTGCCGCAAACCACCTGCGTCTTCACTCGACTGCCAGGGCGCCCACGTCGGCCATGGCTGGCGGCGGATCCGTAGCCGACGGCCCCGCCGGGAGGGGGACCGCCGCGACACTCGCGGGGGCGCTTCACGTCTGAGGAAACACCTGGCGCCTGCACCTCGGCGGCGTTTGCCGCCTCCTCCTCCTCTTTCTCCTCCTCCTCCTCCACCTCCTCCTCCTCACGTTCATGGCCGTCACTTAGCCCAGCGGCGTAGGACGCAGTAACTGAGAAACTGGCGAACGAGGCCGACCCCCATCTCCGCGACAAGCGAGCCCAGGACAGCCACCAGCGGTCGCCACCGTGTGCTGGAGGGAACACACGTGGCGCATCGTGGCGAACTGTGGCCCCTGCCCAGGGCCAGGTCGCAGGCGGTCTGACCGTTTTGGCGCCTGCACACGTGCTGTGCCTCGTGGGCTGCTTTTTTGTCGCCCTCCGAGAGGAGCGAGGGAACCCTAAAAAGACGTCTGGCAACACTTGTATTGAGGGTCCTGATGTGTAGTAAGAAGATGCGAATTCGCAAGCTTTTTGGACATCTCAACTGTTTGAGAATGCCTGCAACGAAAGCCGAAATTCAAACCTCATAACGCATGACACGTATGATTCAACATATAAATTGCCGGGAACATATCAATCGAGAGCCCCGCGTTTGAAGACACGTCGTGATTACAATAGATCAATCAGATCTCTGGTAACGTATGATGCTAAAATTCTACGGTTGTCCATTTCCGACAACTTCTCAACATCCGGAAGATCTCTGAGAGTCTGAGGATGTTTACGTGTCGCAAGCGACCAACCGCCCCTGGCTTGACATGTTCTAAGGGGGGGTCTCACAAACCAAGGGACCCCCCTTGAAAAAAATCAGACGGGGGCCTCAAAAACAGAGAAGCCCGCACAAGGGGGGGAGGGGGTATCGAACAACCCCACGTCGCCGCCGCCGCCGTCGCCATCGTCGCCGTCGCCGTCGTCGCGGTCGCCGTCGGCGTCGCCGCCGCCGCCGTCGCCGCACCACGTCGTCGTCGTCCTGGCCGCCACCACGGGCCAGAGCCAGACCCCAATTCAGGTCACGTCCACTCACGTCCACCATCGCTACCGTCGTCGCAATCACCACCGCAGCCGTCGTCGTCGCCGTCGCCGTCGTGGTCGGCGTCGTCGTCGTCGCTATCACGGGCCAGAGGGAAATCCCAGTTGGGTCACATCCAATAGGGGCCAAAGCTAGACCCCAATCGGGTCAAGTACCGTCGTCGCCGCCGCCGTCGTCGCAGCCCTCGTCGCCGTCGCCGTCGTCGCGGTCGGCGTTGTCGTCGTCGTCGCCTTGGGGGGGGGAGGGGGGGCGACCCACCCCCGCCAGCAGCGTCAGAAAACGATTACCCCATTTGTGTCAAACCAACGTCGTAAAACAACTCCCACGGCATCCCCAAAGTGTCGAGATGTCTCAGTGGACCGCCCCCCCCACACCCTGTTGGATATCGTCCTCTCCATGCTCGACACCCCATCCAGTCTAAGGCGGAGGCCCCGACCACGACCAGAGAACCCTGGGCCCAAGACCTGAATAGGAAGATAACGCCGTCGGATGTTTGGATCGTTGTCGGCGCCGTTAGCGTCCTGGTTGTGAACATGGCCGTCGTCCTCCTCATCCTCCTCCTCGTCCTTCTCCTCCTCCTCCTCCTCCTCCTCATGCTCCTCCTCCTCCTCCTCATCTTCATCCCTAATCCCCCCTCCTTTTGCTTGTTCTCCACACTCCACCCTCTCTTCTCCTCCCTTCTGGGAAATCATAAGAGCAAGTGGCAACCACTCGTCTTTTCGCACAAGTGACGCTCACACGAATACTCTGCGCAGTGAGGAGGCGACGGCTCACACAAAGTTGTTCCCCGACACGTCCAATTCCTGGACGCGCGCAGAACAAAGGCCTTACGTTGCGTAATATGGAACACGATGTTCGCCAAGACGCTGCCGGATTAGCAGGCATACGTGGCACGCATCGGCCGAGTGCGGCAACCGACGAGGGGCAGATAGCGGCGCCCGCTCCGCGCACCGAAGCCGGCCAGGAAGCATCACCGGCCTTCCCGGGCCGGGCGAAAGGGGGGGATAGCAAAGAGGGGGGCTTGAGCATCTGCTCACGTCTAGCTGATTCTCCCGGCGCCTCCGGGCGCCGGGAGGCGCCCATATATGTGTCGAGGAAGGGGCCCGGCGGCGGGGCCGAAACCGGCCGCACGCCGCAGATGTCGCAGGCCCCCCATTGCCCTATCCCCCCCCTTTCCGTGCGGCCGAAACCAGCTGCGTGCAGCAGAGGTCGTATAGCCCCCCTTTCCCTGCCTGTCCCCCCTTTCGTGCGGCCCGAAGCGGGCAGCCCGACCTCCTGCCACCGCCCGCGGGAGCACCAGGAGCACACCGCGGGTCCGCCCGCGCTGCGAGGGCGCCCGTCCCCAGGGGGCGCTCGGGGCGAGCGGGGGCGGCGGGAAGAAAGCATGCGAGGGCCGTGTGCGCCACCGTGCCTGCGAGGCAGGAGCGGGAGTCTCCTCGGATAGAGGAAAGAGAACTATGCACATACACCGATTCTGGCCAGGCCCATCCTGTGCCCAGGATCGGTGCATACGCCCTCCTACCTTGGCCAGGAAGGCATATGCACCGATCCTGGGTCAAGGATGGGCCTTGCAAGGATCGGTGCATGTGCATAGTTCTCTTCGCCCGATCGGACTCGAGTAGGACCAAACTGGATGCATTCCGTACAACTGTTGGCTGGTGAGAGAACTCGAGATGGCGATCCGGCCGGGTGGGGCAGCACTGCCACGGGTGGCTGGCGCCTGCGCCCAGGCTGGCCATGGCAATCTCATGCGCGATGCGTCGGGCATTCGAGGAGGACCCCACTGGATGCATCATGTATTTGCTAGCCGCCAGGAAAATGAATGCGAAACAGTGATCTGGGCAGGGAAGGAAGCATTGCCAAGGGTGGCTGGCGCCTGCGCACAGGTTGGCCATGGCAAACTCATGCGCGCCGTGTCAGGCATTCGGGCACTCCTGGGCCCATGACGTCATCTACGAAAGCTCTGGAGCCGTCGATGGCACAATTGGGATGCCCGGAGTCCCGACAATCCTGCGCAGAACTCCAACAAATTGTGCTTGCGCCCCCTTTGCCTTCCAGTTGGCCCACGGCTTCGCGCAGAACGCAGAAAAGGGCCCTCTGCAGGGCATTCCATGGGCCGCAGGACTCGATTTTAAACCAGACTCGAACTTCTCCCTATCCCTAAGATCGGCAAGCCAAAAGCGCTGATATTATCAGAGAAGTGCCTTCAGAAACTGAGGGAATCCTTAAGATCGGCACCGAAATAAAGGGATGCCAAACATGGGGACAGGGATATATATATATATATATATATAGATATATACATATATATACATACACACACACACACACCTATCTGTATATTATATAATACATGTATCGCAAACTGAAGAATTTTCGCTCACCTCCGAGCCACCGATCAGGGCCAGCCACGCGACGACTGCGGCCGACCCCAACGACCGGCGGTCGTGGAGACCCGTCGACTGCTGCCGCGCCAGACACCCCTTGGCAGCGCCTCTGGCGCTGCCACTGGGGCGCTCCGCGCGTGAGGGGGGGGGGTCCAGCGCCGATCCAGGGCATACGAAAGCTCATGTGCTTGTGCTGCTCTCTCTCTCTCTCTCTCTCTCTCTTTTTCGCCCATTCTAGTCTTACAGGACTCCATGGTCGCACACCTTGATAAGAAATGAAAGTACCCCTAACCCCTTGGGAGGGGACCTAGTCAGGAGGGCCGAGAACGTTGGGGATGAGTTTTTTGTTGTTTCTGCAGATGCATCAGACCAAACCGACCAGATTATCATCCCAAGTGCGAAGACGGGGACCTCAGTGAGGAAACGTCTTCATTGTGGTATTAGGGTTAGGGGTTCACCGACCCTCGATGACGCCTGGCAAGGAGGGAGATTGGTGAAATCGGCTCCTTGCAGCTGGTGCTTCGGGCACGGGACCGACCCTGTGTCGAGACGCCGGGAGCGGCCATGCATTGAGGACGGTGCCTGTCGGTGGGGCCGGAAGCAACGGCATGCAGTAAGCGTCCCTTTCCTATCCCCCCCGGTGTCCTCCCCGACTCCTCCAACTGACAATCCTCATGGCTGCTCACTCGAGGCTTGCTACAGCGTCTGAAGGTGATGTCTCGGCGGCTTCGGGGCCGTCTTCGCTCGCCTGGTGAGCGTAGACAGCCACCATGCGACGGCACTCCTGTGGTACAGCGCTTGCCTCTGTATGGTCGTCATCTCCAAGTAGTCCTCCAACAGGATACCCTGATTGTCCTAAATGCCTCACGTAGAAATTCAGATAATCCAGGCCACGCCGCGTACGTCCATGGACGACTTTCATCTCAACCTTACCAAAACCAATCCACCCCAGAGTCTCGGCATCACGGTGCAATACGGTGAACTGGTACCCCCCCTGTTGTCTTGACTCTGCCCAAGATCCTGATATGTTCAGTTCTTGAAAATACATATCGGTGCATCCACCAAGTCGTTGCGCAAGGGCCTGCACGCGAAGGAACGGCACATCACGTTCCTGCTTGGGAATGTTGATCAGAATATGCCTGCCCGGTTTCATCAAATCGAACCGCTGACCATGAACGTTTCGCAAGTGAGGATCGCCAGTAGCGGTAGCACCCCCGCCGCCGCCTGCTGGGCCGCCATTTGGAAATGTAGGAGTCGGAGTTGAAGTCGGCGCCGCTGTGATGAACAGGGTGACACTGGAGTCGATCGGATAGCTGTTTGCCAGACCACTTGCCAGCAGAAGAATTCCACCGCTCGCCGACGCCGATGAGACACGAGAAATCTGTATGCTGTCGATGATCCCAGTTTCACTGTTGCCACCGCCCTCGATCAAGATGTTGTCGCCGGTGTTGAATCCCGCCGTGGACAACACACGCACCTCTGTAGCACCTACCACCAGCGTGGACACCGTTTGAGTCGACAGTATCGTTGGTGAAGACGTGGGCGTTGACGTAGGAACCTGCGTCGGGCTTGGTGTAGGGCTTGGCGTTGGGCTTAGCGTCGCCGGAGGGATGCTATAGATGTAGAACCTCACACCTTCCAATTTTCGATAACCAGAGCAGCCACTCCCACCATTGACGCAACGGTACCCCGATGGCCCGTTCCAACAATCTGTAGCCCCATGGCCAAAGAAAAACCGACAGCATGAATCTGCATCGAGGCTGGGGCTGGAATGAACCAGATCTATGCCGTGTGTTGTGGAAAGTAAAGTGGCCCAGGTAGTCACAGAATGATACGAGGTACCCAACCCAATCAGAGTATTTTCCTTGGTCAGGCCAAACGATGCCGATGTGTCGACGTACGTGTCGTTCGTCTTGACGTACAGATCCGCCACGGTGCTGCGAGGCACTGAGAGGAGTATTCTGAGGCGGCCAGACCCCCGATTCACCGAAATGTTGGGCGCACGACCCGAGGGACCGTCCTGAGGCTATCCTGGAGTCCTACTGGGCCACCCTGAGGCCTTCGGGGCGGACTCCCAGGCCAAAGTCAACGAACACCAACTGTTGTCACGCGTCGGTCATACGAGCGTCCAAGACGGCCCACGAGGCGCCCAAAGAGGCCTCCGAGGCTCCCAAGAGGCCCCCAAGAGTGGCCCAAGAGGCGAGGCGCCCACGAGGGGCGAGCGAGTCTCAACTTGAACTGCTACTCAGACCCGCCCACCCAAAGAGGACCCATGAGACAATCAGCTGGCACCCAAGAGGCGCGACAGAGGCCTCCAGAGGTCCCCGAGAAGCCCGCAGGGGGTCCCCAAGACGCCCTGAATGAGCCCCGAACGGGCAGCCAACAAGCCTCCAACAGCCCCCACGAGCCATCCAAGAGGCCTCATGTTCATGACCCCCGCACGGTGGGCGGGCTGGACCGAACGCCACTGGATTCTGAGGGCAATCTGAACTCCTGATCTGGTAGATATGCGAGTAGCCGTCCATTTCCAGGGCCATGGAATTGATATCCGAGTCGGACAACTTTGCATGACCTGAACCTACCGCCGAGCTCATGTCTCCATAAGCTCCGGCGGTCAGGGGAAACGAGTACAGAGTCCTGTCGGAACCATCCTGGATCTGGTAGATCTTGTTCCACGACGCACCGCTGGCAAAAGTGGGCGTTGGTGTAGGCGCTGGCGTTGGAAGCGGAGTTGGCGCCAACGAGGTGGGATCCCAATAGATGTGGAACACGACATCATCCAACTTCTTAAAAGAACAACCACCCCCACCAGATACGCAACGGTGGCCCGATGGCCCGCTCCAACAATCCGTTGAATGGTGCCCAAACATATACCGGCAACACGCCCCTGTACCAGTGTCTGAGGCGAGCCAAGGGCTGGTGTAAACAAGGTCTATGCCCAGTGCCGTGGACTGTAAGGTGGACCAAGTAGGCACCGACTCATATGAGGAGCCCAACCCGACTAAAGTATTCTCCTTGGTCAGGCCAAACGATGCCGATGTGTCGACATACGTGTCATTAGTCTTGACGTACAAATACTCAGGGCAATCAGAGCTCTTGATCTGATAAATATGCGAATAGCCGTCCCGCGCCGTGGCCCTGGCGTTGATGTCCGAGTCGGACAGCTTCGCGTTGCTTGAGCCAGGGGCCGACCTTATGTCTCCATACGCTTCAGTCGTTAGGGGGAAGGAATACAAACTCTTGTCGGGACCGTCCATGATCTGGTAAATCTTGGCCCACACCGCACCGTTGGCGTAAGTCGGTAAGGGCGTAGGCGCCTGCGTTGGTAGTGGAGTTGGTGACAGGGAGGGTGGGGCTGGTGTCGGTGCGACGACATCGTAGCCCGCTGCGAACAGAGAAGTAACACTGATGATGTGCTCGGACTCGTTGAAATTGTTGAGGTTCGGGAAGACGGAACTCAAATGGCCAAGATCAACCCGCAACGACGGCTGTCCAGAAAACCACTGCGCGATCGGGACCATCACGCTCTCCCACGGGTACCGTGGGATCATTCTTCCTCGGCCCACGTCCTGGGAGCTGCCCTCCAGCAGGGACTCGTGGAACTCGTTGTAGATGCGGCCGCCGCGGATGCTGCCGCCCAAGACGAAGTGGTTGCCCGCCCAGCCGTGGTCGGTGCCCTGGCCGTTCGAAGTGAGCGTCCGCCCGAAGTCGGAGCTGGACACCAGCACCACGGAATTGAAGACGTCCTGTGCCTTTTGAGCGTCGCCATTTCTGTCCCCGTTCCCACTGGGCCAAGGCACCTTGGCCCCACTGGCCTACACCGCAATCGGGGATAGATGCAGGAGAGCCCAGGATCGAATCGGTACATCGGATCAGCGATCGAAATGAATGGGATCGGAGGAAATCGACTGCCGAGTCGGGAGAAGTCGAATCGGCAGAAATCGGCAGTCTGGTAGGCCTCCACAGAGAAATCGAACCCGAATCGAAATCCGAAGCCGAACCGAATCGGAATTGGAAGCCATCGAGGTCTAGTCGAATCGAATCGGAGGAATCGAAACGAGCCCTGTGGGGTGGTGTCATTGTTTTCCGGTCGAACCTGCACCCCACCAGCCTACCCCCGTCGGGGAAAGATGCCGCAATACCCAAGGGAGACAGCATACGCCCCCCCCCCCCCCCCCTCTGGGGAGCAGGTCGGCCAGCGGGGTCGGGACTGCCCAAGACGGGCATGGGGCCAGGCATCACCAAGGAGCAAAACAAACACCATCATAGTCAGCACCCCTAAAGGCGAGGCCATTTAGTAAAAGCAACCGAGGAAGGAATCAAACAGGGCAGGGCTGATTGATAAACGCCAAGGGCCGTTTAGTGAACGCCAATTGTCGGGGTCGAGGTGATTTTTCCTCACTTGGCTCACGATGCAGCGCCTTCAATTCGGCAACGAAGTCCGCCAGGGCAGCGTCGATTTCCGCAAACCGGTCGCCAGTGTCTGTCAAGCTGAAGTGCGTATCGAAACCGTGCATCTCCACGAAGAAGAGGTCCCGCTCCGCAGAGCGAGCTGTCCTCGTCGAGATGAGCTTGGCGACCTGGTTCAGCTGCCTGGCCAAGCTGGTGGTGGTGCCGAACGAGTCGGTCGCAAGCTCCGTCGCCTCCAGGAGCGCTCCTAGCCTTTCACTGGACCTGATGGCGCCAGCGAGCTGCTGCGCGTACCCCTCGGTGTAGACGTTGCCGTAGCTGAGGGCCGTGATGTTCCCCACGACGGCCTGCAGCTCCTGGTAGTCCTGCATGCGCACGGCACCGTTCCAGCCGTCGAGGACCTCCACGGAGGTGGTGTACCCCACGGACCACGTGGACGAGCCCGCGATCGAGAACGAGGAGGTGAGGAAGCCCTCGGCGGCCAGGGCGTCGGCCAGGCGTCCGCCGAAGCCCTTGGAATACGTGCCCTGCACCTGTCGGGGGCGCGCAAACATGGATTAGCGATCCACGGATTTGAAGCGCGGTCGCCAAATCCATGGAGCGGGGGGAGGCGCCCTCCCCAAAATGCGGCCGGTGCCGCCTCGTTCGGCGACGGAAATCCCCGATTTCCCCTGGAAACGGGACCCGTCGCTAATCCACGCCCCCTTGATCCATGTTTACGATCGCCTGCACCTGGCACTTCAGCGTCATCCCGCCGTTCTGCTGGTCGCTGTGAGAGAACAACCCGGCGCACGTGGGCGCGGTCCTCGTCCAGGGCCCCAAAAAACCGCGCGGTGACGGACCGCGGTGACGTCGGCATCGCCCACGACCTCACCGCGCAGTCCGTCACCGCATGGTTTTTGTGAGCGTTTGTTTCCCCCAACCCTTCCCTTGGTTGGCTCTCGCTTTGAATAGAGCAGTGGGGTGGCAACTTCCTTCTCCCTCTTCTTCCCGCCCTCGGTCCCCCATCTCGCCTGCCTACACCAATCTGACCTGCCTGCTGAGTGACCGCACAGCGGGTGGGGCCCCACGCAGACCCAAACGGGACCTCGCCATCCCTGGGGGGTTGCCAAGTGTGAAACCGTCGCCACTTTCGAGGGCTGCTGGGGGGCCAGGGGACCGCCATCCCTGGGGGGGGCCTGCGAAGTGTGAAACTGTAACCAATGTTTAGGGCTGCTGGGGGGGGGGGGCAGCACAGTGGGACCCAACGCAGACTTCGAGGACCTCGCCATCCCTGGGGGGGGATGCGAAATGTGAAACTGTCGCAGCTTTGAGTGTTGCTGGGTCTGCAGGGATGCTGTCACATTATTGCACCGTCTCTTGCAGTGTTGCGTCGACCTATTGCTGACACACCTTGGTGCCGTTGGGTTGGGTACGTCGCAGGGTAATTTCCCTCCAGGGTAACGGTCGTTACCCAGGAGGGGGGGGGTCGGGCGGGAGGGGAACGGTACCGGCGGCCGCGGCGTGCACGCGCCAGGGTGCGTCCGCGCCACCGGCGCATCAGTCGCCTGTGTGCACCACAGCCCCCGTATACGCAACAATGCTGAACACCTCCGTGTAACACAGCGCCGCCTGTGTACACCACAACGACTCCGAACACCACAACAACCGCGTGCACCGCACCACGTCGCCTATGTTCGAGGCAAGAGAAATATGCACATGCACCGATTCTGGCCAGGCCCATCCTGAGCCCAGGATCGGTGCATACGACCTCCTGCCTTGGCCAGGAAAGCCTATGCACCGATCCTGGGCCCAGGATAGGCCTGGCCAGGATCGGTGCATATGCATACTTCTCTTCGCCCGACATGTACACTGTAGTGTCTGTGTAAACTGCAGCAGCAGCAGCAGCAGCAGCAGCCGTGTGCGCAACAACGTCTGTGTACTGCACACTGCATGCGTGCACCGGAGCGCAACGCCCGCGTACACCACAACAACCGTGTAACGCAGCGCCTGTGCACGTCACAATGCCTCCGTGCACCAAACGCCTGTGCACACCAGAACGCCAAAGGACCCAGCGAACACATTAGCAGCTTGGAGAGAGCGTGATCCACCGTCGCTTTACTGTGGAAAATTCCCCCCTTCTTCCTCCGGAACCCGGGGGTCCCCCCCCCCTCCGAAAATCCCCCCCCCTGCTGGACCCCCCCTCCCCTTCCCCGGCAAACCCCCCCCTGCCCCCCCCCCCGCGGAAAACAGGGGGGTGTCACTGCTGGTTCGAACCCCTCCCCCCCCCCTCAGAAGACCAAAGGTCACTACCGGTTCGAACCCCCCCCCCCCTCCAGAAAACCGAGGGGGGGTCACTACCGGTTCGAACCCTTCCCCCCCCCCTCTCGAAAACCGGCGGGGTCACTACCGGTTCGAACCCTCCCCCGCCCCTCCGGCAAACGGAACGAGGGGGGGTCGAACCCCCCCCCCTCGAAAACCGGGAGGGGGTCACTACCGGTTCGAAACCCCCCCTCCCCCCCTCGAAAACCGGGGGGCGGGTCACAACCGGGGTTCGAACCCCGTCCCCCCCCCCCCCTCCACGCTCACCGCCAGCAAACGACTCCCCGTCCCTACCACCGTCCGCACCACATCCCCCACTGCTGTCCCCAGCACCACTGTCCTCACCACCACTGTCCCCACTGGTTCCACCACCGTCCCTACTGTCCCCACCAGTGCCCCCACCACTGTCGCACTGTCCCCACTGTCCAAACCACTGTTCCCACCACGGTTCCACTCTCCCCACTTTCTCCACGGCCCCAACCACTGCCCGACTGTCCCCACTGTCCCCACTTTCCCACTGTCTTCTCCGCTGTCCCACTGAGCTGTCCCACTGTTCCCGCCACTGTCCCCACTGTCCCCACCACTGTCCCAACTGTACCTCTGTCACGTTGTCCCACCGCCGTCCTCGCCACCGCCCTCACCACTGTCCCCACCACCACTTTACCCTCCACTGTCCCCCACTGTTTCCACCACATTCCCACTGTCCCCGGTGTTCGAGGGGGGGGGGTCGAACCGGTAGTGACCCCCCCCCGTTTTCCGCCAGCAGCGGTAGAACACGCTCTTTCGTAGCTTGCGAGGCCTCTTTGCGGGGCTCGCCACAGACAACGGAGGCCCTCAGGAGTCATTCGTCTCCTCCTCCTCCTCCTCCTCCTCCTCCTCCTCCTCCTCCTCATTTTCCTCCTCCTCCACCTCCTCATCCCTCTCCTCTTCCTCATCGCCCCGTCGCCGCCGCCAAAAGCAGAAGGCGCCGACGGGGAACGGCCGACACCTCCTTCTCCTCCTCATCCTCCTCCTGCTCTTGGTCCTCCTCCTCCTCCTCCATGCATGTGAGCTCGGCGCTGCAACAGGTGGGGAGCCTGCGAGCGCCACAGCACGTTTAGAAGCACCCCAGCATGTCTTTCAGCACCACGCCATGCATGTGAGCGAAGCGCCATACCTGCGGGGAGTCCGCCCCCTGGCATGTAGGGGGGGGTCCAGGCCACCCCGCCCAAAACGATCGTTACCGTTACCCGAGGGGGAGAAGGATTTGGCCGGGATAGCGACCGTTACGCTGGGGAGACTGGGAAAAACGTCCTCTTTGGGATCCTGGAGGCCCCAGTCGCTCGAGACATCCTCGGACAAAAACGCGTGGTGAACCCAAATCCCCACTGACTCACCACGCGGTGCGGTCACCACACTGTTTGGGGGCCCGCGAGTCCTCCACTCCTCCTTCGCGACGGGCTGCACCAGGCCACCGATGTTGGCCACGAAGGCCAGGTGGCCCTCCTGGTGGGACAAAAGCGGCATGAACATAAACTGTCGGAGCGGAGATCCGTGCGGAGATCTTGAACAAGGCTGGACCTAAACGTTGCTGTTCGTGCTGATTTCGTTTTGTTGTTCGTTTTACTCTATCTGCTTTCCTGCACCTCCCTGCCAAAACGAACAACTAAACCCAGCCTAAGTCCAGCAAAACAGCGTTGGGTCCAGCCCTGATCTTGACTCTGCGCTGAGCCCAGGCGCGCGGAGCGCGGAGCGCGCCAAGGGCGGCGCAGGAGGCTCCCAAGATGTCTGCGCGGAGCTCCGACAATTCGTGTTTATGCAATTTTTCTTCTGCTTCGACGTCCGTGTACAGGTCGTGGACGAAGCCGAGGGCGTGGTGGACTCCGAAGGAGCTGCAGTTTTGGGTGTCCGCCGAGATGCCCAGCAGCTCGCCCTGGGACAGCGCCACGTTCGACCGGACGGTGAGGTACTCCTGGTAGAGGTCGTCGCACATGGGCACCAGCAGGCTGTAGGTGTCTGCGCCCCCGTTAAGGAAGAGGAAAACGATGGCCTTATAAGATGACGCGTTCTGGGACGGCTCCTCCTCGGTCACGGGACGCTCGCCCGTCAGAGCAGGCTCGCCGAGAGTGTGGAACTCGGGCGACATGATCACTGTGCGCATGGCCGCCTTCAGGTGGTCGCCATCCACGTCTGCCTCGAGTGCTGCGTCGAAGGCGCGTGTATCGCTGATGCGCCCGCCGGTCAGCAGCAACGAGACCTCGTTGAAAATGTCGCTGGCGCTGCTACTGCCGGACACGGAGAACGATAAGTTTCCCTCTGGGTCAGCGCACGTGCGAACATGCTGGCCGAGACCGTGCTCGCACTGGGTGAGTCCGCCAGTGTCGACCAGAGACAGCATGCCGTTGAGCCAGGCGAGCGCATAGGGCGGCGTGAAGATCTCGAACTCGGGGGCAACCAGGCCGTCGGAGAAGCCTGCTGGCACGTACTCGACGCTGTAGAAGTTGAAAACGGAGGGCGAATTGTAGGGAAACTGGCCAATGTCGTTTTCCAGGTTGTCCATCAGGACCTGGCGCCCTCGCAGATCCCTGAACTCCATGGATCGCAGAAAGTGCAGCAACTTGACCATGGGCTCGCGCAGCTTTCCTACCGAGCTGCTCGACAGACTTCCTCTGGCTTCAGGGTGCAGCAATATTGCCGCGAAGGTTGCACCGAGGTCTCCGTACTCGCCTGAGTACGTCTCGCCGTTGTACACCCCAGTGCTGAACGCCTCAGCGACGGCGGACACGTAAGCCGGCGTCGGATTCGACGTGACCATGCGCTGGATCAGCCGATAGGACACGAAGGGCGGCACATTGGGGTGGTGAACGAGGTGGTCAAGCAGGGCCTCCACCTCAGCCAGTGCAGCTTCTGACCGCATCTGGCTTTCAAACTGGTCCGCGACCCAGCCGACACCAGACACCCACTGGGTGGTCATCCGGTCGTAGAGAGTGAACACGGGCGGATTGCGAAAGCTGTACCCGGCCACTTCCACGACACTCTCCTAAAGGCGGAAAAAATGCATGAGCAAAACTCTTGGAGCTAAGCGCAGATCTCTCGGAATCAGCGCTGGTAGCGCCATAGGCGCCGCCAGGGGGGGCCCAACGCCGGGAGATCCGAACGTGTGCGCCTAGGCAATGCGTTCTTCCTTGAATTGGCAAACCAGTAAATACTGATATGGCTCATCATTCTCCGGACCCCACCTGTGGTGCGACCAGCGGTGGCGACAAGGGCCTCCCAGGTAGCGGCATCGGTGCTTCTGATTGTTTACGCGATGTTTTGGTTATCCGATCTCCATGTTCTTGTAATAGACCCCGTCGCACTCGAACACCGTGCTCACATCCACACTCCCGCCCCCGCTGGCCACGTACGCCTCCGCGGATCGAGAAGCGAGGAGCGAGGCTCGTCGGTCGAGAATCGGGAATCGAGGAGCGAGGCTCGAGGCTCGATGCTCGAGGCTCGAGGGCCGAGAATCGAGACTCGAGGAGCGAGGCTCGAGGCTCGGGGATCAAGGGCCGAGGATCGAGGAGCGAGGAGCGAGGCTCGAGGCTCGAGGATCGCGGGCCGAGGGCCGAGGAGCGAGGAGCGGGGAGCGTGGCTCGAGGAGCGAGGCTCGAGGCTCGAAGCTCGAGGGTCGAGGAGCGAGGAACGACGCGCGAGGCTCGAGGCTCGAGGCTCGAGGAGCGAGGAGCGAGGAACGAGGCGCGAGGCGCGAGGCTCGAGGCTCGAGGCTCGAGAGCCCAGGATCCAGGAGCCTTCACCTCCCCGTCGCACGGCGCCAGGCAGGCGGCCGCGGGGCCCGAGGGCGGGAACGCCCCGATGCGCAGGCGGGCCGCCGCGCCGAGGAGCTGCGCCCTGTCCGGGACCGCGGAGAAGACGGCCCGCGCGGCCACGCTGACGGCGGATCGGCGGCGAGCGAGGGGAGAATGACGGGCCTGCTGTCCACCACCACCACCACCACAAGTTGGAGGGGGGAGGGAGGAGGACGACGCCAGACAGACGCCGATCGGTGCCAACATCCACTTCGATGCGAAAAACAAGCCCTAGGCCCTAGGGCCGACTTAGCAGCCGCGAAGTCCGGGCCAACAGCCGACCCACTGTTTACAGGGCCGAGAAATCCCAAACATCACTTGCACTACCCTTGGAAGCCTGAAAGTCTGGCGGCAGCACTAGCGACGGAGTTGCCGAAACCACTACCGTGAAACTCTCTGACCACGTTCCGCCGTCTCTTGAGCGGGGAGGACCGCGAGACGAGGGAGGCACAAGGCGCGCGGGAGAAGGAGGAGAACTACCCACATACATTCCCGACACGGCGGCAGCAGCAGCGTCAGTCCTCGAGCATCTCGCACTCAAATTACGCACCCTCATGACTCCTGACTTTGCACTCTCATGACTTGAGAAATCGCAGTGGCAGCAGCATCACACTCACGATCTGCACTCCTCACAAACCCATCCCACTCTCTAGCATGGACTGCAAAACTCTCACGATATGACTCATCGGTGCAATGCCGATCTTCTTCTCGAAGCCAAGCTGCACCAAGCATTTGACTAACGCGTTCAGCGAAACGATCTGAAATATCACGATGTTGCAGCTCCCCTCTTCGAGCACACCCTGAACTTTCACAAAGGGGAACAGCTCGCTCACGGCCATCAGGGACTTCTGATTGAGGCCCTCTTTCCACTCTAGCAACTTCTTGGCATTCACTGCGCCGGCGGCCATCCCGCACTCTCGACGCCCTCCACGAGCCCCACCAGGGCCGCGACGCGAATGCTTCCCAACTTCTGGACGTCCTCCTGTTTTCCGCGGCTGCGAAGATCCTGCGCCGCTTCGACCCAACCCTTGACCCTCGCCTTGGACTTGGTCACGGGGGCCGCTGCCTCGGGGCCGACCATCGCGATGAGGGCGATAGCCCCCTGCTGCCTCTGCCTCATCGTGACGTTGAGCAGGGGTTTCATCATCGCCGGCACCACTTTTCGGATGTGAGCCAGCTCGAAGCTCTCCAGCCCCTCTAGCTCTGACATCTCGATACTGTTCTGGCTCGTCTTCTGCGACGCCCTCTGCTCTGGTCTGCCGCCGTCGCCTCCTTGGCCGCCTCGCTCGGCCCTCAACGCGGGGCCTCCGCTCGCGGCGGACGAAGCCGCTGCGGGGACCTGCGTAAACATGCCACACAAACTCAGGAAGTGGCACAGGTAAGTGCACAGCAATGTGTCTGCGCCACAGCTCGAGAGAGGCAAACGGCTCTGCACACCCAGGACACACGCGCACCTCTGGATCAACGATGGGCGGGTCGTACGCAGAACTGTCCACCCTGCATCTACCGCATCGATAAGCATTGACAAGGTGGTGCACAGCCGTGTCACGGCAACGAAGCGCACTGGAGCATCCGATGCACTGATTCGTGACAGCGAGCTTCGCGACGACTGACAATATCCCCTGCTGACCTCAAGGGGCCTGTCCCCGATGAACAAGCAGTGCCCCGCGCGCGCAAAATCTACGACCGCATACCAACCCATCAGCATCTAGGAGCTCACACTCGAACTCCCCCATCCGCAATCTCCTCGGGCTCCGCGACAGGGGTCTCCAGAGGAACAGGCTTAAGTAGCCACTCAGCTCTGAACTGATGCATGCCGCGCTTCTGGAACATCTTGAAGCCCGCAATATTCCCACAGAAGATACCCATGTAGTCCCCATTCAAGAAATCCAAGACCTGCCTCCCCTCCCCAGTCACCTGCATCGATTGAAACGTCCTCGAAATACCTGGCGGGCCCAAGGGTTCGTCCGAGCAGCGCTCCTAATGCACACCATAGAGCTGGGGCGCCAGGACAAGCTCGACTGAACTTCCGACTCGCACTCGAGCTCCGTGGACACCGCAGCGAGCTGTTGATCATGGTACCCAGGGGATAAAGCGATGTTCTGCCATTCTTGCAGTCTCTGTCGGCGTAGCCCCGAGGAAAACGGAACTGCGCCAGCGCTCTTCCAGATCTGCACAGCAGGTGGCGTGCGAAAACTAGGATCTCACGCCCGTCGCCCGCAAAAGCTGGGATCTTCTCAGCCGCACCACCTAGCAGCTCTTCGAAGAACTTGAAGCACGCGGATTCCAGGCGGGCAACCTGCGATTTCCCCAAGGCCAACGCCGTACGGCCCGAAAGGACCGCTCCCACAATACTGCTGCGAAAAGCCGTCTTCTTGGCCTTCCACGACGAACACAAAGACGCCCCATACGGGCCCACCCCCCAGTCATAGCAGCACAACGCGCCTCCACTTCAAGAGGCCAATACCCACTCGGAGAAAATGACGCCCCAAGGAACGGCACCACAGGAAGAACAACCCCAGGAAGACTTTCGCTCTGGGCAGCCTGGAAAGCCACGCGCGCGAATCTGGCAGCATCTGCCCCCACAAAGTGCGGCGCCACAGACTCCTCACCCTGGCTCTGATAGACCCCGCGTTGCTGGATACGACGATCAGGACATGTATCGGAGACGCGGATGATGGCCACCGCCGCATCGAAGTCTCGGACAACGTGCGTTCTGTTCACGTGATCCGCAAAGACCCGCAGAGACAAGTCACAGTCCGCGCGTGTGATCGGGCTGAAGCCGCGTATACGATTAACATGGAGCACGCGAAGATCGTCAGACCACCCACGCACCGGCGGGACAAACGCTTCTTGAAAACAATGGCAGCATTGGCGTCCCCCATGTAATTCCCCTCCGTATTGCGGAATACTGGGTGCCCCCCCCTCCGCCTGGACGCGAGAGCAAGCTCGCCCATGCCTTTGCCGAATGACGCGCGCATCGGCTTCAACATGCAGTCGATCAACTGCCAGGCCCAGAGACTCGCGTTTTACATGCCCCAAACGCATTTCTCATGACATGTTTAGTTTCCAAGGTAGGCAACATGTTTTGTTTTGCCCTCCACGTCAGCACAGCAGTAGCGCGCGCAGCACCTGTCCTAGACCTCCGAGGCAGATAACCACAGTCATACGACAGGATAACGCGAGGCCTTCGACGAACGGTTTTACCCCACATTTTTTCCGATAGCACACAGCCCATGCAAGAACCTGGCCCCCAGCGCCCTCGGCTTGCCGTTTTCCTTAGAAAGCTGGTCGGTAGACGACATATTCCATTGGGCCGCGAGGCGGCCACGATGTCTAACTTTCGCAAGTACGCAGTGAACCCAATCTTGGAAAAAGCGCACCCAGCCTTCCTGGAGGCCCAGCGCCAAGTCCAGCAACACGCTCCAGGAGGTCTGGGCGCTTAACCAAAGAACAGCCCAAACATGATTTGGCACGCTCCGCAGCACGGCAGCACGTCGCCTCCGCGCCGTGCGAAAACCTCCTGCGATCCTATCCAAACCGTCAGCTGCTAGATCAGCAGCGGCAACAGACACAGGCTCCACCGAGTCACGCGACGACGCCAGCGCAACGAACGACTCCTCGTCAATCGGCCACGCACACATGCCACCCTTACTCGAGGGCGTCGCTAGATCCTCCTCCCACTCCTCCATGCTCGGGGTGTACTCCGCGATCGCCCCGTAACTCCTCCTCCGAGGCCTCACACAAGCTCCCGCCATCAGTCTGCATATCCTCCACTCCTCCGAAACCTGCCCCTGGGCCTGAGCTTCCTCCAACTCCCCCGCCAGCTGGGCCTCCCTCTGCGCACGAAGTCGACGACGTAACGCGCTGCATCTCATGGTGGCTCTGGTGCGCTTCAGGGTGGCCTCCATGGGGTCCTGCATCTGCTCTCGGGCCCTACCACGGGCCTTCAGGGCCTGAATCCTTTCCTGGACGAGCTCCTGGTAAGCCATAGGTAGCGCCTTGGGGATGGCCTCGAACACTCCTGAACCTTGATCCTGAACGAGTTCAACCAGCTGCGACCACGCTACCTCCAATCCCCGAACCCTCGACCAAGGCCCAGACGCCGGTGGCCCCCCGGTGCTCGAGTAGCTGCTGGATGGCCCATTCTACTCTGCTTCGAAGTTCATCCGTGCTTCGTTCAGATCGTAGCGCCTGCCCGAGCCCTACGAAACCCCATCTGCGACATGGGGCTCTTGTCGATCACATGACTTGAGGCCTATCTCGAACACCAACGCAACATGGTCTCTCGGCCGACTGTCGGGGATGACCTGCAGCTTCCGAAACGAACGCATGGCTTGCTCGAAGCGTCTTACTGACCTCGGGCGAGCGTCGGGTATGAGTACATGACCGAACCATGAAACATGTTGGCGGTGACGAGCAACAGACAAACCAGCAAACTGTAACGCGGGCTCCTGGTCATTGCCTCCTCCGTAGTACGGTGGCCCACAAAAAAAATATTGGCGGCAACCAGCCCACAATTCTCTGCCATCTCTCTGAACACCTGGCCCGCGTAGTGTTCCACACCACGGCCGTGTGGTCCATGCGCCGTCGCCGCATACTCCAGTCCGTCATCCACACCAGCTGCAACAGTAGGCACCGATCAAGCTGGGATTTCTGCACTAATATTCTGACCAAGAGCGTGAACTTTCTCAATCGTGGTGCGAAGACGCGTCTGCTCTGTGGGTGCCCTGCTCCTTGGAGGAAACAAAGCCCAACACACGTCACATCTCCAGAGTACGATGTCAACCCGAACCCTCTGATGTCAAGCGGGGCAGGCCAGATCCGAACATCGTCTCGTGCACGAAAAGTCTTATTATTGATATCGAAACACATACCACAGCTCGAATTAGAATACCCAGACTTGATATGATGTCCGCAGTGTATCACATTGGAATGCGGAAGGTCCTCAACAACATAAGGTTTGTCATACGTCCTCCTCTGGGTCGCAACATGATAAGTATGTCAATATTCCGAAACTCTGCATCAATCTCAAGCTCGCGATCTCTGTCCGCCAAAGAGATCAGCTTCCAGCCGACTACACGCATACTTCTCTGGCCCTCAGCACATCACGCACTCTTGCCACAGCTGTCGCACCCACAACGTAGTGTCTACCTCCACGTGTCAGCTGACGCGCACCCACAAGGCACTCGGATGGCAGCAAGAGCGACAAAATAAATGTCTGATAGGTACGATGGAGGTTCGGTACAGGGTGAGTGCGGGCGGGGTGGGCTGCTGGCAAGCCTCAGAATCGGGAACGTGGGTCCCCACCCGAATGCCGTGCAGCCGCAGCACGGAGGCGACCTGGGCTGCGCGGCTAGGAGGATGAGGAGGAGGAGGAGGAGGAGGAGGAGGAGGAGGAGGAGGATGAGGAGGATGAGGAGGAGGAGGGGGAGAACCCCCTCTCCCGCTCCAACTCATGGTGGTGGCGGTGGTGGAAAACACGCCCATCAGGAGTGAGAGGGAGAGCGCCACCTCAGAAAGCCTCGGGCTCGGTGCCGACGGGCGAAGCGGGCAGGCGGGTGCCAAAAGGCCTCCTCCTCAGCCCCCACATCAGGTCCCCCCCCCCATGACCGCCCGCCCGGTAGGCGGCGGGGCAGCCCTCGGGCATGCTGCGAAGGGCCCTGCGCCTCTTCGGGAAGCACTTCCCGACAGGCCGAGGGACCCCCGAGCCTTCTCGGAGGGCCCGCCCCCCCCTCGCTCTTCTCCCCCGGGCTGGCCGCCGAGCGGCAGGAGGACGAAGCGGCGTGGACATAGACTTCCGGAGCTCCGCGCGGACCTCTTGGATCGGCGCTGGGCCACCCTGGCGGCGCCTCTGGTGCCGCCCCCCTGGCACGCCCCGCGCCACAGGTGGGGGGGCACACCGCTGATACAAGACATCCTCGCGGCCCGAGAGGAGGAGGAGCAGGAGGAGGAGGAAGAGGAAGAGGAGAAGGAGGACGAGGAGAAGGAGAAGGAGGAGGAGGAGGAGGCGGAGGAGGAGCGAGAGGAGGAGGAGGAGGAGGAGGAGGAGGAGGAGGAGGAGGAGGAGGAGGAGGAGGAGGAGGAGGAGGACGGGGAGGAGAGAGAGGATAACGAAAATGTATGTTTACGCCGTTTGCTCTTCTGCCAGATGGGGCAAATACACCCAGAGGCGCTCTCCGTGCACGGGGCGGGGTCGGAGCCGTTCCCGGAGCAGTTGCCCAGGGTCGGGAAGCCGCCGTCCCACGCCACGCGAATCGGGTTCTGCTGCGTCCTCGAGTCCCACTGGGAGGCCACCTGTCGGCGGCGAGCGGGGGTGGGAAGTGAGAAGGAGAAGGCCTTCTCAGAAGGCGGCGGGGCTTCTCACAAGGCCTCTGGCCTTGTGAGAATTGCTGTGTGCATTCGGGGAAGGGTTGCCCCTCCTCACTGCCCCCCCTCACTCGCCGCCGACACCTGGCCGTCAGCCCGGACCTCCACGCTGACGGTGCAGGTGCTTGGGGTCCACACGTGAATGCCGTCTTGGCCGCACTCGCTTCCATTCGTCACCTGCTCGCAGACGCGCATCCCCAGGCTCTCACACCGCGCGCTGGCAGCCGAGAAGCTTGCCTTCTCCTGGTAATACCCGCACACGTTCTGCGACTGAAGAAACCCGACCGAGCAGTTGTCGCCAAGGTAGGAGGCATTCTGCTCCCAGCAAGTCAGCTGACACCACTTGTTGTTGGCCCACCAGTCGCCGTTGTTCTGACAGCCTTTGTCGAGAATCCACCACAGAGTCTCTGGCATGTTCTCGCACGTGTACCCCTGGTCGGTCATCCCCTGCGGGAAGTAGTTGCTGCATCCCTTGCAGCAACTGATGCCTGCGGCCGCTGTGTCCGGATTCCTGCACGTGTGCCTCCAGGTCTGGGCTGCGTGCTGGTACCTGCCAGCCTCGGCGACCATGCCTTGGACGCTGACCTGCCCGTTGAAGAAGTAGAGGTGCACGCACGTCGGCTGGACGTATTGGTAG
>CAUYUJ010001164.1:47500-104304 GCA_963575745.1 Prorocentrum cordatum
CTGTTGGCAACGGCACCAGCCGCCACACCCTCGCAGCTCACGTACACGTCGCGCAGGAAACCCTCCTCCAGCGCCAAGGCCGAGGCTACGGCCGCGGCATCGGCAGCGCCCATGGCCGTCACGCTGCAGTCCTCCGAGCTGCAGTTCAGCAGCCTCCACCGCGACTGCCTCCCACAGGGCGACTCGCTGGCGACCAGGCCGGTCACCGAGTACACGTACCTAGAACATGAACTCTCGGAGCTCCGAGCAGACTTCTTGAATCTGCGCTGGTACCTCCCTCCATCACGCGCGGAGCGAATTAGAGGGGCCCAGCGCCGACTCAAGAAATCCGCGTGGATCTCCGACACATTGTGTGTACTGAGGAAACAACAAAGCAGCGATACCACTACGCTCCAGACCTTCCACGGGATGTGTACTGACCAGACTTGCGAGGCGAATCCGGCCGTCGGTGACGAGGGCCTCCCAGGACCCAAACAACGCGAAAACGAGGCAAGGGGGTAGCGGCATCGGTACTTCATCTTCTCTGGCGAGTATTAGATCGGGCATGTATTCCTACATGCGGATTTTGGAGAAAAACAAAAATGCTCAAACCATACTCAACAAGACAGTCAAACAATAATCGACAACTCGTCCCCAGACTATCTGTTTTTGAATATTTTTGAACATATATATACATATATATATATATGTATACATAAATACGTATACATATATATATATATGTGTATATCATTTTTTTCATATCGGTAGACACATAAGTCCTCCTGTCGAGGGATAGGCCCGAGTTGCGACGAGCACCTCTCGGACGAGTTGAAGAAGGACTCGAAGGTCGTGGCGTTGAGGACGAAGCTCGACGGAGGCGCGGCCCCGCCCACCGCCAGGGCGCCTGAGTATCGTTTAACCGATCCCCATCCCCAGCGGCGTGGCCTGGGCCCCACTGGCCGATCTACCCCCCCCCGTGGATGAGGATACGGGTCGTTCTCTTCGGGTTTCGAGGGGTGCATCCCCAACTGGGGTGGCAATCTTTCGGCGACTACACTAGGTGCGGTTTGCGAAGGGTGCGGTTTGCCTCCTTCTAGCACAGTAGAGCACACATCGGGGATGACAGTGTCGCTCGAAACGACGACAATCATGACATCGTCTCTCACAACGGCCCCGGAAAGGCCGCCACAGAGCAACTCGCAAACCGCACCCCAGCGCAACCGCACCGATAGTACTCGCCGAACTTGGTGTGAGTCTCGAAGGGGGATGGAGATGGAGATACAGGTCGTTCTCTTCAGGATTCGAGGAGGGTGCATCCCCACCTGGGGTGGTAATTTGGTCGGGGTCTCGAAAGGGGATGGAGATGCGGATGGGTCGAGGACCTGCTGACCCGGGTCACTCAAGACCCGGGTCAATCAGGCCTGGCAGAATCCTGCAAGCTCCTGCAAGATCCCGCACCACGACCCAGGTCCACGCGAAGGATCCTGCAAGATCCTGCACCAAAGCCCGGGTCAGTGCGACCCTGGCCCCGCAGGATCCTGCAAGATCGGGCGCTCTGGCCGACCCCCGTTTGCAGGGACCCCCGTGTGGAGGCTCCCGAGGAGGAGGAGGAGGAGGAGCAGGAGAAGGAGGAGGAGGAGGAGGAGGAGGGAGGAGGAGGAGGAGGAGGAGGGGAGAAGGAGGAGGGAGAGAGGAGGAGGAGAGGGAGGAGAGGAGAGGAGGGAGGAGGAGAGGAGGAGGAGAGGAGGAGGGGAGGAGGAGAGGAGGGACGAGGAGGAGGAGGAGGAGGAGGAGGAGGAGGAGGAGGGAGGGAGAGGAGGAGAAGGAGGAGGGAGGAGGAGGAGGAGGAGGAGGAGGAGGAGGAAGGAGGAGGGAGGAGAAGAAGAGGAAGGGACCCACGCCGGGCGCCGCACGCGGCCCGCAGCTGGCAGCTGCCCTCGTTGAGGAAGGTCCGGGGCACGGCGCGGCACGCGCCGAGGCCGCCGCCCGAGGGCGAGGCCAGGTCGTTGTGGACGAGCTCCAGCCTCGTGGCGCTCCTCCTCCTCCTCCTCCTCCTCCTCCTCCTCCTCCTCCTCCTCCTCCTCCTGTTCCCCCCTCCTCCTCCTCCTGTTCCCCCTCCCCTCTCCCTCCTCCTCCACCTCCTGCTCCTCCTCGTCCTCCGCCCCCTCCTCCTCCTCCCTCCTCCTCCTCCTGTTCCCCCCCCCTCCTCCGCCTCCTCCTCCTCCTCCTCCTCCTCCTCCTCCTCCTCCTCCTCCTCCTCCTCCTCCTCCTCCTCCCCCCTTCTGTTCCTTGACATCCTCCGCCTCCTGTTCCTCAACGTCCTTGTCCTGCTCGTGGTCTCCGTCTGCAAGGTCGGCGGCACCGGCCGTAAGGCCTTCGCAATATGCTGCTTCGAGCGACCCCTGGGGGAACGAACAGCGACATCAGCACAAACAACTCGGAGGTCCGCGCGGACTCGGCGCGCCAGGGGCGATGCCAGTAGCGCTGCCAGGGGGGCTCCAGCACCGATCCGAGAAATCCGCGCTGACCTCCGAGATGTAACGCTCATGGCATTGGTCGTTCCCCTGTTCCCGACGGCGCGCGGGCGCCCAATTGGTCGACAACTGCCGCTGCTGGACTCAAAAATAGTTCAACCGGGTTCCGTGTTCCTCCCGGGGTTGAATGAGCTCCGACCTTGGACGGAAGGGAAAACGCCCCCTCAAAACAACTTCGTGGCACAAGAGCAGGTTTGCCTCATCGGGAGCATTTATGCTTGCATATAGGGCGGAAATCCGACACATGATCGCCCCGACACGCGAAGTCGTTTAGTAAACGCACCCACACAAGGAATCGAACAGGGCGGGGCTGATTCGTAAACGTCCAGGGCCATTTCCTAAACGCCAATTCTCGGTTCCAGGTGGTTTTTGTTCCCTTGATTTAGGTCGGGCATGTTCCCCTACAGGCGAACCTTTGGAGGAAAAGAAAAAGTAGCCACATTTTGAAAATCAAAAATTGTCAAACGATCATCCCCGGATTATTTCTTGATTGGTTTTGAATGCTCCTCCTGTAGAAGGACACGCCCGACTTCACCCATGATCTTCGGATTACCTTCCCTGAGAGCGGCACGGCATCTGTTTGTCCACGGCTCGCGCGGGCCAAGGCCCAGCACGCTGCCGCGAACGAGAAGCCAAGAGACTTGGTGCGAACCCCCGACGGAGCTGGGATGTTCCGGGATCCGTGCTGGCCTCGCCTCCCTGGCCATCCCGTCCAAGAAGCGACATGCTACAACACGGTGCGCCAGATGTTCGGGGCGGGCGCGCGTCCCCAACAGGTGCACATGGCAAAAGTATGTCCTGATGCGTCCCATACACACGAGCTCTCGGAGCTCCGCGCGGACTTCTCGGATCGGTACGGGCATTTCCTTCCCAGGCGCACGGAGCGCGCCAGGGGCGACGTCGGAGGCGACGCAAGAGTGGGCCCAGCGCCGATCGGAGAAATCCGCACGAACCTGCGAGAAAAAAAAAATGTTGATCTCCCCTGTGGCGCGCCAGCGACGGTGCCTTTGTTTCTCTTTGCAAAATGACGGTTGTTCCACGGGAGGGGTCGGGAGGGAAGGTAACGGTAACGGCGGCTGCGGCGTGGACACGCAAAGGCGCGTCCTCGCCACCAGCACATCAATCGTTTGTGTGCACCAGTCCCTGCGTATACGACAATCCTTTATACCTGCGTGCAACACAACGCCGCCCGCGTATACCACAATGCCTCCGTGCACCACAGCAGCCGCGTGCACAGCAGCACCACGTCGCCCATGTGTACCGCGGTGCCTGAATCTACTGCAGCAGCCGCGTGCGCAAAAGCGCCTGTGTACACCACCTTGCCTGCATACACCACAGCAGTTTTTTTTGGGGGCGGGGCAAGGCCCCAGGAGAACGGCGGTGACCGACGCCCCCTGCGCGCGCCACGGGCGCGCGGAGCCCCGCCGCCGCCGACGACGCGTGGGCTGTCGCGGCGCGGGGCGGCCGCCGACGACGCGCGGGCCGTGGAGGCGAGAGGGCGCGCTGGTGGCGCCGAAAAGCCACGCGCGTAGCTAGCACCAGGTGGCGGGTGGCGGGGGCGGCAGCGCTCGGGAGGCCTGGTCCCTCGCCAGCCGCCGCGCCGTCAGCGAGGCGCGCCGAGCTGGCGGGGTGCTGACCCCTACGAATGCGGTCAGCCCGACGCGCCCCGCCTCGCCCACGCGCGGGGCGCACAGGGCCGCTAAAGCCTTGATGCTGCCGAGGCGCCCCATGGCGCAGGCGCGGCACATCGCGCACAGCGCGTAGCCGACGGCGCGCTGCACCACGTGGCCGAAGGCATCGCGCGCCCGCGGCGGGCCGTCCTCGGCGTCGATCTCGCCTCCAGCAGGCGCCGCTGGGCCCGCCGACGGCGCGGGGCGCTGGCGGCCAGTCCGTGGGGATCGGGACCTCGCCGCTGCCTCCGAGGTCCGCTCGCTGGGGGGCGCGGCTCCGCCCAGGCCGCTGGCCGCGGCGGCGCCCTCGGTCGCAACGGCCCCCGCTTTGGCAGGCAGCGGGCCCCCCGAGCTCGACGCTGGGCCGCGGCCGCGGGCCGAGCCAGCCGCGCCCGCGGTCGCGGGCCCCTGCCCCACCGCACTCGGCGCGCTGCCCTGGCCCCGATCAGACCCGAGCGCTCCCGGCTGTCTGTCGGCGCCGTCAGCGGCTGCAGCGGCTGCCACCGCCGCCGCCGCGAGGGCTGCGCCTGCAGCCGCGCTGGGCGGCGCCGCCTTCCTGGCCGCCGACGCACGACGCACGGGGGAAGATGCAACGCTTGCTTCGACCTCGCGGTTCGCGCCGCGCGCGGGCAAGCCGCGCGCGGCGCCGGAGGCCCGAGCCGAGCGCGCCGAACGCGTGCTCGGCGAGGAGGAGGCGGCCCTCATCGGCCTCGTCGCGGGCCACGTAGCCGCGGATGCCGTCGAGCCTGTCGGCGGCCGCGGGAGCGCCGGCCTCGGCCGCCCAGCGCGCGACGCCGTCGACGAAGAGCTGGGCACGCAGCTGCCTCTGTCTCTCGGCCGCGGGGGCGCGCAGGTGGTGGGCGACCCCGCCTGCGACGCGGTCGGCCTCGTAGTTCCCGCGGCGCTGCTTCCACGCGATGACGCCGCGGGCGACGCGGGCGGCGGTGGCGCGGCCCTTGACCTTCACGGTCGCGAGTCCCGCAGGTCGGCCAGCAGGAGGGACTTCTTGGTGGCGACGTGGATGCCCACCGCGCGCAGCTCGCCGACGACGCTGGCGACGCTGGCGGCGAGGTCGTCGGTCACGCGCCTGCTGCCTCCAACCCGCTGGAAGACCAAGTCGTCGACCACGACCGACGGGGCGATGCTCGGCGAGGCCCGCAGGGCGCGGTCGAGCGGGCTGAGATGAATGAGCTGCATGAAACAGGCGGCCCACATGTCCCCTGCGAGGACCGCCCGCTGCACCTCGATGGGGTCCGAGACCGCGCCGTTGAGCACCAGCGCCCGCGGCGTGCGGTAGAAGGAGATTTGGAACTTCACCGCCCAGACAGGGAAGTCGCGCTGCACGGCAGCGTCGACGAGGTGCTGGTGCCCCAGCTGCTCGAAGGCCTTCCACAAATCAAGGATGGCCGCCGCTGAGCTCGGCCGGGCCTATCGCCGCGCCGGGCCTTGAGCCACTCGCTCAAGGCAAGCTGCTGCCAGACTGCACGCTCGCAGGCCGTGCCAGCGCAGGCCCGCCAGAAAGCCCCGGGGCGGGCCCTCTCCCAAGCGGCCGCGACGTCTCGCCGCAGGCGCCCGTGGACGCGGACCAGGGCGGCGAGAGACGGCGATAGGCCTTACGCCCCCCCCCCCCCTCTTGCTGATGAACGCGAGCTTGCTGATGAAGGGGCGCCAGCAGCACGCCTGCTCGACCCCCATGAGCAGGTCGGCGATGGCCTCGACGCCGCCGTCGTCGAGGGCGTCGAAGTCGCGGGGGCAGAACGCGTCGAAGCTCGCGCCCGTGGCGGCGGCGAAGCTGCGGGAGACCTCGCGCGCGCGGGCGACGGACGGCCGCGGAGGCCGTTCGCCGAGGTCGGCGGGCCGCTGCAGCGGCGCCACGGGGGCGCCGACGTTCCAGTAGCGCGCCCACTCCTTGACGAGCAGCTCGATGCAGGTCTGCTGGTCTGCAAGGACTGGCAGCGGCGGCCCGCCCTCGCCGTCGGGCGCGTCGGCGGCCAGCGGGCGAGGGTGCCCAGGCACAGGCTCGCGCGTGAAGGCGTGAACCCCCTTGCCGCCCAGCGCGTGCTGCTTGTCGATCCAGTTCCCGAAGCTCTTCCTCGCCAACCCCATGGCGTCCTCGATGTGCTTCTCGGGGATGACACCGACGAGTTCCGCGAGGCACCCTGCCGAAGACACGTCGAAGATGTCGAAGACGCTGCCGATGAAAGCCAGTGCCTTGCACGCGTTGATCCGCCGCTGGTCGGCCACGCCCCCGTCAATGTTGGGCGGCAGCCTGGAGCTGAGCCTGCGCAGGCTGCGCAGCCCGTCGAGGCGCGAGCGCGCGGTGCTCAGCGAGGCGGCCCTGCGCGCCTCGAACACCCACTGGGAGATCCACTGTGTGCTGGTGTCCAGCTTGGGGTGCCTGGGGGGTTGGGCTGGCTGGCGAGCACCCACTGCAGCGTGGGCGGCCCCTCCCTGCCGCGGTTCTTGATGCCCTGCCCGCCGAGGCCGCGCCGATCGATCAAGACCGCCTCAGTCATCCTGACGACGTTCTTCCAAGCCTCATCCACAGAGGCAGCGCTGGCGATCCTGGAGCGGACATCGGCCCAGGCAGGCTCGTCGCGCTGGGAGCAGCAGCCCAGAGGGAGCGGCCGCGGGAAGGGCTCGGGCGCTCGCATGACCTGGATCCAAAGCTGGACCTCCTGGGTGGCAATCTCTAGGAAAACTAGCCGATACGGCCCGAAGTCCCAGTCCAGGAGCGTGGTGGCGGTGGCCGAGGCGAGACACGGTGAGACCACGGAGTAGTCGACCACGCGCTCCGAGGGCCTGACGGTGCCGACTGTCGGGCTGATTACCACACCGTTATGTGCCCGAGCCACGCGGCCTAGGACTGATTCTGCGGCGTCACGTTGGAGTCGCCACCGATGATGAAGGGGAGGCCGAGGCACTGCACGGCCGACCTCACGGCGTCCAGAATGTGGAGGTTGGCGGCCGAAAGGCCCTCGGCGGTGTGGAAGTAGACGTTGGTCCACACGAAGCCCCCTCTGATGACGCCGCTGTGGTGTGCGATGGACGCACGGCCTGGGACGAGCACGCCGCTGCGCAGCCCGTCCGTCCACCTCGAAGCACCCGAGGTCGTGGCGCCTGGGGGCGAGGCTGAGCAGGCCTCCATGGCCTGGGCGGCCACCGTCAGCGTCGGTGGCAACGGCGGCTAGGGCCTGCCAGCCCTGGCGGCCCAACATCGCTGCAATCTCGGCTGCGCGGTCGGTGGAGAGGTGAGTCTCCTGGGCGGCGACGAAATCGCACTGCCTGGGGTCGTCCTTGCACAGTAGCTGGTCCAGCGTGGCGAAGGCGTTCGTGTTCAGGGAGAGGCCACGCCAGATGCTGCCGTTGGCAGGCTGCCCCCTAGCTCGGGGGGGGGCGGCGGAAGCAGCAGCCGCGGGGGGCACTGCATCCGCTGCTGGACCGTCGTTGGGGCCTGCGGGTCCAGGGCCACCGCGAAACTTTTTGCCGACGTGCTCCCGCAGGAGGGCCATCGCGTCGCCGAGCAGTTTGCGCTCTTCGCCGTCAGAAGTGTGAGCAACAAGGCCAGCAAGGTCTGCCGTAGAGAAGACCGCCCTGAGGCGGTTGGCGTCCAGCTCGGGCCTGTGCCCAGCTTGCGCCGCTGCCGGTGGGCCTGCGGGCTGCTGTCGCTTGGTAGCGGCCTCTCCGCCTGGCGGGCTCGCGTCGCCCATGGGCACGTCGGCGGAGGCTGCGGCTGCTGTGCACGCCACAATGCCTCCCTGCACCACACCTCCTGTGCACACTAGAACGCCAAACGTGCCAGCGGGGTCATGAGTAGTTTGTGAGGCCTGTTTGCCGGGGCTCGCCACAGACCATGGAAGTCCTCAGGACTCGTCATTCACTTGCTCCTCCTCTTGCACCTCCTCCTGCACCTCCTCCCCCTCCTTTTCCTCCTCGCCCCGTCGCCTCCGCCAAGACCATTAGGCACTGACCGGGAACCGACGACGACGACGACGACGACGACGACGACGACGACGACGACGACGACGACGACGACGACGACGACGGCTGCGGCGGCGGCGGCGGCAGCGGCGGCGGCGGCGGCGGCGACAACGACAACGACGACGACGAACGAAGGCGAACGACGAGGACGACGACGGAGGCGGCGGCGGCGGCGTGGCGGCAACAGGCCAAGGGGTGCCGGCAGCGGCGACGGTCCCCCAGAGACAACGGCGGCCCTCCCGCCCAGACGAAAGCTGCTCGACATCTGTCCCCCGACCCGCCCCCCTCCGAGCGGGGCACATCGGCACTGAGTCTGCCTGACCTGTGCGCGCCGCAGAAGCCTGCAAGCCCTGTGAGCACAGAGAAGCATGCCTTTCAACTCCACGCCATGCCTGTGAGCTCGGCGCCGCGACAGGTGGGTGGCCTGCGAGCGCCACAACACTGTTGTGAAAACCACAGCACGCCTTTCAGCACCACGCAAAGCCAGTGAACACAGCACCATACATGCGGGGGTGCGCTCCCCAGCATGTTGAGGGGGTCCAGCCCCCCCCCAATACGATCGTCAACGTTACCCAGGGGGGAAAGGTAGGTCCGGTTAACGAGCGTTACCCTAGAGAGGAAACAAACGCTCGGGCCCAAACGCAGATCCAAGACATCTGCGCGGAGCTTGAAGCACTTTAGGATGACGCGGACATGATGCTTCTTTCGAGCCTGGCGTCGGCGACGTAGGACTGGTTGCCGTGGTAGACGAAGCGACCCAGGCCGCAGGGCTCGCTGCCGTAGCTCTGCGCGAGCGCGACGACACCGGTCCGGACCTCCTGAGAGGCGCACACACGGCATCAAAATTATAAACGTCCGGAGCTCCGCACGGGCTCTCTCGGACCTGCGCCCGGCCCTCCCAGGCGCGCCCCGCGCGCCGGGGAGGGAACTCCCGGCGCCGATCCGAGAAGTCCGCGCGGAGCTCCGAGGGCTCCTGAGTCTGCGGGACGCACGAGGACAGGCGGGTGCTGTGTGCCCCGGTTGGGGACGCACGTCCGCCCCGAGCATCTGGCGCAACGTGCTGGAGCATATCGCTTACGGGGCAGGATGGCCAGGGAGGCGAGGCCAGCACGGGCGTGCGCGTCGCCCCTGCGTGGCCGACGCACGTGTCGTTTGCGGTGCTGTTGGGCAGTGCCGAGCGGCTGCAGTGTGCTCGTCTCCGGCTCCTGGAACGTCAGCGACGCGTCGTCGTCGCCCGGAGGGTTGGAGAACCAGATGTTGGGGTTCAGGTAGACGTCCACGACGCCGTGGTCCTGCAGCTAGGTCGGGCCTGTCCCCCTACAGGGGGATTTTGGATGAAGCATGCAGAGAATAGTAAGAAAATGCACCAAACATGCTCAAACATACTCTTGGTCCCCTGACTATTTGCTTTGACTGTTTTTGAATATTCTCCCTGTAGAGGGACAGGCCCGACCGAATCCTTCAGCCACAGTCCACTGTACTGCTCCTCGCAGAGCTGCGCCGTGGCTGCAAAGTCCGCCGCCGTGCCCCCTCCCCCCCGGCACGCCGGGGGCGCGGGCAGCATGCCGAGCGCTGCCTGGCATCTGGGGGAGTCGGGCGTTTGCACAACTGGGTTTACTGGGACCTGGTTAAATGATTAATACTGGGGGGCGCCCCCCCGTCCCATTTCGACTCACCGGAACTACCGTCACCCGACAAACACCAGTCACGGCAAACCTGGTTCAGTGAATCTGGCAAATTGAGAGGCCCCAGGGCCCTACCACGAACCGGGGTCCCCCTACCCGGGGTCCTGGCCACACCCGAGAGAGGGGATGCGGCCCTCGAGGGGCCAGAGACCTTGATCTTCCAGGTACGGCAATTGAGAGGCCACTTGAGAGGCCAATTGAGCGGCCCCGGGGCCCTACCACTAACCGGGTCCCCTTACCCCGGGGTCCTGGCCATACCCGAGAGAGGGGCCGCGGCCCTCGAGGGGCCAGGGAGGCCTGGATCTTCCAGCGCTCCTCGGTCTGCCATCGCTCCCCGCGCGGCTCTCCGAAGCAAAAGGGGCCCACCCGGAGCCCCACGAGGGAGCTATGGACGGCCCAGAGGGCCCCCAACCGGCGCAATGGGGCGCCCGTATGGGCCCGAGCCAGCCCAAGGAAGGCACCGAGGCAGCGGAACGGGCGCCCGAGGCTCTCCCAAGACGGCCCGAGTGAGCTGAGCCCATCGTCTCCACGTCTGGATGATCCTTGAAGTTCTGGTCAGGACGCGCCCTGAGGGGATGCCCGGGGAGTAGCGGCATCGGTAGATGTTCCTCCTGCGACACAAGAAATGGACACTCCCGGAAGGCGTGCATAGAAGACGAGAGCGGCAACGTGGAGGGCAGATGTGGTATCCACAGGAGCAGGATGGTCTGTGGACAGATCCTCCGTGGACGGCACCCCGACTAACTTCACGAGATGTCCGTTGCGGATCCCGTAGCTTCACACACACACACACACGACGGCGGCGAGGTGTCACATGCGACGGCCCTCTGGGCGGTGGCCAAAGGGACGCCACATAGGGATAGGGCGTTTCGCTGCCACCGCGGCGGATCTGCCGCAGGCAGCTGGATACAGGAGGCCGCCAAGCTTCTCCTCGGCGTGGCACAGAACGCCATCATATCCGCTGCCGTGCCCTCGGCAAGCCAGGGCGTGTCTGGAAAGCCAGTTGAGCGACGGAAACAACCGGATCGCACGCGAGAACGGACAGCAACCTCACGCCGCGACTTGCGCGGGCCGCCAGCGTGGCAAACCGAGTGGAAAGGACGCTTACGCGCGACTTTACGCGGGCAGATTGCGCACGAGTGTCCGCGCAGTCGACTCCGTTTCTTCCGTCGCTCCTTTGAGCTGGTGGGGATTCTGTTTCGTGGTTCCACATCCGCATCCCCGACACGTGGACCCTGCCCCCCGACCCCACCCCCGAAGACGGGCCAGGCCCGCACCAAGAGAGCTCCCGGCGAGCTCGAAGACCGTCCAGACGGCCCGTGCCAGACATCAGGAGGGGATAGACTCCTCCTCCTCCTCCTCCTCCTCCCCCTCCCCCTCCCCCTCCCCCTCCCTCTCCTCCTCCTCCTCCTCCTCGGAGGCTCCAGGGTTCCCCTCCCCCCCCCCGAAGCCCCAGGCGCTCGGAGGCCAGCCCTGCCCTGCGCAGCTGCTTGCAGGCGCCGTGGGGGCGCCCCGTCCTCGCGCACGCCTGCGCGCCGCGGGAGGGACGGGGCCAGAGCTCCCCGTGGAGCACGATCCGGGCGTAGAGGTGCGGGGGGCCGCCTCGTGGACGCCCCCCGCCCCCACTGAGGCTGGATATCTAAATTTACCCCCCCAGATGTATTCGCTTCCGTTTTCGAGTTGCAATGTGCTGATGATTCTGCCCCATCGTCCAGCCTGAATATGAATCCATACCATCCCAGGCAGGCCGCTCAACGCTACCCCATGGGGCACGATCCGTTTACGGAAGGGGTGTGCCGAAGCGGGCGGGGGGGCGCAGAGGGAACGCCCCCGCGGGAGCCCCAGGGGGAGCTCCGGGGAGAGGTGCTCCGATGGACGGGGGGACTATGTGTGAACGCCCCCGCTTGGGCCATGGGTGGAACTCCCCCAAAATGGCACGATCCGCGTGAGGGGTGGGCCCACGTGGACAGAGGGGGAACACTGTGTGACCACAAATAGAACCCCTCGTGTGGCACGATCCGTCAGATAGGTGTCGAAATTGACACCGAACGCTTTGTGAATGCTCCCAGGGCCCCAAAATCGCACGATCCGTGTGAGGGGTGTACCCACGTGGACAAGGGAGTGCACTATGCGGCCACAAATAAAACCCCATCATGTGGAACGATCCGTCAGAAAGTTGTCGAAATTGAAACGGTACGCTGTGTGAACGCTCACCAAGACCCCAACTGGCGCGATCCGTGTGCGGGCTGTGGCCACACGGGCTGGCGGTCGCCAAGCAAACGGCCCCACTGGGGCCGTAAAGGGAACACTCCGTGGGACACGGTCCATGCGCTGGGTGTGCTGAGACGGGCGGAGAGGGAACACCGCGCGAACGCCATCAACGGGGCCGCAGGTGCGTCCTATTGAACGGTCTGTCCGCTTGAGGAGTGTGCGCCGAAACGCGCTGCGGGACACCATGCGGAAGCCTCTACCAGGGCCGCAGGAGGAGCTCTCCATAGGGGCACTGTCAGTGTGAGGGTTGTGCCGACTTCTTGCTGGGGCCGCAGGTGAAACTCCCCAAGCAGCACGATCTGTTTGAGGCGTGTGCCCGAATGGGCCGAAAACGCCATCGTGCCTTCACTAGGGCGGTAAATGGAGCTCCCTATGGGGGAGGGCGGTCCGTGTGAGGCGGCGTGCCGAACAAGGCAAGGCGGCACCGTAGGAATGGCAACGCTGAGGCCGTGAGTTCGGGGGGGGGTGCTAAAAGCGTCTCTGGCCGAAGGTGTCCCCAGCTCTTCGCCCGATTTGGAGCCCCATCAGGCACTCTTGGCCTTGTGAGGGCCGCTCAGGGAGCCGCCTGGGACTCCCTGGGAATCCTGGGGGCACCCTGGGCCAGAGACACCTCTGGCTACACACGGTGGGCAAAGCCAATGCCTGGCACGACACGGTCGAGCGGCGTGCCGAAAGGAGCGCGCAGGCAGCACGGTCAGCAGTGATACCAACGAGCTGACAGAACGGCAGGAGCGGCGAGCAACGGACGGCAGCGCAGCATGCAGCAGCGGCGGCAACGCGCAGCCAAGCGGCAGCAGGACAGCGCAGCAGCGGCGGCGGCAAGAGGAGAGGAGGCGAGGGCCCGACCATGCTGTTCAGCGGTCCGGGCCGTCGCTCCACGCATGGTGGCCTAGAACAAGATACACAACGGGCAATCGGCACCAAGGAGGCCGCAGGAGAATGTTGCGGCGGAGGAGAGGGAACAGAGAGGACCCAACAACTCAGGAGGGTCAAGAAGAATACCCCAAGGCAGTCCAGCGACAAGGAGCCTCCCAAGACAGCCCCTTGACTTCTGCGCAGAAGGCCGCATGATGGTTCGGCCAGGGCCCTTCGGGGGAGCTCGGGAGGGCTGTTGTGTTTAAGATGGGTGACAAATTTCGACAAGGCCCCACAGCATGCCGATGCCTCGAATCAGCCCCAGAAATGCCTCCTTGAGACCGCTCAAAACGCCAAGCATCGAGCATGCATCCGTGCTGCGCCACACTGCAGCACAGCAGTCCCGAGGATGGCTTCGCCGAGCCTGTTCCGAAGCATCTGCGGATCTGATCTGCACGCACTTCCGCGCGGCGCTGGCACGGGGGCGGGGATTGCCGCAAGCAGCTGGACTCGAGAGACACCCAGCCTGGAGAGCAGTCCTCTGGGAATCCGTCATCTCCTCGGGAAGAAGACAACAACTCACTAAACAGAAACGCTCGAAGTTCCGCGCGAACTTCTTGGACCAGCCACCGCCGCTCCCCAGCGCAAATCCAAGAAATCAGCACGGACGTTCGAAGTTCGAAGTGTAGGCTTCTGACGTTCTTCTCTTACTTGACTCCTGGATACGGGGCGCCTGCATCAAAGCAGGTCTGCCGGCAGTACCTGCGAGGAGCAAATCTAGGGGGGACCAGCTCAGGGAGGGAAAATCGAGCTGGAATCGGCGATAAATCGCCGAGAGGCTCCCGGCAGCAAAAGTACACGCTCTTGGGCGGGGTTGGGCTATCGGGCCCCTATCGGCCAAGAGTGGGTGATTGTGGGAAGATGCATCCCTCTCTCGGGCCTCTGGCGGCCGTCCAGGACGATCTGACACCCCCATAACGCTCTCGGCGAGGCGCAAATGCTGAATCCCACCAGCCCTCTTGGCGTCGGTGGTCTAGAGAGTTTCCTCTTCCAACCCCCTTCTTCCCCTTCGGGAGGGGTTTACCCCTACCCCTACCCCCTCCCCTAGACCTGGATGGAGGGTTCCGCGGGTCCTTGGGGCGTCCAAGATGGCCCAAGACGGCTCCAAGAGGGCCTCAGAGAGCCCAAGATAGCCTCCAAGATGGCTCAAGATAGCGCAAGATGCCTCAAGATGGATCCCAAGATGGTCCAAGAGGCCTAAAGACCGCACCAAGACGGCCCCAAGTGGCCAAAGAGCTCCCCACGGAGCTGCCCGAGAGGCCAAAATCATGCCAAAATAATGGAATATCAATGTGTTTGGCTTTCTCGTGGTTTCGCTTCCGATGGCCTGCTCAGGCCTCAAGATGGCTCCAAGATTGCCCAAGAGGGCCCCAAGAGAGGCCGAAGAGAGCCCCAAGACGGCCCCAAGAGCGCCCAAGAGCGCTCCAAGATCGCCTCACGAGGGGCCCAAGAAGCGATTCGAGGCAATCTAGAGGGGCAGGGCTAATCTACGACCCCCCCTCTTTGATAGATCTCCTCCAACATGGCCCCAAGAGCGCCCCGAAGGCTCCCAAGAGCGTCCCAAGAGCGCCACAAGAGGGCCCAAAGAGGCCCCAAAAGGCGCCCAAGAGGCCTCCAAGAGGCTCCCAAGAGACCCCCAAGAGGCCCCAAGAGGCTCCCCGAGATACGCAAGAGGCCCCCGGGACCGCCAAGAGGCCCCAAAGACGGCCCAACAGGCCCCCGAACTCGCCATTGTCCTCTTCCTTCTCCTCCTCCTCCTCCTCGTTTTCTTCCTCCTCCCTCCTTCCCCTCCCTCTCCTCCTCCTCCGCCTCATCCTCCTCCTCCTCCTCATCCTTCTCCTTCTCCTCCTTCTCGTCCTCCACGTCCTCGCCCTCCTCCATCTCCTCCTCCTCACCTTCCTCCTCCTCCTCCTCCTCCTCCTCCTCCTCCTCGTCCTCCTGCTCTTCCTGCTCCTCCTCCCGCTCCTCCTCTTCCTCCTCCTACCCCGACGACGACGACGACGACGACGACGACGCCTACATCCCATCTTGGGGCATGTGGCGGCTTACCCCGCCCTTTGTTCTGCTGCGTGCTCCCCCGCTTCCCTCATCACCTCCACTCCCCTGGGACTCATTTCTGGACGGGCTGGTGGGGATACGCGAAGCGTCCAGCATAGCATCCAGAGGCTGAAGAAGAAAACGCCGAAATCCGACGAGAACGGCCGAAAACCTGAAATTTCGAGCCCGTCGTCCCACCCTGAGCCTAAGTATCCTCCCTTGCCGCTGCCCCTGAATACCTGTTGGTGACCCAGGAGGTTGACGAGGTGAAGCCGCACGCGTACTGAGCCCACGACGCGATCGAGCTGCAGCCCGGGTTGCAGCCGTTCCAGCAGACGTCCGTGCAGTTGTCGGGGGCCTGGCAGGGCACAAGCTGCACGCCTGCACCGAACCTGGCCAACGATGAGCCTACTCCCTTCTGGCTTGGGCAGGAAGGCGCATGCACCGATCCTGGGCCAACGATGAGCCTGGCCAGGATCGGCGATGGGGTGTATAACTGGCTAGCATATAACTGATGGAAACAATGCTGGTCGCTCACGTGGCGCCCAACAGCGCGTCCCTCATTAGCGCCATTGGGCGCGGGCGTGACGCACTCATTGGCACCAATGGGCGCCGTCGACGCTACTGGGCATTTTTAAAACACCACTGAACGCTATTGTGCACGGCGCGCGCGCTGTCAACCGCTACTGGATGCGACTCGGCGATGTACATCCGAATTGCGCCAGAGCGGAAACTGCCGTGGCCTGCCATCTCAAACCGAAACGTCATTGCGGGTTGCACGTACACGGGGTCCCCAAACCGTGTTGTGACGGACCCCGTGGTGACCTCGGAACGGAGGGAGGGAGGCGGGGGGAGGAAGAGGAGGAAGAGTGGGAGGAGGAGGAGGAGGAGGAGAAGGAGGAGGAAGAGGAGGAGGAGGAGGAGGAGAGGGAGAAGGATGAGGAGGAGGAAGAGAAGGAGGAGGAGGAGGGGGAGGAGGAGGAGGAGGAGGAGGAAGAGGAGGAAGATCTAAGATCGAGGATGCACGGGCGTCCACGGTCGACGATGCCGCCGTGACCCCTTGTGGCCTCAGGAGAACAGCTCCCTGACCATCGCCTCTGGCAGCCTGACGAAGGCCTATCGTCGCAGACTCCCCAACGAAAGCAAGCGGGGGTGGAACTGGCAACCTGCAGTGGCGGAGCGAGACGGGGCATGCCGAAATCCCGCGGAAGCGTGCTGTCCTTGATGCAGACCAGCACGGCCCAATTGACGCTCATGCCAAAATCAGCAACGCGCACACACACACACACACACACACACACACACACACCTCGGAACACCTATAAACCACAGTTCGCAGAAAAACAAACGCATGTGAACTCATGCCACTTGAAGAACTGAAAGAAAAACACCACACTGCCGACAAACAACTATTGAGATAGACTCCCCATGCGGCTGTGGGGGACTGCAATACAGTAGCTGACGAGGCCTGGAGCTCAAACAGAACTGCAGACAATACCCACGGCCGAGTGGTTCGATTGATGCAACGACCACCAGCAAGCACGAGAATCGACACGCCGTGATGGACGCCACCAACCAGACAAACTTGAATTGGCATACACTCCCTTGGCGGCTGTGGGAGAGTGCAGCATTGTAGGTGACGAGGCCACTGAGGCGCCCAAACAGAAGTGATGACTCCACCAACGGCCGAAATGTTTCATTGATGAACTGACCACCAGCATGCCTTGAAGAAAACTTGAAAGGCCGTAAGTGGCGCCTCCAATAAACAAACAAGAATTTAATTCCATTCCCGCTGCGGCGTAGGAGACTGCAGCACTGTAGTTGAAGCCGCTGAAGCCTACATAGACCTGAAAATACACCCACAACCTTGATTGATGCACAAGCCACTGCAATCACCAAAAGATGGAAAAACGTGGACGAAGACACCAACCATACAGACGGAAATGTCGCCCGTAGATTGTGATAGTCCCGACGCGACTTACGCGGCAGCCTTGCTCCCCCTCAAGTCGCGAGGCGAGGTCAGGTTCGAGCCCTGGTTTGAACAACTCCCGCCGGTGCGCGCGCGCCGGTGCGGCCAGCTCCCCGATCTCGGGTCGCGGAGCCGCAAGGACTTGAGGGAGGAGGAGGAGGGAGGAGGGAGGAGGAGGGAGGAGGAGAGAGGAGGGGGAGTAGAATCCCCAACGATCTCACAAAAAAGACGGTCCGTCACCAAACGGCACCAGGACCCTGGAGGCACCCGTCGCCCGAGGCACCCTCGGAGAACGACCCGAGCCCAAAAGCTGAGCGGTGACCCCGAGCCCCGCGGGGAGACGAAGCCGCGACGAAGACAAATTCAGGTGAGGGTAAATCGAGAACCTCCGAGATCCGGCGGCTCTGGAGGATGCCTCGGGCGCCGCGGCCTTCTCGGAGCGCGGTCCGGGACGCTCCGAGAGCGTCCCGGAAGGCTCTGGAACGGATTCATCCTCGTATCAGCCCCGCCCGACGCGGACTCACAACACGACGGGGTCACCACACAGTCTGGGGGCCCCCGGGCAACTTTGAGCAGGGACCGACCGTCCCGGCATTCCTATAGGCCTACCACGACATGTTCTTCGAACCCAAAAAGTTCTGAGACCAAAAACAAGGTTCTTAGAACATGAGCCCGACGTGGTAAAACAAGACACTCCCAGCCAGAACTGGTCGAAGAACGTGTCGCGCAGACCACAAAAGGTTCTGAGCACATTCTCTGGTGGGCCTATAGGCGAGCCAGGACGCTGCGCCACTGCCTGGTTTGGGCGTGGCTTAGTGGGGGGTCATAAATGGGGGGGTCAGAAACGGTCCCCTTTCGTGCCCCTTTCGGGCCCCTCTGGAGCCCCAGGGGGCTCGTATAGGTACCGTTTGGGAACCTTATTTCGGACCAACCGCGACACCCCCCCATTTATGACCCCTCCATTACGCAGCGCCACTGCCTGGTAACTCTCTGCTGCCCTCCGGGGAGGCCGGCAGGCCGTTCCCGGAGAGCGCGGGGTCGATGTCGCTGCGGTGCGCGCCGTCGACGTATCCGCTGCCCCCCCGTCGGCAGGAGAATCGGCCGCAGGAGTTCCGAGTCCTCGCCGCGACGCTCGGGAGGAGGAGGAGGAGGAGGAGGAGGAGGAGGAGGAGGAGGAGGAGGAGGTGGGGAGGGGCCGAACCTTATGAGACGCATCATAGACCACAGATCCGCAGAGGGCCCCTTGAAGAAGTCCATCTTCCGCCTACCGCACATCGACCTCAAGGCCAAGCTGCTGTACCTCACTGCGCTGGCGCAAAGCAAGCTGACCTACGACTGCGAAGTGTGGGGGCCACTTACAGTACAGCAGAAGCAGATGCTGCAGAGCAGACACATGGCGAGTCTGCGGGCCGCCGCAAGACAACAGCGACACAGCGCGGGACATGTACATACCTTGGATGACGAAATATACTTGCTGTGCGACGAAGTACCGATCCACATGTACCTGCGCCGACGGCGCCTGATGTACCTGGCCAGGATGGCGCATGCAGACACGCCCTTCCTCCACCGCCTCATCGACGAACTCTGGGAGGATGAGAAGGCCTGGAACGCTCTTATCGTCGAAGATCTGGACTGGATAAGAAGTTTCCTACTAGACGACGAGGACATCGGCAGCGACATCAGGGGATTGCTGCGATGGCTACGCACACAGCAAGTGCGAGCCGCACAAGCCACGATCACCCGTGCGTGGCTCAGGTACAAAGCATGGCAGCACGACATATATCGACATCGAATTTGGCAAAGGCAGCTACACCGTCTTGCGCAAGAGTTTGGAATGACCACGCCCAACTTCGAGGGGCTGCCGCCCGCACAGCACTGTGGCTACATATGCTATGAGTGTGGCAAGATATTAAAAACTCGGGGAGCATGGAAGCGCCATCGCACCATGGAACACATCGGCTACGACCTTCCCGAATTGCTTGCCCGTTCGACTACCTGCCCTGGGTGCGGGAAGAACTTCATAACGAGATCCCGCATACTCAAGCACCTGAGAAGGTGCCCCAAGTGCCTGGCGGTCCTCCAAGCCATCGAGGTCCCAATGGATTTGCAGGAGGCAGCCGAACGCCGAAAAGAAGAACGAGAAGCTGTGGCGGCGAGGAAGGCAATGGGGCATGGAGCTACAAAGGCGCTGGTGCCCGCCCAACAGGTCATACAGCTCAAGCTGGCCGACTACATAGAGCAGCACCAGCTCCAACTCTCGCCGGCCCCGCCTGCGGCAGCGGACGTCCAAACAGCGACACCACCTGCAATCGTATTCTCACCGTGCAGGCCCATGGTTACCACGGCTATGTTCTTGCTGCACCTTTTCTCGGGCAGACGTCGAATCGAGGATTTCCAGTACCACTTCGAGATGAACATACGGGAATGCAACTTGGTAGTACTATCGATCGACGTGCAGATAGACCCCGTCAAAGGAGACCTGACGAAGCCAGACGTCGTCGACTTTTGGTGCGCAGCGATACGACAGGGCAAAATATTTGGTATTGTGGCAGGCCCGCCCTGCGAGACGTGGTGCTCATCGCGCTGGCATGCCGCCGAGGGGAAGGCACCTCGACCACTACGTACACATGAAGCCCCCTGGGGCATACAAGCAGCTAGCCAAGTGGAGCATCAACAGATCGCACTAGCCAACGAGCTATACAGGACAGCTTTACTACTCATCACCACGGGCCTGCAGTACAACGTCTCAGCCGTACTCGAGCATCCCGCCCCAGCCACATGGTGCCCCCAAGCGCCCAGCAGCTGGCAGCGAGCAGAGACGCTCTGGCTCCTGGAGCAGACGGGCGTCGAACTGCACTACATAGACCAGTGCCAGTTCGGGCAGGACGCGAGAAAACCAACATGTCTGATGGCGGCACACCTCGGTGAACTCGCACAGGAGCTAAGGGCGGTACCTGGGGGACAGCTATGCCGACATGCGGGACATGCCGGAGTTTACGGACGAGACGGCCAAGGCGGCTGGAGGACCGCCCCCCTCAAAGAGTATCCATCAAGGCTGTGTAAGGCAATGGCTACCGCCTTCGCAGCCCACTGGGGGCAGCTTGCTGACGCAGAGGCAATGTGGGCCGAAACGGACGACTGCTACCACAGGTTCTACGCCCCCTTGGATTACTACATGGAGACAGACCAGATCGGCCATGATTGTCACAGGGCATGGGGCAAACATCGGCGCTAGCAATTGGCACCGCGGCGGCTTATTTGGTGCAGCCAGGCGAGTCAAGCGTCCAGTATTATATACTTTTGCCCCGCAAGGGAACACTGGTCTGCAATTTGGCGCAGACCACCGGCTGGCTACAGATCCGATGGCAGCTGGCATTACTATTTTATACAGAGTATTTCAGATTGGCTGCAGAAGTCTCAGCGCACCTACGGCATGGCCCAAACCCTGTTGCTAACGGGTTACTGGTACGGATGCGACCTGGACAACGATTGCGCGCCATCTCGAGGGGGGGGGACCCGTAGCGCCCATACGGGTGGGCACGATCCCTCAATGGCGACGGAGCGTGCCCCCCCCTCGAGCACTTGCTGGATTTATCGACTTTCCTAACATTGGCATTGTTTACTATGATCATCTGGCCCTGGGCAGGCATTACGGCGTGCTGCCTAAGTCCTGAGGAAGCCCCGAATGCGTGGGAAGACCTCAGGCAGCGGCGCCAACCTTGGTTATCGTTAGAACGCAAGTCCTGGGGAAGCCCCGAATGCGAGGGAACACCCCAGGCACAAGTCGCCACGTTTTGATGTGTACTGCGGCGGCTCCTGGGGATCTACAGTATGGATGGCGCCAGCTGGCTGGCAGCGGGCGGCCCATTGGCCGTCAGCGTATCACCGACCGACATCGACAGCATACCCAACACGATCCCCTACAACTCCCTTCAAGTCAACGCTGTCCTGGTGAGGATCAAACTTCGAGACGGGCTCGAAGGGCTGGGGGGGAAGGACGAGTACTTCCCGCGCCCGCCAGCGGGGATGGTGAGGGGCAGGGGGGGGGTAGGACGGCCACTACCCGCGCCCCCGCGGTCCGCCCTAGCTCGCCACCCCCACCATTCCCATGGAGAAGGAGGAGCTACCCGATCGCCCGAGGGCGAAGCTGGACAGCCGAGACACACCACTCCGACGACAAGTACCAGGCCTGGGGTTCGCCCCCACCGAGGGCACCGTGACCCCTAGCCATAGCGGGACGAGGTGGGACAGTAACGACCCCCACTTGAAGTCGGTGCATGGAGGCCTTGGGAGCCCACCACCAACACAACACCAGCAACAGCCCGATCCCCAACGACCTCGCCAACTCGCTCCACATCTGCACGCAGCCCCATACAACGACATCTATAACATCCGAGATCAGTACCCTCCTGCAGCTCAAAAGCAGGGGGGCATGACCTACGGCCCTCGCGTGGCAGGCGAGGAGAGTGCTGCAGAGCCGCTGAATCCAGAGGCTCGGCAGGCCTCCACAGCGCTGAGCGCCGAAGGGTGGAGGCCGCCGCAGAGAAGGCGACCATCCACCTGATGACCTGGCGGCTGGGCTCAGCGCGAGGCGCCGAAGGGAGCCCAGCCGCCGTACATGAGACCGACCGCTAGGCGAGGAGAGTGCTGCAGAGCCGCTGAAGTCAGAGGCTCGGCGGACTCCACAGCGCTGAGCGCCGAAGGGTGGAGGCCGCCGCAGAGAAGGAAGCCATCCACCTGATGACGTGGCGGCTGGGCTCAGCGCGAGGCGCCGAAGGGAGCCCAGCCGCCGCACAAGAGGCCGACCGCCCACAAAGAGGCCGAGGCCAGGACAGCGCTGCAGAGCCGCTGAAGTCAGAGGCTCGGCGGGCTTCCACAGCGCTGAGCGCCGAAGGGTGGAGGCCGCCGCAGAGAAGGCGGCCAGCCACCTGATGACCTGGCGGCTGGGCTCAGCGCGAGGCGCCGAAGGGAGCCCAGCCGCCACACAACAGGCCGACCGCCCACAAAGAGGCCGAGGCCTGGCTGCGGGCCGAGCTGGCTGAGCTGGCACGGGCGCGCGCGGCGCCTGCCGAGGGCCCAGATGGGCCCTCATCTTTTTGTTTTACTGAAACCCGGCCCCTCTCTCCCTTCTCTTTGATTTATTGGTCCCAGGCTCCCCTTTCCCTCGGGGCCGGGTTCCCGGGGCCGCAGTCTGAGCGCCCGCACGGCCCTGGTGGGCCGCTGCAGAGCGCTCCGCGCCCGCGGGGCGCGCGACAAGACGCTGCATAGCGAGAAACGCAGAAACGCAGGAGGAGGAGGAGGGGGAGGAGGAGGAGGAGGAGGAGGAGGGGGACGAGGAGGAGGAGGAGGAGGAGGGGGAGGAGGACAGGGCTTTTGGAGCTTCTGGGCGGGGCGCCTGGCCGCGGAGCGGCCCGCGGGGCTGCCGCCTCGCGGAGGTGCCCTGCCGCCGGCCCTCCCCGCGCCGTGCCTCGTGCCTCCTGCTGCCCTCCCGCCTGGAAGAGCTGTCAAGCACGGCGCCTATGGGCAGTCCAGCCCTCTCTTTCACAGCTTCCCCCCTAGTAGGGAAACGAACTCTATACACCGACGCTTTTCCCGATCCTGCGCTGAAATTCGCACAAGAACGCAGGTTCTGGTGTATACGGGATACTGGTGTATACATCAGGGAAAAACGTATACACGGATCGGAGCTGGGCGCCCCTTGCGGCGCCTCCGGCTCGATCCGCGCGCCAGGGAGGGGTGTCCAGTGCCCGTCCAGGTAGCCCGCGCAGACCGGGTGTATGCTTGTGGCGCTGTTTTTGTTCTGAGGTGCGTGTTACTGGAGGGACGCAACGGGGGGGTAACGCCCGCAAGACGAAGCGAATCGAGGCGAACGCTCTTCCCGTACATTTCAGGGGCGCGCAAACATGGACTAGCGATCCATGGATTTGGCGCGCGGTCGCCTAATCCATGTCTCGGGGGAGGTGCCCTCCCCAAAATACGGCCGGTGCCGCCTCGCTCGGCGGCTGAAATCCGCGATTTCCTATGGAAACGGGACCCGTCGCTAATCCACGCCCCCTTAATGCATGTGTGCAATCGCCTGTGCATGGTACGTTGATCGGATTGAACGCTCCGCTTCAGAAGGCGGCTCCCCCGTGCTTGCGGCGAAAGCTCCTAACGTGACCACTGAGCTGCGCCGCGAACATCGCGCGCGAGGCAGCCTCCCGCTCACACAATTTTAATGCGCAATGACCGGCGGGCGGCCAAAGGCTGCAACGTGTGCACGTGCCCCAACAATATTTCTGAACTGCCCCAGTGTTGGAGGCCTGGGAATGGGCACCAACACCAACACAGGGGGTTGTCTCCACAAAGGGAGGATGATCCTAGATTTCGGTGTTAGCGGCAATGCTTCGGCCACCTTGGAAGCCAGGATCTTACCACCACCACCGAGATCGGGATCTCATTCCCTCGGTGGAGGCAGACGGCCGATCTTGGTGGTGGTGCCAACCTCTAGGCCTGCGACAGTGGGTCAAATGCTGCTCTGCACTCAGCAGAGGACCCCCCCGCAAAAACACATGCTTGTTGCAGGGTGCGAGGGCCGCGCGCACGGGGCCCGGTTGTCGCCGCGGCGACCCGTCGGGGGGTGGCGTTGCTCTCTCAGCCCGCTGATGCCAGATGCTTCGCGCGCGCAGATCCCACTGCGCTGCGAGCCGCTGGCGCAGTCGCCGCGCCAAATATGTTCAAAAAGAGATGCAGCGCAACGAATAGTCTATGAAGGGCCCACAAAGTGTGCCAGCGATGCTGCTTTCTTCGTCCTCCATGTGCATGCCCTCCCTTACCACTCGCCCGTTCGTCTTGGATTGCCTGCCCTGGGGATGCTCCGGGGCGGCACCGAGGTGGTCTCAAGGTGGCTCCACGAAGGAAGCGGGCCAGAAGCATAGGACACGGCCCTTCAGATACTAGTATCTTGCTGCCCGTGACGTTGACCCGCTTCCCGCCACCCACGGCGCCCCAAGAGGCCCCCAAGAAGCCCTAATTAGGAGGCCCCCACAAGGCCCCCCAGAGGCCCCCACAGAGCCCTCCAGAGCCCTCCCGAGAGGAATCCCCAAAAAGACCCTCGTGTGCATCCCAGCGGCCTCTGAACCGCAGCCCAGGCGCGGTGGCGGGACGGCCCGAAGGCCACCAGATATCCTGTTGCCCGTGACGTTGACCCGCCTCCCCACGTCCGCGACGCTGAACGCGAAGGCGTGCCAACGGGAGCCCGCCGCGCAGCGGGACCGCTGCGAGCCGACGAGGGGGGCGTCGGTGAGCCGACTGCTGACCCGCTTGCGGTAGTACTCGCGGTGGGACCCGGCGGGGAGCGAGAACTGAGTCCTTGGAGCAAGACCATGATCAAACCACAAGACAAGCCCGGAAATGGATGTGAAAATGTGAAGCGTGGGCGCGTGCCCACGAAATCAAAAAACCGTGGGCAGCGGTCTGCGCCCTTTTCAATTCCTCGAGGGAAACAGAGGCTGGCCCTCTTCGAACGTGCAACCACTGGACAGGTTTACCCAAGTTTACCGACCGAGAAAGGAATCTGGGCCCGAGACGGTGGGACCCGACGGGGAGCGAGACCTGCGCCTTTCGAGGGCTAGAAACATGAACAAGCGTACTGGCACGTCCGGAGGTCCGTGCAGACTTCTTGGGTCGGCACTGGACACCCCCTCACTGGCGCGCGAGAGTGGCGCCAGGGGCGGCGCCAGGGGCGGCGCTGCCAGGGGGGGCACAACGCCGATCAGGTAAAGCCGCACGGAGGTCCAAGCGCACACGTGTATGCAGCTGTTTCTTCTCCGAAGGAGTCGGGACGCGCGCGTCGCGTCCTGACCCAGGACTCCACCGTCGTCTGGCGCAGCTCCTCCAGGCTGCCGCGGGTGGGCCCGAACGTGGCCTGGATGAGGAACTGCGCGTCGGTCTCGGAGCTCCGGGACGACGAAGTGTTGCCAGAATCGTGTAAGCGGTTAGGGTTAGAAAGCCCAGGGCTCGCTAGCGACTGGCTTCCCAAAGTGGCCCCAACCCCTCTGAAACCCTTCGGGAATCCTCCTTCGGGGATCCTCCGGAAAGCTTCCCAGAGCCCTTCGGGGAGGGCTTCTGGAGGGCTTCGGGAAGGCTTCGGTGGTTCTTGGGGGGGGAGCCAGTCCCCAGCGAACCCTGGACTTTCCCAGGTTATGGACTGGTGCAGGCGCCGAAGGCCGCTCGAAAAGTGATGTGGAACCGTTGGCCACGGAGGGCGCCGGAGGACTGTTTGTACGAGGGAGGACCAGATAGCCACTCGACCGAACACGCTTCAGACGACCGCGGTTGAGCTCTCCGCTGGCGCCGGACCCACTACAGCGGGACATAGGACAGCAAAACATCACACATCCTTCAAGGAGATAAGACCCTCCGCCAGCCAACCTGAAAAACACTCGAGGGTACCCTCCCCAAGGATGCACAAGAACATCCAACAAATACGAAGAGCATAAGGGTACCCTCCCCGAACCGACCTCGATTTCATACCTCGGTTCGACTGCACGCACACCCCACATCCAACGAGGCCTCCCGAACGGGGTCCGAAGAAGTGTGCTCGGAGGATCGCGCCGCCTCGCCGGTGCATCGGAACTGCACAGGCGTGGCAGGCGTGGGACAATCGCGCTCCGCATCGAGCCGCATCGCCGATATATCGCTGATGCGGCGAGGACACCCAAACCCGGGGGGGAGGGCCAGACTCAGACTCCTGCTCAGACTCCCATCGGGGGGAGGGCCCGGGCACACCGCGCCCGCGCGCGGTGCGCGCACGGTGGGGGGCGGCGCCAGAGGCGTCGCCCGAGGGTGCGACGAAAAAAACGGGCCTGCGCAGATTGGAGAGGTGGGCCGCAGGCGTGCGAAGACGGACGAGCAAAGGTTAATGAATGGCTGGGACAGGAAAAAACGACCAGGACGAACAACAAGGAACAAAGGGTTAATGAATAGCAAAGGGTTAATGAATAGCTGGGACAGGAAAAACAAAAAGACAAACAACGAGGAACAAAGACATAACTGGGGCAGGAAAAAACAAGGGTCCGAAAAGAGACACCGGTCCAAGCTTGCCAGGGGTGAGAAGGCGTGTGGGATGATTGGCCGCCCCCCACCCCTTGGTCCCCCGGCTGTCACCCAACTCTTGGCCCACTGGCCGTCACCCAACGCCCCGGCGTCCAGAATGCAGCTTTGGGAGGGAGGTCCGGCCTGAGCACGACAACGTCCCTTCTGGTCCCCAGAGACTCCCACAATTGCAGGTGCCGGCCACGGGCAGGCCAAGATGGCCTCCCGGACGGCACAAGACAGGCCAAGTTAGGCCAAGACTGCCTCCGACATGACTCCAAGACATTGTCAGACGGCCCCCAGGGAAGCTCCAGGCGGATACTTCCAGGGATGCCAACGAGAAGGCCAACGTACTGGAAGCAACACGGTGTTTGAATAGCTCGTGGTGTGTCGCCCTTTCGCTTCTGGTGGGCTCCCGAGGCCTCGAGACAAGCCGCAGGTCATCCAAGAGACACCTGCAGATGCCCCGGATGCCCCGAAGAGCACCCACCCAAAAGCGTCCCGACAGGCTCCCGAGAAGCGTTTGTCCGTTCTCAGACTGGGATGCTGTAATCAAGAACCCTCTCTGTTGCAATCCACGGTCTCCATCACCGGATACGATGAGCCTCCAAGCAAGCTCAGGAGAGCCCCGAGGTCCCCCGAGATGGCCCCAAAAAGACGTTCCGAAAACTCGAGCCAGAGTGCTGCACTCACTAGGCAGGTCTGCGCCAGATCCAGCCACACAGAGCAAGACTTACACCAAACACCAAGGATAGACGGGGGCCGATGATTGATCCAACCTCCTGGTAATTACAACATGATGCTTACTGTCTACATGGTACTTTGCCCAGAGCTCCGATGCCTTTGCCTGCTCAATGCGGATCTGTCGAACCCGTGCAAAAACAGGATTTCCACCAAGATTTGTGTCACGGTCCTGGGACACAGAAGTAGAAAGCCTGACATTGCCCAACAGCACTCCGAATTGATTCCAAAGCCGACACCGCCCGCTTCTGGGAAGGCAACGCTTGCCTCACATGGGCAATGTGCGCGGCGGCACCGACAGCGAGTCCTGCCCCGAATGGGCAGGAACTGCTCTCGGTCGTCGTCCCCCTTTTCCCGTCCCAATCTCGCTGATGCCGACAGGAGCTGCGCCCTGGAGGGCGCAGGCCTGTGCCTGGCGAGGGAACTCTGGGCCTTATGGTCCTCCAAATGTTGCGATCGCTGCAGCTGCAGCGGCCCCGGCGCGCGGCGAACCGGCGGCAGACTGCCTGGGGAAGAGCGGAAACACCAGCGCGCACGGCGACTCCCCCGACGTTTTTCCGGGGACGCGCTCTGCCCGAGACTCCGAGGCGAGACGGGCGTTGGCGACGAGGGGGCTCCCACCCCAACCAAAAAGAACAAGCCCAAAAAAGCAAACCCTCCTCCTCCTCCTCCTCCTCCTCCCTTCCTCCTCCTCCTCCTCCTCCTCCTCCTCCTCCCCCTCCTCCTCCTCCTCCTCCCCCTCCTCCTCCCTCCTCCTCCTCCTCCTCCTCCTCCTCCTCCTCCTCCTCCTCCTCCTCCTCCTCCTCATCCTCCTCCCCCCCAAGAAAACAACCAAAACGGCAAAAACGAGAGGACGGCACTCTGCGCTGCTAAATCCGCTGGCCCTTTCGACGTGTTATACATATGTACACACATAAGTCTGCGTGGATGATTATATATGTATACATATATATATATATACACACAAATGTGTGTATATATATATATATATATATATATATATATATATAGGCCAGTCGTCCCCGGGTGGTCCTGGCAGACGCTCTCTGGGTCGAAAGTGTGCATCCCTTCGTGGCGGCCACCTTTGGCACTCGAAGCTCGCCAAGCCGAAATGGATCCAGCCAGGTCGATCTCAAGTCGAAGGAATGCCCTTCCGACACATCTTTTTCAATCGCCGGGGTGGGCGAGGGGGGGTCACCGGGGAAGGGAAGGATCGAGGCGGGCCCAGGGCCAAAATGCGCCTTCCCCCCCGTTCTCGTGTTAGAAAATATGCGGGTCAAGGTGGCCCACGCTGAGCAGCTGTAGAGTTTCGATGGAAACCCCCAAACGGTCCAGGATGCCCCCAAGAGGACCCCAAGCGGCAAACATGATTCATCTTGCTCAAATTAGCCTGGCGAAGGACCCAACCATATGCAGCTGCGAGTACCGCGCGGATATGAGACGAAGGAGGGGGCACGCAAACTAAGCCCCTCTTCTCATAGGCACCGCGCCACTGGGGCTTTCGGTGGAGCTCCTTATGGGGACACGAAACGTGTGAAGGGTGTGCCGAAACGGGTGGTGGGGAGGCATGCGGACCCTGCCACTGGGGCCTTCGGTGGAGTTCCCTATGGGGCCACGAAACGTGTGAGGGGTGTGCCGAAATGGGTGGTGGGGGGGCATGCGAACGCAGCCACTGGGGCCTTCGGTGGAGCTCCCTATGGGGCCACGAAACGTGTGAGGGGTGTGCCGAAATGGGTGGTGGGGAGCCACTGGGGCCTTCGGTGGAGCTCCCTATGGGGCCACCACCACTATGGGGCCAGCTCCCTATGGGGCCACGAAACGTGTGAGGGGTGTGCCGAAATGGGTGGTGGGGAGGCATGCGAACCCTGCCACTGGGGCCTTCGGTGGAGCTCCCTATGGGGCCACGAAACGTGTGAGGGGTGTGCCGAATGGGTGGTGGGGAGGCATGCGAACCCTGCCACTGGGGCCTTCGGTGGAGCTCCCTATGGGGCCACGAAACGTGTGAGGGGTGTGCCGAAATGGGCGGTGGGGAAGCATGCGAACGCAGCGACTGGGGCCTTCGGTGGGGTTCCCTATGGGGCCATGAAACGTGTGAGGGGTGTGCCGACATGGGTGGTGGGGAGGCATGCGAACGCAGCCACTGGGGCCTTCGGTGGAGCTCCCTATGGGGCCACGAACCGTGTGAGGGGTGTGCCAGAATGGGGGGTGGAACCGCATGCGGGCGCAGCCACTGGGGCCTTCGGTGGAGCTCTTTATGGGGCCACGAAACGTGTGAGGGGTGTGCCAGAATGGGGGGTGGAACCGCATGCGGGCGCAGCCACTGGGGCCTTCGGTGAAGCTCCCTATGGGGCCACGAAACGTGTGAGGGGTGTGCCGAAATTGGTGGTGGGGAGGCAGCGAACGCAGCCACGGGTACTTTCGGTGCCACGGGTACTTCGGTGGAGTTGCCCTATGGAGCCCCGACGTTGAAACGGTGTGGCGAAATGGGTGGTGGGGACGGCATGCGGACCCCTGCACTGGGGCCTTCGGTGGAGGCGCCCTATGGGGCCACGAGCGTATGAGGGGTGTGCCGAAATGGGTGGTGGGGAAGCATGCGAAACGAGCCACTGGGGGCTTCGTGGGCTCCCTATGGGGCCACAAGCGTGTGATGGGTGTGCCGAAATTGTTGGTGGGGAGGCATTATGCGAACGCAGCCCACTGGGCCTTCGGTGGAGCGCCCTATGGGGCCACGAAGCGTGCGAAACGATGTGCCGAAATGGGTGGTGGGGAGGCATGCGGACCCTGCCACTGGGGCCTTCGGTGGAGCTCCCTATGGGGCCACGAAACGTGTGAGGGGTGTGCCGACATGGGTGGTGGGGAGGCATGCGAACGCAGCCATTGGAACCTTCGGTGGAGCTCCCTATGGGGCCACGAAACGTGTGAGGGGTGTGCCGAAATGGGTGGTGGGGAGGCATGCGAACCCTGGAGGGAGGAGGGCGAGGAGGAGGAGGAGGAGGAGGAGGAGGACGAGGAGAAGGAGGAACGCGGGGACCGTTTCTTCAAAACGAGGACCCAACACCACAGGATGGTTGGGAAAAAAACAGGTTGGCGGGTTCTAACGTTTCCACGTTTCGTAGAGAAGCGAAACGCGAAAAAACGTCAAATTTCGAATCTTGAGTGAATCAAATCCAAAAAGAGCCACTGGACGTCCGTTTCCCCTCCCAAGGCGGCCTATTTTTCATCCTCCTACTCCCCATCTACCTCCACCTCCTCCTCTTCTTCCTCGTCCTCCTCCTCCTCCTCGTCCTCATCCTGCTCTCCCTCGTTCTCGAATACCTCCTGCTGCTCCTCCTCCTCCTCCTCCTCCTCCTCCTCCTCCTCCTCCTCCTCCTCCTCCTCCTCCTCATCCGCCCACTCCCGCCGCGCGACCCGCGCCCGCCGCGCGCCCCCGGGGCGCGACGGTTGCGCGGCGGCGAAACTTGTTGTTCTGGAGTGGTGGTGGAGGCGAGGACATTTTCTCTGAAGCTTCGGTTGGGAGGAGGACGAGATGGGTGGATCGGCGTGGCCACTCAACCATAGATGCGGTACTCACAGTGGCGTAATACCTTGCCCATAACACACGGCACACCGAATACATTGTTGGTGATGTATGCGATATTTACCATGCTGCCTAGCAGTGCTGGATAGATTGACGTCGTAACTGGTGCGTAAGATGCACATGTGTACCCTTGCCCGAAGTGGCGAAGTTGCTCGTAATTGTCCCCTATTTCAAGCAGGCCAGTCTCGCTGTGACTCCACAGAGTCAACGCTTGCCAGGTCGTTGTGTTCACCGTTCCACACGTGTTCGTTTGAGAAGGACTTATGTTCCTCACTGCTGCCACCTTGCTCCACGTCGCTCTTCGTCGCGCTCGGCTTCCTACTGTCGTTGTAACGTTCTGCGGCCAGGATGGACATGGATCGCTGGCCCGTAAATGTCCAGTTCTTGTGCGCCTTGCAATGGTCGCGGGCGGACAAGAGCGCTCCGATGGCTCTTGAGGGGCCCTGCGGGCGGACCATCGCGATCCCGTCCTCTTACTCGTGGGGCTTGTTGTACGTGGGGGTCGCGAATTTGGATACGTCCAGCCCCTGGAGCGCGGCGTACCCGATGAAGTATCCTCGTCCTCCTGTCGTGGTCCTCGTAGCTCAGCCGGTGGCTCCTGGAGTCCTGCCCGCGGCCCCCGTAGCTCGGCCTGTTGCCCCCGTACTTCAGCTGGTGGCTCTCGGACCTTTGTCGAAGGCTCTAGAGGCTCTGCTCGTTGACCTCTGCTGGAGTCCTCTGCTGCTCAGCTAATGCCCCGCGTAACTCCGCATGTGGCCGTTCTATCCTTGCTAGTGACCCTCGCACTCTAGCTGGTGGTCATCGTAGCCTGGCGCGTGGTACTCGTAGCTCGGCTTGCAAACCCCGAAGCTCAGCTCGTGGCCCTCGCAGCCCTGCAGGTGCCTCCGGCGGCTCAGCTGATGGCGCTGGTAGCCTCGCTGGTGGTTGCCGTAGCTCTGCTCGTGACCTACGTAGCTTAGCAGGTGCGCCTCGTAACTAAACTGGTGGCCCTCGTACCTCGGCAGTTGGTCCCAGTACCTCAGTTGGTGGCCGTCGAAGCTCTGCGCGCGACCATCGTAGCTCAGCGCGTGGCCATCCTAGCTAAATAGGTGGCAGTCGCAGTCCTGATCGCGGCCGTCGTAGCTCGACGTGATGCACCTGTAGTTCCGCTGGTGGCTCTCGGAGCTCTTTCGAGGTCTCTAGAAGCTCTGCTCGTGGACCTTGTAGATCAGCAAATGGCACTGGTACATCTGCTGGACGCGCTCGTTGCTCTGCACTTGTTCTACGTGGCTCAGCTTGTGGTATCCGTAGCCCCAATGGTGGCCCAGGAAGTCCAACTGCTGGCCTTCGTGACTGACCCTTGTAGTATTGCTGGTACCTCTGGTAGCTGAGCTGGTGGTGTTGGTAGCTCAGCGGGTGGCTCTCGCAACTCTGCAAGTGGCCCTGGCAGCAGAGATGGTGGCCATCGTGATTCCGCAGGTGGTCCTCATAGCTCTGCCGGCGACTGTCATGGCACGGCAGGTGGCCCTGGTAGCCGAGCTGGTGGCCCTCGTAGCTCGGCGCGCGGCCCTCGCACACAGCTCGTGACCCCGAAACTCAGCCGGTGGCTCTTGAAACTCAGCCGGTGTCCCGCGAGGCTCTACGGGTTGCCGATGCAGTTCGGCAAGTAGTCCCTGTAGTGATGTTGGTGGCCTCTGTAGCTCTGTCGTGGACTTCTGAGCCGTCCTCTCCTCTTGAGCCATCTTGGGCTCCTAGGCCTCATCTGCCCTCTTGGTCTCCTGGGCCATCCTGGACATCTGCCAGTGATCCCCGGCGGCGTAGCTGCAAAGAGAGTCGTAATCCTAGCGTTTTGGCAGAAATCGCAGAATCCTGGCGGTCGTCGTAGCACTGGTCGTCGCTTATGCTGTGAAGGCCGCTGCAGCTAGTTACGCAGGCTCGGGCATCTGGGAAAGGCAACGCCAGGTAGCCCCAGCACTGTCATTCCTCGCCAGGGGGTAAAATCGTGGTCTGGCCCAGCTTGAGATGGCCGCGGCTGGGTTCAAGTCGCCGATCTTGGTGTCGCATTTGCCGTCGACATTCGTGGCGGGCTTGGCTTCGCACTGGAGGCGGTTCTCGTATTCGGGATGCATGTGTTACGCAACTCGTCCTCGGGATGGATGTTATGCAGGTCGTCCCTTCTTGTAGTGGACGCCAGCACGATGGCGGTCGTAGCGATGGACATGGTGTCTCCGAGGTGTGGTTGCAACCCGTGTCGGACGGAGTAGCCCGTTTTCTTGAGAGATGTGGCTGTACGAGTTCCTCTATGCGCGTGTGGTCTCGGCACACTTGCCGAGAAGTCTACACCGAACTGGGCCTGTCTCGTGGCCGACGATGTAGATGTCCGACTCGTGATTCGACAGCTGGTGGATATGATCGCCTTCGCCCAGATGATCACCATGCTCATCATCTCCCGGATGTTCACCTCATCGCGGCTGACGCGCTTAGGCCAGCCTTCCCGAGGGCGCGCGCGCGCGGCCGGGCGCGGCGCCAAGGGGCGGTTGCGGGGATTAGAGTTGCCGCGAACGGCCTCCCCCCCCTCCTCCTCCTCCTCCTCCTTCCTCCTCCTCCTCCTCCTCCTCCTCCTCCTCTCTCCTCCTCCTCCTCCTCCTCCACCTCCTCCCCTCCTCCTCCTCCTCCTCCTCCTCCTCCTCCTCACTCCTCCTCCTCCTCCTCCTCCTCCTCCTCCTCCTCCTCCTCCTCCCCCTCCTCCTCCTCCTCCTCCTCCCCTCCTCCTCCTCCTCCTCCTCCTCCTCCTCCTCCTCCTCCTCCTCCTCCTCCTCCTCCTCCTCCTCCTCCTCCTACCTCCCCCTCCCCCTGCCCCCTCCCTCCCCCTCCTCCTCCTCCTCCTCCTCCTCCTCCTCCTCCTCCTCCTTCTCCTCCTCCTCCCCCTCCTCCTCCTCCTCCTCCTCCTCCTCCTCCTCCTCCTCCTCCTTCCTCCTCCTCCTCCTCCTCCTCTCCTCCTCCTCCTCCGCCTCCGCCTCCTCCTCCTCCTCCTCCTCCTCCTCCTCCTCCTCCCTCCTCCTCCTCCTCCTCCTCCTCCTCCCCCACCCTCGTCCTCCCACTCCTCGTCCTCCTCCTCCTCCCACTCCTCGTCGTCCCCTCCTCCTCCTCCTACTCCTCCTCCTCCTCCTCCTCCTCGTCCTACTCCTTTATCTCCCACTCTACACCACTCCTGGGCCCCCCATGACTCTCAGTCCCAGAGTGCTTCGAGACACACCTGCGGAGCAAGGGTCAAGAAGCAAGGGTCAGGAATAAAACATCGATCCCTGGACCTCCCCCCAGGTGATCCCTGAACACCAATCCGGAACGGATCCAGCCGTGGCCACGAGTGTGCCCCAAGATGACGAGAAACCTGCAGAGAGTGAACCCCGACCCCCCCCCACCCCCCCCAACGTTGCCCCGGAGCAGTGTTCCCCTCCCCTCCCCCGAGCAGAGCACAGTAGAGCGCGCGCGCGCGCCACTGTCCACCACAGCGGCGGGGCCTAGAAGGCCAGCGCGGGTGGGCTGGAACCCTCATATGCGGAGGTGGACGTTCTCGAAGGGTGGTGCCGCGAGCTGTGCGTGCTGCAGGAACGCTGATGTTGTTACGGCAGGTTCGTGTCGTGCCGACCCCAGCGTTGGTTTTTGAGACCGCGCTGGACCGTTCAACCTTGAACGATCGGCCGCTGCCGCAACGTCCGATCGTTCAACATCGATCGATTCTGGGCCGCCGGCGGCGTTCAACCCTGAACGTCCGCGCTGGGGTCGCCGCTGGTCGACACGACGCAAACCTACCGTATACTCCTGCTCGTACTGTTCTTTGCCAGCGTGAACGATCGTCGGTTGTGTCGTTCGAACCACATTTTCATGATTTCGAGAAGCTGCACGAAATCTTCCCACCTTTCCCGCTGGGGGGGAAGCGAACCCTGAAGAGTGCTCTTCTCGGAATATGCGTCGGGTCGGGCCGCATTGGCACGGAGTCGGAATAGAATCGGATCGGCCGCACCAAGATGCACAACAGCGCCGAACAAGCATCGGACCGCAGCGGGTCGCTGGGGAGAGATCGAAATCGGATCGAACTGGCCACGGGTGATATCGAATCGGATCGATCGGATCGCAATGGGCCCTGCGAGGAGCACTCCTCCCCACCCCCAAACCTCCGGCGCGAACGCATCCATGGACGAGCTCTCAGGGCGCCTCTGTGCGGGCGAAGCACGGTTTTGCACGGCAACGGTAGTCGAAATCCTTTGGTGAGTACACAGGGGAAGCGGGGTCTGGGGGAAACAGGTCCTGGACCCCGGGGGGCCTTCCCCCAGGACGAGATCGAGATCCCGAATCGTTTCCTGAAAGTCCCAGAGCCCGTTGAGGGCCCCGAGAACAAAAAAATGCGAAAAACCTCAGTGCCCGTTTCCGTCAGAATCCGTGCTTCCCATGGCGATTCGGGGAGCCCACAGTGATCACGCTACCAGAAGGAACGCATCATGAGGAACGAAAGGGCTTGTCTGGCCATGACCGTCCTAAGCCACAAACATGCTCCACTACGTAATTCTAAGGACCGGCCCGGCAATCCTGAAGGGGCCCACAAACACACAAATGAATACACACAAATAAGAGGATTCCCCATATTTTCCTATATTTTCTGAGTTTTTGTCTTCCCCCCCACTTCCCATATTTTCCCATATTTTCTGTATGTGCTTTCCCCTCCTGAAATCCAAGCCCCTCGGGGGCCCATCGCCGATGCATCGCCGATGCGTCGCCGATGCGGCACGATCCTCGGACCCCATCTACTCCGACCCCATCTGGGAGGCCTAGAACAAGTGGCACGCGTGCCCTGGTTCTTGCACCAAGGAGCTGCGAGGGACAGGAGGCGTTCGCCCTCTTCCTCCAGGAAGTTTCCTCCCGTGGCCGGGGAGGGGGAGGGTGAACGACGAACGATACGAACGAACGACGACCGACGAACGAGAAGAGAGGGGTCCGAGCTCCAGAACACAGCTGCAGAACACAGCTGCGAAAGCGAACTGATCAGTCGGTCTCCTGGGACTCCCCTCGGCGGTGGACAAACCTCCCTTTAGCCAACTACCCTTTAGCGAAAACGGCCTGGGGCCGAAACCGACGGATCTGGACCCACAAAACTGACGGCGGCGACGCCCTCTCGCGCACCGAGAGCGGCCCATTCGCAATCGCTAATCGACGTGTCAGGGCAGGTTTATCAACCTCCGGTCCACCCCCCCCCGATTTGGACGGCGGGAATGGGTACGGAAACAATGGGCACAATGCCCAACAGCAAATGTTGCCCCGAACCAGCAGCGGCCGTTGTTGGGCAGGCGGCCCTCTCTCAAGGGGACACAGGCCGCGGCGGCGTGGCCAGCGAGTCCCGATAAAAAATGAACAGGAACCTCTGCTGAGCATTGTACCCCTTCTTTCCGTTCCCATCTCTCGGGTCGGGCGACAGGGGGGGATAGCAAAGGGGGGGCTTAAGAATCAGCTCACGCAGCTGATTTTCCCGGCGCCTCCCGGCGCCGGGAGGCGGCCATGTATCGAGGAATGGGCCCCTCGGTGAGGCCTGAACCAGCTGCATGCGGCAGATTTCATAACCCCCCCTTTCCCAGTCCCCCCCTTTCGTCTGGCCCGAATCTCCTCCGCCCCGTCGCCGCGCGCAGGGCCGCGTCGCAAAAAAGCGTGGAGTAGCGGTGTGGGTACCTTTCTGCTCTCCCAGGGCGGGGCGACGGAGGAGGAGGAGGAGGAGGAGGAGGAGGAGGAGGAGGAGGAGGAGGAGGAGGACGACGACGAGGAGGAGGACGACGAGGAGGAGGACAGGGCAGACCCCCCCCCCCCGAGGGGATGCCGGCGGCCGGGCGCTGGAGCAGCGCGGCGCGCAGCAGGGCGCCGCGCTCGGGCCGCGCTCCCCGGGAGCGGTGTGGGGAGGGGCGGCGGCCGGCGGGAGGGAAGGGGCCCTCGGGGGGCACACAAAGGAGCAAACACTGATAACAGGCTGCCCCATATGTCCATATATACTATATTATATTATATTATATCATATTATATCATATCATATATATATATATCTCTTCTCGGTTTTCGTCTTCCCCCCCACTCCCCATGTTTCCCCATATTTCCGGGGGGGATCGACGATTTGTTGTGCCTGACAAGTAAACACTGATAACAGGATGTCCCATATCTCCATATAACAAGGGGTGCGTCGACCCCTATCCCAGGCTCCGTGAGGTTTCCGAGAGGATCAGCAATTTGGGGCCCAGCCCTGGGATATACGAGGGGGGGGGCGTCCATCCTCGACAGGGGTGCGTCCGAATAGCCCCCTCGGGGTGTATCCCAAGATTCCTCCCCTTTTCTGAGCGACCAAACTTTTCTGGCGGAAGTCGGGGATTGGGGGAGAGAAATCGCCTGCGACCATATATATCTTCTCGGTTTTCGTCTTCCCCCCCACTTCCCATGTTTCCCCATATTTTCGGGGGGGAATCGACGATTCGTTGTGCCTGTGTGCTCTTGTTCCCTTCCCCTCCCGAGGGAGAGAAGAGGCCGCGCGTCGACCCCGCGCGCTGCCCCCGAGAGTGGACGCGCTCCCCGGAAGAACGAGCCCCCGGACCTCCTCCTCCTCCTCCTCCTCCTCCTCCTCCTCCTCCTCCCCCTCCTCCTCCTCCTCCTGCTCCTCCTCCTCCTCCTGCTCCTCCTCCTCCTCCTCCTCCTCCTCTTCCTCCTCCTCCTCCGCTCTCTCTCTCTCTCTCTCTCCGCGTGCGTCCTGGCCAGCAGTGCTCGGGGCGACTCCGGCCGCGGCCACGAGGGTGCGCCAAAGACTGAAGGGGCCCCAAGACACACAAAAAAAACACACAAAGAAAAGGATTCCCCATATTTTCCTGTATGTTCTGGGTTTCTGTCTTCCCCCCCACTTCCCATATTTTCCTATATTTTCCTGGGGATCTACGATTGATTGTGTCTGTGGGTTTTTCCTCTCCTGAAAGACGACGAGAGCAGCCTGCCGAGAGCGAGCCCCGACCCGCGAAGCTCCAAACGGCTCCCCCCCCCCACCGTCGGGGGAGCGCAAGCACGGATTGGCGATCCATGGATCTGGCGCGCGGTCGCCAGGTCCGTAGATCGGGGGAGGTGCCCTCCCCAACGTGCGGCCGGTGCCGCCTCTTTCGGCGGCGGAGAGGCACGGTTCCCCGTGGGCACGGGGCCCGTCGCTACTCCACGCCCCCTTGAGCCGTGCTTGCGATCGCCTGGAACGAGCTGACCCCGACCCGCGAAGCTCGAACCTGCCCCCCCCCAAACTTGGCGGCGAGCGAGGGGGAGAAATGAGAAGGAGAAGGCCTTCTCAGAAAGCGGCGGGACGTCTCAGAAGCCCTCGCGCCTTCCGAGAAAGATGCTTTTCGGGGAAGGCTCAACAAACATAGCTCAGAAGGCCGTGGGACACTTCCGAGCCTTCTGAGGAGGCCTTCTCCTTCTCACTTCCCCCCCCTCGCTCGCCGCCGACAAACGCTGCCCTGGAAGCAGTGTGCCCCTCCCCCCCGAGCAGAGCAGAGCAGAGCAGAGCAGAGCAGAGCAGAGCGCGCGCACGCGCCACTTGTCCGCCGGAGCGGCGGGGCCTCGAGGAGGCCGGCGCGGGCGGGCCCCGGAGCCCCGCACGCGGGCAGGGGCGGACGCCCTCGAAGGGTGGTACCGCGAGCCGTGCGTGCTGCGGGGGCGCTGCTCGTCAGCTGCTCCTGCTCGTGCTGTCTTGTGCTGGCGCGGACCCTCGACGGCTGCGTCGTTCCAACCGCGCTCTGGTTGATCTCGAGGAGCCGTACGACCCCTTTTCCCGACTTTCCCTTCTTGGGGGGGGAGAAGACCAATCTCCTGCGGGCCCGGGGCCTTCTACCCCCAACGATGTCCCCGAGGAGGGCTCTCCTCGGAAGATGTGCGTCGGGTCGGGCCGCGTCGGGCACGGGTTTGGAATCGCAGCGGGTCCGCTGCACCAAGATGCACGGCAGCGACGTGGAGGCGTCGGACCGCAGCGGGTCCGCTGGGGGGCGTCCAAAAGTCGGCCGAGCCCACACCACGTCGAGACGAAGTTGGAGGGCCCTCCCCGGAGCTAAAGGCAGCCAGGGCCAGGGGCCCTCGGCCCCCGTCTGGGCGGCTCCCCACGCCACAAGCGCTTGAGGCGAGCCTTCTGAGCGCTGAGGGTCTTGGGGATCTCCGAGGGGCCTCGAAGAGGGGATCGAAGGAGGGGTCGAGGATCGACGGATCGCAGAGGGATGCGGGCGTTGTCCTCGACGACGGCACCTGGTGCAAGTTACCGAGCCCGTAGCCCATAGCCCATGGGCCCGTAGCCTGGAACCTCTGGCCCATTCTCAGAAACGGGCCCCACGACCGCAGCCCGTGAGAAAAGGCCCGCGCGCGCGAGAAGCGCCGCGCTCGAGAATCGAGCCCCGAGATCCTGGCGGCGCAACTTCGGCAAAAACAGTCGATTCTGGCCGGTCTTGGGCCCTGGGGCCCTCACGGATCGACTCCCGCGGGAGACACGCAACAGAACGAGGGGGGGGGTCCAGGGCGCCGCGCTCGGGCCGGGGCGCCACTCCAGGAGGGGCCGAGGAGGAATCGAGGAGGGGATCGAGGATCGAGTCATGAGGAACATCCAGGAGGAGGATCGAGGGTCGAGGAGGAATCGAGGAGGAATCGAGGATCGAAGGAGGGGTCGAGGAGGAATCGAGGAGGAATCGAGGATCGAGGAATCGAGGATCCAGGAGGGGTCGAGGAGGAATCGAGGATCGAGGCCTCGCGCGGCAGCTTGAGACAGAATTGTCCTCCTTGCCACGTCGGATATACGTTGCGTGCACGTCGGTTTTACGTCGGAGATGCGTTGGACCCACGCCAGATGTACGCTACGTCAAACGTACGTCGGAGCATCGCCGCGCGAACGTCGTTTCCGTTCTAACAGGGCGGGCGGGCGGACTAGATGCTACAACTGTTGCGCGCCGCGCGAGGCCTCCCGGATTTTCCTCCTGCATCGAGGATCGAGGCCTGAGATCCTGGCGCCGCCATTCTTGCCACAGCGGGCGAGTCGGCCCTGTTTCGGGCCGTGGGGCCCTCACGAACCGATCAGGCTCGAAACATGGGGTCCAGGGCTCTGGTCGAGTTTTGTCTAGGATGTGGCAATGTTTCGTGACGTCGGATCTCGGGGATCGAGGATCGATTAGCAGGTGCGAGGACCGAGGGGGTCGAGGTTCGGGAAGGCAGGAGGTTCGAGGGTCGCGAGGAGGATCGCGGAGGATCGCGGAGGGTCAAGGAGGGGTCGAGGGTGAGGCGAGTGGCTGCTCGGACGCCTTCCCCCCTCTCCCCTGTGATCCTCCCCCGCCCTCAACCTCCGAAACGGCAAGGAGGATCGAGGATCGAGGGTCTCTAGCACAGAGGTGTTCCAGGATCGAGGTGCCCGGAGATCCCGCGGATCTGAAGATCCCCCCATCTTCTGCGTTCCCGCCCACGACGGTCCTCGAATCTGATCCGGCGAAGAGGATGGAGGGTGGTGGGCCTGCGCGACAGCCTCCACAATGGGGCGCGGGAAAAATGGGACCAATGAACAACGAGCTGCTATGGCCACAGCGAGCCACGGAGAGTCTCAGACACGGCGAGGTTCCCTGACATGGATCTAAGAAACGGCCCAGACCAGAGCCCCGCCTGAGCTCAAGGCGGTGCTTCTTCCAGCGAGCTGACTGTAGGGTCCCAGCAGACGGGGTCGGAGGACCGCGCCGCATCGTAATCGCATCGCCGATGCATCGGCGATGCCTCGGCGTCGTCGGTATTAAAAAGGAAGCTCCGCATCGAGGCCCATTGCTATTGGGGCCGGAGGATCACGGGATCGAGGAGAACAGGGAGGTGCATGAGGAAAACGGGGTGCACGATGATGCGAATAAGGAACACGACGATGAAGAAGATGAGACAGATGATAGAAGGAGACGGCGGAGAGGGGGAGGAGGAAGATGACGACCACACCAAACAAACAGAAGGAAGAGGCCGAAGAGGAGGACGGAAAAGGCGAGCAGGCGACGCAGACGGGAAGGCAGGTGAGACAGGGATGGATGGGGGCGGATGAGGTACAGCGATGGAATGAGGGAGGGATGAAGGAGGGAGACGCCAGACCGTGGAGCAGCGGAGGCTCAGCTCGTCACTTCCCCAACCACCCCATCCCTTCCAAATATATCCTCCATCTCCATCTCCTACTCCTCCTCCTCCTCCTGCTCCTCCTCCTCCTCCTCCTCCTCCTCTTCCTCCACCTCCTCCTCCTGCTCCTCCTCCTCCTCCTCCTCCTCCTCCTCCTCCTCCCACTCCTCCACCTCCTCCCCTCCTCCCGCACGCCCGCACGCCCGCCCGCCCCCCTCCCCTCCATGTGCCTGCCCTCCCCCCAACTGTTCCTCGTCCTTGCCTCCCTGCCTCCCTCCTCCTCCCCTCCGCCTCTCCCTCCGCCTCTCCCTTCGCCTCTATCTTCGCCTCAATTGCCCGTCTGCTGCCTCACTCACCCCTTGCCTCCACACGCTCCCCCTGCTCCCGATGCTGATCCCTCCTCCTCCTCCTCCTCGTCCTCCTCATCCTCATCCCCAATATGTTTCTCCCGTTCCTCCCCATCTGTTCCGCCGTACGGGTCGTGACGACATCTGTATCTTCTCCCGCTCGTCCCCAACAAACAACTGCGTAGGGGAGAGATCAGTAGCTCCGCCATGAATAAGGCGTCGACGACAGTGGGACCGCATGCGAAGGCACGACGACAGCGACAGCGGCAGCTACGACGAAGACGACGAGGACGACGCAGGCGAGACAAGGAAAGGACGACGACACCGACGACGGCTGCGACGACGCTGGCCCCGAGCACGCGGCCTCGAGAAGAGGCGCAGCTCGCAGGAGGCCAGGAAGATACCGCAGACCAGCAGCTTCAGGGCGACCATCACGCTGTCCTGGCCAACAGAAACGAGAGAATGATGCCCCTTGGGGAGGGCGAGACGACGGCGACGGCGACGGCGACGGCGCCGACGACGACGACGGCGACGGCGACGGCGACGGCGACGAGGACGACGATGACGACAACTATGATGACGACGATGACGACGCCGACGACAACGACGACGACGACTGGGCGGCCATCCCTGCTCGGGTCAACGATGCGACAGATACGAGGCGAGTCGAAGGGTCGCCGGGCGAGCCCAGAAGGCCGCGCAAACCGACATGAGATGGGCAGGCCCGGTGAGCACACCGTGGCCTGCGAGGATAAGGGAGGAGGGGAGGATCCGGGAGTGTAAGGAGTAACAGCGAGGGGAGGATGAGGATGGTAAAGGATAGAATGGGGTAGAAGGATAAGGATCAGGGAAGAGGGGAGGATAGGGATGGTTGAGAAAGAGAGTAAAAGGAGGGGAGGATAAGACAGGAGGAGAAGCGCAAGGAGGCTCGAACACGGAGGAGCATTCGTTTCTTGCCTTGCTCGGGACCTTTTCTGGCCCTCAGGGGCCTCTCGTGAGACCTTCACGGGGGCCCCTTGGGTCGCTGGAGACGTCCATCGGAGGAAGACGGAGAGAGAAGAGAGGAGGGGGAAAGGGGACGGCAGCTTCAGGTGGCTCCCCACCCGACAGGCTGAAGCTGGCAGAACGAAAACGAAAAAAAATCTCGGTTCGCCTCGCACGTCCTGCACACCGCGGCTGCAAAGGCCCAACAGTTCGGGTGGTCCCTGAATCTCCCATCTCCCGACTCGCCCGCCTTCCACACCGCGGCCGCCAAGCCAAACTAATCCATCTAGTGCCTGGGCGTCAGGACACCACACCACCAACAACAATAACAACACACCACTGACAAAAACCGTGCATCAACGAGCAAAACCGGCAACCGCGAAAACCAGCACGCACCCATAACAGATCAACAACATAATGTCCAAAACTAGAGAAACTTTGTTGATTAATAACTGAATATATCTGAGATGACTATGTCCCACATAGTTATTCCCAGCGCTGTAGTGCGCCTCGTACGACAAACAAAAAGCGGGGCAAACCAGACTACCAGGGACGTCGCCGTGCCTCCCGCGCACCCCGCGCGCGGGAGGCACGCGCGGCGGCGCTGGGTCCATCAAGAATCAAAGACTGCCGAGCGCGAAAACTGGACGCCACCGCGCGCACTCGCGCGACACAAAGAACCAAGAGGCATCCAAACGGACCCCCGATGCTTCTAAACGGCCTCCGCAAGCCGCACGGGGCTCCGAATGAGCCCCCGGAGAGAATCGAGGATGCCCCCAACACCCCTCTCCTTGGACACCCTTGGTCAACGACTCATGCAGGGCTCCAGTTTGGGCCAAAGACCACTGACAGGACAAAACCTGCATTCACTGTCGCTTTGCAACGCTTTGCATTGCAATGTTTGTGCCCCCCAGGTCTCGCACACTAGGCTAGCTCATGGGTAAAAGCATTGCCCGCGTTGGCTCCCATAAGATGATGATATATGACACCCTCTGAAACCCGACGTCGTGAAACAAATAGGTCATGAAAGCTCACGGTTGGGTCTCGCGACACCGTTTTTGATTTGGTTGTTCAGGTGCGCCCGATCGATCAACCAGGGTCCCGGGGCTACAAGGGAGACCGAAACACTTGCCGGGTTTTGTCCGTTACGCCCGCATACGAGGGCCGTCCTCCTCCCCCATTTTCTCCTCCAACCATTTGCTTCTAGATAACTTATTCCTGTCGCATCCCAAAGCGATCCGGTAGGATGGGCAGGGCGTTTCGCCCGTAATTTCCCACCACGTTTGATCCTCAATCTTGAATTTCGCGGCAACCTCACGGGTGGAGGGCAAGCCGTTTCCAAAATGTGGCTCCCGCATGAAGGCCGCTCACATTCGTTTTAAACGTTTGCAAGGGCTGCGCGGATGGAGGACCAAAAGTTTTCAAAGTGTGGCTGTCGCCTTAGCGCCGCGCACATTATGTTCGGCGGCCCACGCGCTTCTTGTATGGAACAAACCGAACGCGCGAACGGCCATCGGCCGCAGCGCGCGCGGCGGCCCACGCGCATCTTGCATGGGAACACCCATGCGCGAGGGCCCACGCGCATACTGCTTAGGAAAACAATGTGCGCGTGGGGCCATGGGCCGCCGCGCGCGCGGCCACCCACGCGCCTGCAGCGGTCCACGCGCATCTTGCATGGAAAAAACACAAAGCGCGAACGGCAATCGGCCGCCGCACGCGCGGCGGCCCACATGCACACTGTATGGAAACAACTATGCGCGAGGGACTGCGCGCACGTTGCATGGAAAAACAAAATGCGCGAGGGGCCATGGCCCGCCGCGCGCGCGGACACTCAGCGCATACGGCGGCCCACGCGCATCGTGCATTGAAAAGCAAACGGGGGCTGGCAGTAGGCCGCCGCGCGCGCGGCGGCCCACACGCATCTCGCATGGACACAGCAATGCGCGAGGGCCCACGCGCAATTTGCGTTGAAAACAACACCGTGCGCAAGGCACCAGAGCCGCCGCGCGCGCGGCGGCCCACGCGCATCTTGCTTGGAAAAACCACAACGCGCAAGAGGCCAGGGCCACCGCGCGCGCGGCCCACGCGGATCTCGCATAGCAAAACGCCATGCTTGAAGGGCTAAAGGGTCGCCGCGCGCGCGGTGGCCCATGCGCATCTTGCATGCAAAAACACAACGCGCGAGAGGCGATGGACCACCGCGCGCGCGGCGGCCCACGCGCATCTTGCATGGCAAAACACAATGCGCGAGGGGTCAGGGCCGCCGCGCTCGCGGCGGCCCACGCGCAGCTTGTATGGAACAAGCCTCACGCGAGGGGCCAGGGCCGCCGCGCGCGCGGCGGCCCACGCGCGTCTCGCATGAAAAAACACAACGCGTGAACGGCAATAGGCAGCCGCGCCCGCGGCGGCCCACGCGCATCTGGCATGGAAAACACCACGCGCGAGGGGCCGGGGGCCGCCGCGCGCGCGGCGGCCTGCGGCATCCCGAATGGAAAACACAACGCGCGAGTGGCCATGGGCCGCGCGAAAAAACGCACAGCGCGCGAGGGGCAAGGGCGGCGGCCTTGGCCCATTCTGCGCGGGAGAACACACCATGCGCGGAGGGCGAGGGGCGCCGCGCGCGGCGGCCCTGGCACACTGCGCGGGAAAACGCAAAAACTGCGCGAGGGGCAGGGCCGCCGCGCACGCGGCCGCCATGGCCCATGCTGTGTAGGAAACGTACGCACGTACACTGTTCCAGTAGGGCGAGGACTACTTATTCGTCGACAAGAGCAGCCTATGCATCTGCGCGCGAAAAGGTCCGCATGAATTATTCAATGCGTGCGCGTGCGTGTACATGATTACACTGCACGTATGTTCGCTCTCCGTCGGATATTTTTCCAGGGGGACACATACAAAATCATCTGGCGGCGAATCAATAATACTCGGGATCCGGGGGGGAGGGACGGTCATCATTTTTCGAACAAGTGTTGGATATTACACTGGTCGTCCTCTTCCCCCCCATCGCCTAGCGCCTCATCCCACTCCTCCCTCACCCTGGTCGGGTCTTCGCCAGGGGGCGGCAATATACGCGGCGTGCAACTCTTGGGCCTGCGGTGGCAATTTAGGGGCCGTCTAGGGTCTCCTTTAGAGGAACAAAAACTGAATAAACACAACCTTGCGGAGGTCCGCACAAAAGTTTTGGATCTGCTCTGGACCACCGTACCTGGCGAGCGGAGCGGGCCACGGGGGTCGCCAGAGGCGCCGCGAGGGGGTGCCGAGTGCAGATCCAGAAGAATCTGCCGGAACTGCGACAGTGCACGGTTGACGTTGGCAAGACGGTTGAACGAAACAATTAGTGGACACTCCCCCGCTCCCCCAAACTCACAGTGTGCACGCGCGGGGAAGACTGCGGTCGAAGTGCAGCTCATTCAACCCACCGCCAACATTGATCATTGTGGGGGGGGGCATTGACAGCTGAATGCGGCATGAGTGTTCCCTATAATTCCTTCCGAGGCCTGTAGCGTGCAACATCGACCTCCGCAACGCACGCTAGCCCTGCGAAGCCGATCCCTCCGGGACGGTCCAATCTGTGCACTAGAGGCCTCCTAGATGGGGTCCGAGCAGATGGGGTCGAAGGATCGCGCCGCATCGCCAATGCATCGGCGACGCATCGGCGATGCATCGCCGATGCATCGGCGATGCGTCGGCGATGCGTCGGCGACGTCGGCGCGTGGAAGTACGGTCTCAACATCGAGCCGCATCCTCGATGCATCGGCGATGCGGCGCGATCCTCCGACCCCATCTGCTCGGACCCCAGCCAGGAGGCCTAGATGCCCGCGGTTCCCCTGCCAGGGCCTCGCCGGCGCACGCCGCCCCACAGGTGGGCAGCAGGCCTGCGGTGCCACGCGGCACGCCATCTATTGTCCAACGCCGACCAGATGCTGATGCAAAATCTTCTTCTTTCGACTTGCGGCCACTTCTTGGGAGGCGACTTCTTTTTGCTCGCGACAATGCCCCTGAACTTCTTTGCACCGTGGCGTCGGCACTCTGCCGACACTGCTTGCACACACTATGGGCGCAAACCCCAATTCTTGGGAGGCAACTACTGGTTAGGTCTTCGTCGGAAGAGCTGAGGAAGAGTAAGCCCCGTTGGAGGGCTGCTACGCCGAAAGGGGCCTCGGATTAAGCGGGAGCAAGCCGCATGAAGCGGGATCGAGCGTCATCCAGGCGGATGAAGCGGGAGGAAGCCGGAGGAAGCCAGATGTCGGACCAGGGCAAAAACAGAACTCGACCTCCCAGGAGCTGCAGTCAAGAAACCTTCCCGCAAGCATCTGCGCTCAAGCACGCCTGCACAGCGTGCCGCGGCGGCGGCCCGGCGGGGCGCTGCGCCTTGCCAGCGAGAGGCGCGTCGCTCCGCCTCGCGGGGCGCGCGGCTGGGACACGAGCTCGAAGCGCGCGGACACCCCCGAGGGGGGGCCAGCGGAGCGGAGAGCGCGCCGCGCCGAGGCGTCGGGGGCCAGGAACTACTGGCCACGCGACGCGCCGAGCGGACATCGCCGGCTCAAAACAGGCGCCCCGTCCTAAAAGCGCGAGGGCCAAAACGAGACGCGAGGTCCTCGAGACTTCGGGGAGGGAGACTTCGGGCCAGGGTTTTGCCAGGGAGCGCAGACCATACCCCGAAGTCTTTGGCCGATGCTCGAGTCCTCGGTGAATCCGCGATCTTGGGATTGGGACTGTGCTTTTCCTTTGTCAGGAAATTCCCGACCGTATCCCCTGAGCATCGTTTCACCGATCCCCATCCCCACCGGCGTGGGACGGGCCCCCCTGGCCGACTTGCCTCCACTCACGGGGATAGAGGCTGCTCTCTTCGGGCTTCGAGGGGCACATCCCCCACCGAGGCCGCAAGACGGCGGGGCTCGAGGCGTGGATGGGGATGGGTATAGGGATCGGTCAAACGATACCGATCCCCCCCCCCACGAGCACTGCCCCCCACATCACCGATCTCGGAAACCCTCAACTCAAAGGTGCCGTTGGGAGGTCGACCTCTGCTTCCGCTGGCTTCCGCAAAAGGAGCCGCCGCAGTTTCACTTCCGCCGCCGGCCGCCGACCTTCCGCCGCCTTCGGACGCGGAAGACGTGACGACTCCTTCGATCCTCGAAGGCAGGGCCCTTTCTGGAACGCCCCGAATGGCCGCCCGTCTGGCGTGGACCTGCCTCAATCCCGGGGGGAAACAAGCTCGGCGGACGGCTCCGCGAGCACGCTCTCCAGGGCGGAGGTCAGGACCGCCTTGACGTCGGTGTCCTCGGAGATGGGCGAGCAGCAAGGGGGATTCCTACTCCTCCTCCTGCTGCTCCCCCTCCTCGTGCTCATCCTCCTCGTGCTCATCCTGTTCCTGCCTTCCTTCCTATCGTCCTTCTCCTTCCTCTCCTCCTCCTGTTCCTCCTCCTCCCCCCCTCCTCCACCTCCTCCTCCTCCACCTCCTCCCCTGACTTTGTTCGGAAGATGTTCGCCCCCCCTCCGCGTACTGTTTTTTACACGCAGGATTCCGGCGACCAGGTGCTTCAGATGTGTTTTGACACATCCGTTTCTTTCCGATTATTTAACATGCTGTTCCTGCTACAACGCTGGCCTTATGTTCGGGCTTGCGCTCGATCCAGATCGTGCTCCCGCTGCAGCACTGGCCTCATGTCCAGCGCTGGCCGAATTGTGCTCCCGCTGCATCGCTGGCCTCATTTCCGCGCTTCTGCTCGTTACCAATCGTGCTTCCGCTGCAGCGCTGGCATCAGTTCCAGTGCCATACCTGGGAAAGTCCATTTCGAGAGGCACGCGAAAATCGCTGTCACAGCGTGGGGGGCGGATGCTCGGATTCGCACCCACTTCAGATCGGCGGCCCTTCTCCCCGGCCCGCAAATTCACCCCAGAATTCTTAGCGTTGACCAGCGAACAACGCGCGGCCAGGAACGTGAAAAATATCACGCCCAAGACAAACCGATGTTTAGTGATGTGCTTTTTGCACATGATACATATCGCTCCTGTACACAAAAATATCGGATCGAAGCAACGCGCCCCTTCTGGGGCTTGACGCAATCTTTGGAACAACACGGAACATGATGCATTTTCGAAAGCAAATATGTCATCAATGACGCTCCGCAGTGGACCTTTGTTTAGGATTCCTTGCACCATGGCGGCCTTGGAATGCCACGTTGATTCTGATGTTATTGGGCGTGCCGCTTTTTGAAATCACACGGAACGCCCCCCACCGGGGCGGCCGACGCGCCCGCGAGGACGACACCTTGGGGCCCCGCGGAAATATTTGTAAGCTTCCTCAAGACATTCGGTGGGGCGTTGTCAACGGTCGGTCATTGGTCGCGTTGGTGCACGCAAAAATTCAAGCCTCCTCCTCCTCCTCCTCCTCCTCCTCCTCCCCCTCCTCCTCGTCCTCCTCCTCCTCCCCCTCCTCCTCCTCCTCCTCCTCCCTCTCCCCCATCCTCCTCCTCCTCCTCCTCCTCCTCCTCCTCCTCCTCCTCCTCCTCCTCCTCCTCGTATTCCTCCTCCTCCTCCCCCTCCTCCTTCACTTCCTCCTCCTCCTCCTCCTCCTCGTCTTCCTCCTCCTCCCCCTCCTCGTCCTCCTCGTCGTCGTCGTCCTCCCCCTCCTCATCCTCTTCCTCTTCCTCCTACTCGTCGTCGTCTTCCTCCTCCTCCTCCTCCTCCTCCTCCTCCTCCTCCTCCTCCTCCCCCTCCTCCTTCTCCTCCTCCTCCTCCTCCTTCCTCCTCTCCCTCCTCCTCTTTACCTCCCTCCTCCCCCTCCTCCTCCTCCTCCTCCTCCTCCTCATCCTCCTCCTCTTTCTTCATCCTCCTCCTCCTCTTCCTCCCCCTCTTCCTCCTCCTCCTCCTCCTCCTCCTCCTCCTCCTCCTCCTCCTCCCCCTCCTCCTCTTCCTCTTCCTCCTCCTCCCCCCGCCCCAGCTCAGAGCAGATCAGAGCAGTGGAAGAGATGGAGCACGGCTGCCGGGCCCAGCCGCGGGCAGGTCCACGACGACCTGCTTCCTCCTCCCCCATCCCTCCACTCCTCTTCTTGTGCCGGCCGGCCGGCCAGCCGGCCGTGCAACGCAAGTGGCATGGGTCGGTAAGCTGTTTCTCCACGTGCGCTCAGGAACGGCCCGGCGCATCTTCGACTCCAAGAGTCCGTGACATCAGCCATGGCCCATGGCTAAAAAATTGATCGCTTCGCTAGCTTCGCTCTCCTCCTCCGCCTCCTCCTCCTCCCCCATCCTCCCCCTCCCCCATCCTCGCCCTGTTCTTCCCCTTCTGCAGAGGGCATATCTGTGGATACCCTGAAGCATTTCCAAAGTGAAAATGCATCCTGCCGGCTTCCGCCTGGCACGATTCGTGACGGTATTCAAGACTAGACGGCCTCACCGCATCAAGTGTTTGGATAGCTTGTTGCGATCCTTCTCCGTCGCGATCTCCTGATGTTCCGCTGGCGCGTCAGGGGGCGCGCCAGCAGGGCCCGCGGCCGCCTGGGCATGGGTCAAAGCTGCTTTGGCCCCCACGAAAGCGAGGAGGTCCTGCAGCACAGGGTGCTCGTTCATGGATGAGGCTGTGGCATCCCTGCCACGACCCCGGCCTTTGCCTTTGCCTTTGCCTTTGCCTTTACCACGAGCAACGCCGTCCGGCAGCTCCCCTGGGATCATATCCCTTGTCAGCGTGCGGACTGCGCCGGGCTTATCAGGGCCTTGCTGCAGATCAGGAATCGGCGCCAATCCAGGGAAGGCAACCTTGATCTCCTTCGTGCTGTTAATCTCCAGGTTATAAGGTAGTTCCAAAATGAAGGTCGTGAATACTGGTTGCATGCTTGGGGATTCCCCTTCACCGCACAGCCAACGAGCCATGCTGGGAATCGCAAGCTGAAGTATAAAAAAAAGAAAAAAAAACAAAAGAGAGTTAAATGAAAAAAAAAAAAAAAGAAAAAGAAAAAAAAAAAAAAAAAAAATAAAAAAAAAGAAAAAAAAAACAAAAGTAGGAAAAACAAAAAAAAAAAATTAAAAAAAAAAAAAAAAAAAAAAAAAAAAAAAAGAAAAAAAAAAAAATAAAAAAAAAAAAAAAAAAAAAAAAAAAAAAAAAAAAAAAAAACAAAAGAAAAAAAATAAAAAAAAAAAAAAAAAAAAAAAAAAAAAACAAAAACAAAAAAAAAAAAAAACAAAAAAAAAAACAAAGAAAAAAAAAAAAAAAAAAAAAAAAAGACAAAAAAAAAAAAAAACAAAAAAAACAAAAAACAAAAAAAAAAAAAATTAAAAAAAAAAAAAAAAAAAAAATAAAAAACAAAAAAAAACAAAAAAAAAAAAAAAAAAAAAACAAAAAAAAAAAAAAAAAAAAACACCAAAAAAAAAAAAACAAAAAAAAAAAAAAAACACAAAAAAAAAAAAAAAGAAAAAAAAGAAAAAAAAAAAAAAAAAAAAAAAAAAAAAAAAAAAGAAAAAAAAAAAGAAAAAAAAAAAGCAAAGTCATAGGTAACTCAGGGCTCTTCACCATGTACAACGGAATCTGCATACCCGTCTCCCTGTTGTTCTCGTCCACGCCGCTTATCGTGCAGATGTGGAACGAGGAGTCAGTGCCGCGAGTGGTCCTGACAGGGCCCGCGAAATACATTGGCTTGTCGTTCATCGCCTCCCTGGTGAAGAGCAGGCTCTCTGTTTGCGGCCCGCTGGCCACGCGCACCTTGTCACCCGCCTCTGGTTCCGAGCCTGCCATGATCACCATCTCCAGCTCGAGGAAGAGGCATAGCTGGTGGACGTAGGCAGTTGTAAGCTCTTTTTGGGGAATTTTGAACACTGCGTCTTTCTGGGAGTGTTTCGTCATAAACGCCATCCTGGCAGTCTCTCCTGCGATTGCAGGCGTGGCTGCTGACAGCGCCTCGGTGTCGACGTAGCTGAAGATATTCTTCAGCAAGCCCAATTCAACCATCTGTGACCCATCTGGCCCCAACACTGGAGTGTCATTGTCCTGCGCAGATGGCGTTGGCCCTTCTGGCGGAGCCTTTGACGGCGCTCCTGTCTGAGGCGCCTCTTGCTGCTGCTCGCTGCCGGCTGCCGCCCCAGGAGGGCCCCCCGGCGCGGGATGGTCAGCCGACACGGGCTCCTTCTTTACAGAGATGTCCTTCTCGCCCTCCTTCGCGGCGCTGCTGTCCTCTGCAAAGCCGCCAAGCTCGGTCTCGCCATCATCATCCGCATCTAACTCTCGTTGTGCCCCAGCTGGATCCTCCGACGCACCCACCCCGTTCAGCGTCAACGCAACCCTCGTGGTATCTTCCAGAAGGTGTTTCGTCCCAGCAGTTAGCTGCCGAGAGATTTTTTGGATGAGCGTCGACCAGGCGGCGACCCACACCCCGGGAGCCACGCCGATCAAGCGACCATCCATGATCGCAATCTCCCGAGCAACAGCAGGTTTGCCACCTAGAACCCCGCTCACCATGAGCTCCTGGAGCTTCCCTGACAAGAGTTGCAACGCACGTGTATCCAACGGGTCCTTTCTCTCGTCTGTGAGCGTGATGATAAGTTCTTTTGTCGCTCCTGCTCGAAGAAACAATCCCGTGAGGCTGTGCAAAGTATACGCGCTCCGCCTGGACAACAACTCGTTCGTGACATCGACATCAGGGAAAACCTCAAGCACGTTCGACGGGATATCTCGGCCGACATGTGCCATCTCCTGGCCGATGGTCTTGCACATACTGAGCCAATGCTCGCTGATGCACTCCTGCATGAGCGGCCACAACACCGTAAACACGTCTTTCAAAGAGGCCGTTGGCTGAAATGAATCGGCTCCCGTGGTAGACATGAGCTGGTTAATGAAGTTCTGTCCTCAGCCCCCCCCCCCTAACATGGCCATGATGTTGCCCCACCAGCGCGAAGGATCTGACACCCCACATTTTAGCTCAGACTTGCATGTTCTGCGTTCTGACAAGGTTTCAAGGCAGACCCAACCGTGGTGACCAGGTCCCCTGGAACCCCAATCTCCAGGAAACAGGATGTCACAGCACATGGTGTGACGTCTCCTCCGGGGGGTCCTGGGTGGGCGTCAAGTCAGTGCCATGGCGCGGACGATATCGCAACTCAATTGGCGAGGAGGAGGAGGAGGAGGAGGAGGAGGATGAGGAGGAGGAGGAGGAGGAGGATGAGAAGGAGGAGGAGGAGGAGGATGAGGAGGGGGAGGAGGAGGAGGAGGAAGAGGAGGAGGAGGAGAAGGAGGACGAGGAGGAGGAGGAAGAGGAGGACGAGGAGGACGAGAATGACGAGTAGGAGGAGGGGGAGGAGGGGGAGGAGGGGGAGGAGGAGGAGGATGAGGAGGAGGAGGAGGAGGAGGATGAGGAGGATGAAGAGGAGGAGGAGTAGGAAGAGGAAGACGAGGAGGAGGAGGAGGAGGAGGAGGAGACCTGGCCACAATTTCAAGGCGGACCAAACCGTGGCAACCAGGCCACCCCGAACACCAATATCTGAGAAACATGGTGTCACAGCACGTGGTGTGACGCCTCCTCCGGGGGGTCATCGATGGGCGTCAAGTCAGTGCCATGGCCCTTCCCAAATCCCAGTCCGAGGGATTGAACTGCTGGCTGGTACGCTACGGGCACCCTGCTGTTGTTGGCTGCGCAGAACTTCTTGAAGTTGCTGAAGCGCTCGTCCTCGTCGTCGGCCATGGTGACAACCATCTTCGCGTTCTCTGAGAGATCCGATTCGGCCTCCCGGCGCGCTGACTCACGCGTCTTGAGGGCTGCAGCGATGCTGTCCTTTGTAATGCCTGGGCGGCTCCTGATGGATTTTTCAGCACATTTCCGGGCAGCCTCCACGATCACCCTCTTCAGTTCTACGCGTAGGGAGGACCAGCCTTTGATTAACTTCCTACCCATAGTGACCTGCTCTTTGAATAGAAATTCGAGGGCGATGGAGAAAGCGTACTCTTTCAAGGGACGGCACGTCGAAGATCTGTCCTCCGTGGGCCAACCAACCGTGGCGGCTTCGATCGACGAGTCAACCACGAGCTGCAGGTCCTCGAGCCAGGTGATGGGCCGGCTCAGCGCAAAATCTGAGGAGACCAAGCTGTCGACGAGGCTGACTGCATCAACGAACTGGATGGGCTTCATATGCTGCAAGCGGGGCAACTCGCTGCTGGCAGGCGTCGGGGATTCCCCCGCACCCGTTGCGGGTTGAGCGTCGCCGTCTGTCGCAGGGGGGGCAACTGGAGGCGAAGCTGCATCGCCTTCACCAGGGACCTCTGCCTGTTTCCTGCGTTTGGCGTTGGGCTTCGCCTTGCCTCCAGTGCCTCGCTTTTTCTGTTTGCTCACGTCTGGCGCTTGCGCTAGAGATATGCCCAGCTCCCTGCACTTTTTCAAGTCTGCGATGGCCGCCACGTAGACTTTGGATTGGGATATATCTGTGAGCGCCAAATTGAACATGGCAGGTTGGTCGGCCCGGCCTTGCGTAAAGAAGATCCACGGGGGGCGGGTGCCATCCGAACGCAGGGCTACGTCAACAATGCCCATCTCGTCGAGCACTCCAGATCTCTCTCTGATGGGATCAGGGGCATCATCGCCCATGCCTGCTGAGATATCCTCCTCCTCCTTCTGAGAAGTCGTTGGGACCATGAAGGCAAAAGCTTGGAAAGCAAAAATCTCGAGGTTCTCCTCTGACAGCACGTCTTTCACTTGCTTTTTGGATATGAACAACAACCAATTATTCAGTGTACTTATGACCGAAGATGTTTTGACGCGACCGTCATTGAAGCAAGTGATCGCGAACATGTGCGCTCTCCATTTTTGTTCCCATCCAAGCTCGTCAAGTTTAGAAATGAGTGCTTTCGCATTCTCGAAGACACCCATGGTCGGTATGATTTCCCCTTTGGGGGGGGCCAAATCTTTATGGTTCGAATTGATCCACTCCCACGTCTTGGACCGGAGTGAGTCTTTGCCTTTGGCGCCAACGACTTTATGGATTTTGTTTGCATCTGCATGGGCGAGCCACTGCGCATCAACGATTCGAACCCAATCGATAGTCTCAACGAAACTCACACCTCCAGTGACGAATTGGTTGGAGAAATCCCGAATCCATGCAACGCACTCCTTGGGCATCCTGGAACTGAAAGCAATGACGTGCAATCCATTTCTTTCCGTGCACTTGACGTTTGGATTGTCAGGGAACTGCTGCTTAGCTATGTAGAAACCCTTGGCGTAGTGCGCAAATGTTATCATGTTGTGGGGCAACGTGTCACCGTGGGATAATTGAGAGAAAGCAGACCCGCGGTTCTCCTCGACCACGCCATATTTTTTGATACTGTGAACTGCGTGGCGAAGAGTGTGACTTTGCTCCCGGTCATTGTCTTTGTGCCTCACGAAATTTTCCTGCCCAGCCGAACCAAACCATGCCGTCGAACATGACATCTGCTTCACCTGAGGGATAAAAGAAAAACCCTCCTCCTCTTCCTCCTCCTCCTCCTCCTCTTCCTCCTCCTCCTCCTCCTCCTCCCCCTCCTCCCCCTCCTCCCCCTGAGGCATGCTGGGACGCTCTGCTTCCCGTGATGCGGCTGCTTCAATGCGAGCCGCCGGGTGGGACAGCACCACGATCAGAAGCATGCTTGGATTGCTTCAGGGTAGGAGGTAATACCATCTCCGGGGTTTGGGGGCCCCGCGCAGTGATTGATGGTTCCCGGCGTATCCGTTTCAATTTTTGTTTGCGTGGAGGGGGCTACTCCACGTTTGTAGCTTGACAGGTTTGCCTGAGGGTCGGATGCAACTATTGACAAGTTGTGGATCCTCATAGGGCGTGCGCGTGCACGAAATCTTCGGTTGTAAGCCGGTCCTAGAGCGTCTAGTCTGCCCAGACATCGAACTGTGCTCCAGAGGCGTGCGTCGTCGTCCTCCCCCTGATCCTCCTCCTCCTTCTCCTCCTCCTCCTTCTCCTCCTCCTCCTCATCCTCCTCCTCCTCCTCCCTCCTCGTCTTCCTCATCCTCCCTCCCTCCTCCATCCTCCTCCCTCCTCCCTCCTCCCTCACTCCTCCTCCTCCTCCTTCTCCTCCTCCCCCTCCTCCTCCTCCTCCTCGTCCTCCTCCTCCTCCTCCTCATCCTCCTCCTCCTCCTCCTGCTCCTCCTCCTCCTCGTTTTCCTCCTCGTCTTGCTGCTTTTTGGCTGCCAATCCACAGGCCCCCCACCGATCCCATCGTTCACCGAATGTTTGCCCCACCCTTGGGGCAAACAATTTGTGAATGTCCACGGGCCCTCGCCAGGCGACCGTTTAGATTGCCACGAGAGCGTGCCAGGGGACTGTTTCAAGTTGCCACAATCCTGGCTCATTCCCAGGTTTTGCGGCGCCCGCGCCCTGCCTTTCTGCAGGTCAGAAGGGGGGGGCTGTCAACCAGGGCTTTGCCCTGGTGGGGAGCGCCGTCCTCCTTTCGCGCTCCTCCGCCCTCCCCCCTCTCCCTCTTTGTAAGTGGCATTATATAAAGCAACCAGGGCAAAACCTAGAAGAGGAGAACCTAGGGGGGCTGTCCTCTTCTAGGTTCCTGCCCCCCCTCCAAAGATGGGCGGCCGAACGGTTGTGAGTTTTCCTCGCCTTGCCGGGCTGTTTCAGAGAGTGCTGTGCGTCATCCCAAGCGTCCTCTGCACCCTCTGATCCGTTGCTTGGCTCTCCGCGTTGGGTCCGCCGCCCGCAGCCTTCCTCCTCCTCCTCCTCCTCCTCCTCCTCCTCCTCCTCCACCTCCTCCTCCTACTCATCTTCCTCATCCTCCTCCTCCTCTTCCCCCCAGTCCTCCTCCCTGGGGGGCGCGAGAGGGATTCTGCGACTCCAGAGCCCGCAGACCTCGTAGCAAGTCCTGAGCTTTTGAAGCCGCACGACCCCAGCTGTGTTCGGGAAGCGTCGTTCGATGGGGATGTCTGGGGCGTACAGCAGCTCCTCTGGCGCCTTCAGCTCTTCTGGGCTACCGGCATCACCTGGTAAGGTCGAGCTTTGACCAGCAATGCTGTCCACAGATGATATATCAGCCATAATGCCGTGGAAATATTGCAGGCCGGAGTGTGTGAACAAGTTGTACAGGGCAAATATGGATGCAAGGTGGCTAGAGTACATCATATGCAATAGCTCTTGAATGGAACACAGCTGCGGGTGACTGTCATTGAGACGTGTTTGGCGCTTGAACAATATTGCGCCACGCGTGGGCAACAGCACTGGACTGGGGCTGTCCCCTCCCTGGCAGACGGATGGAGGGGGGCAATAAAGGATGGAGGAAGGAGGAAGGCAATGAATGTCACAGCGCATGATGTGACGCGTTGTTCCTTGGGGGAAGAGGTAGGGAAGGGGAACGAGGGAGGGGATAGAGGGAGAGGGATGAGGGAATCGCTTGAGAGGGACTATGACGACCCTGGTGAACCCTGGGAAGGCCCCAGGGGGGCCAGATAGCCCCAGATGGCGCCCGAAGCCTCGGAGGGCGTTGGGACGCTTCCGATGGCCCCAAGGGCTCGGCGAGCCCAGGAAGCCCCTGGAAAGGATTGGGGGGAGATGGGAAGTGTGAGGAGGGACAATAAAGGAGGGATAATGGAGAAAGGCAAGTAATGTCACAGCGCATGCTGTGACGCGTTGTTCCCTGGGGGAGGAGGTATGGACGGGAATGAAGGAGTGGGCGGGAGAGGGGAATCGCTTGAGAGGGCTTATGACGGCCCTGGTGAACCCTGTGAATGCCCCAGGGGGGTCAGAACGCCCCAGATGGCGCCGGAAACCTCGGTTTTGAGGGGCCACGAATTGTCATTGGGGCCCTGGGTGCCTTGAAAACACACACCGTCACAGCGCGTGCTGTGACGTACCCTCCCTTTTCAAAACTCGTTGGGAGGGGGCTCCGAAGGTCTCCCAGAAAACTTTCGAAGCGTCTGAC
>CAUYUJ010001165.1:0-104287 GCA_963575745.1 Prorocentrum cordatum
CCTCCTCCTCCTCCTCCTCCTCAGCCTCCTCCTCCTCCTCCTCCTCCTCCTCCCCCTTCTTCTCTTGCTCTCCCTTCGATTCCTCCATGGAGTATAACGTCTTGCCCAGCCCATTATTCCCCCATGCTCCTCCACATCCCTGATCAAGGCAACTCCTCTGGGCATCGTTTCTGGACGGGCTGGTGGGGCTCATTACGCGAAGCGTATTAAATACATCTAATGATTTAGCTTATTCTTCGCCTGCGGCGGCTTCGCTGGCAAATGTGCGCAGAAAGAATGAACGAGTTTGCAGCATGATCCAGAGCTTCAGGGAGCGGTTCGATCAAGGCCGGAGCGTGACGCCTCCTTCAGAATCTCTCGACCCCAGCACTATTCACGAAGCTCCCCGAATCCTGCAGACAACACACACACACACCTAGCAATCTGGGAGAGAGGCGAGGGGCTCTCCCCTCACTTTCCAGCAATCCGCCATCACTATACCATCATCCATCATCAGTTGCGGCAATGTTGCATCGACGGTAGAGGGTGATGCGTGATGCAGCACAGTGGGGTCACAGAGTCGCTGGCAGAACGCCCATCTCACCCATGCAGCAGTGGTGTGGAACCGCCCCGAGCATGCCAGGCATGGGCCGCGGTGCGCCGAGTGCGCTCGAGAGGAGCACGATGCAGGAGAAATTGGAATGAAGTTCAGGTCGCCACTCTTCCACGTTCGGGCCGTCAATCTCCCAAGCTGGGGCCGCCAGTCTCCCATGCTTAGGCCTCCAGCCTTGAGTAGCCAACCCAATTCGCATAGCTCCCACGTTTACCCGGATGCCGGGAGGAGTTGGAACTGGCGGTCGTAGGGTGTCATGTGTGGAGGAAGAGTTGCACCCCGAATCCCCGTGCTAACCGGCGGTGGCAGAGCACGGAGCAGCACGCTCCAAGCTGTAGTCGGCCGAGGGACAGGTTAGGTTTCAGAGCACGTCATGGCGGCTCTCAACCAGCCCCTCGGTGAGGGAAGCACTTTGGAGGAGAGGGGGAAGCCCAAGAAGACGATCATGTGTTGCCGCACTTCTCAGGGTCTGCCCGCGGTGAGGGCAGCATTATCACGTTTCGATTCTTAGTTGTTTCGATCACGACCCTCAACGAGAGCAGCGAATGCTTAGAGAATGTGGGCTGCGAATATGGAGGTGTGCACAGGGAGAAGTAGAACAATGTCGCAAATCGTCGTGCAAGCCAGTGGCGCCAGAGCACAAAACAGCTCGGCCAATCTCGTTTTAGGTCGACGGCCAGGATACGCCCCACATTACATTTCTGTGTTGTGCACTTCATGTTGAGGCTCGCGGCCAACTTCCAGGTATCCATATGCTGTCGCAGTGTTCGGAGACGGCCCTCGGTGAGGGCAGCATGTTCTTCTTCTCTTGGTGAGCTGGGGTAACAGTCGACCCTCGGTGAGGGCGGCACTTTGCTGAAGGAAATGGGTGACGGAGGAGGGATGAGGTGGAGGAGGAGGAAGGCGACCATCGATCTTCTCCCGCGGCTCTCAGAGTAGACCCTCTGTGAGGGCAGCATCCTGTTTCGCTTAGTTGAAGTGGCAACGACCCTCGGCGAGGGCAGCATATTCCTTCAGAAAAAAATGGGCTGAGGGAGCGGATTGTGGTTGAACGGATTGTTCGGTGGAAATGCGAAACCCAAACATCGCACACATCTACCGCAATATGACACAGCTAAACCGCAATATCACGCTTTTGGGCCGCCAAGCTCACGACTTCACACCGCCATCCCACGGGCGGAAACCAACTGTTCCCCCATGTGCTGCTCAGCTCACCCAGGGTTCTGTCTGCATTTCTCGACGACGACGTCTGGAGAAACTTGCGGATGAGGTGTGCGATAATAAAGGTTCCCATAACAGGCACTCGGTGAGGGCGACGTTTTGTTGGTACATAGTTCCCACCAGTCCTTCGGCGATTGCTTGCCATATCCCGCGTCTCAAACTTGCGCAAAGAACAATATGTTTTAGACGCGCAGAGTCGCCCACATGAAGGGCTCACATAGGGCATCGCAGATGCTTCAATACACTACGAACGTGTGGGATGTTGGGGTGAGTGGATGAGTTCATCAACCGCGATCGTAATCAAATAATCGATCGGTTGTGTGCTCGCACGCAAGGGACATCGGTACGTAGGCCCCTCGCTTGGCCGTCGGTGCTGGCCACCTTGCCCTACAATGGCGCAGCGTGGTATTCATGAAATCTAATTCTCTGGTGTTGCCGATTGTCTGTCCTTTCCACTCGCTCGCGTTCTCGCCACTGCTCGCCTGTGCAGCTAAACGTGCACCACTGCTCTGTTCTTGTTTTGTTGCCGAGTGAGCAGTGGCCTTATGACGTGCCAGCCATCTCACCAGCGACCGTGCAGCGAGATATCGGGGCAGGGGATCGAGCAAGATGTGAAGGGGAAGGGCGAGAAGCCATCTTCCTCCTCCCCCATCCTCTCCAACCTCCTCCGCCTCCTCCTCTTCCTCCTCCTCCTCATCCTCCGCCGCCTCCGCCTCCTCCTCCTCCTCCGCCTCCTCCGCCTCCTCCGCCTCCTCCGACTCCTGCGCCTCCTCCGCCTCCTCCGCCTCCTCCGCCTCCTCCTCCTCCTCCTCCTCCTCCTCCTCCTCCTCCTCCGCCTCCGCCTCCGCCTCCGCCTCCGCCCGCCTCCGCCTCTCCCTCCTCCCTCCTCCCTCCCCTCCTCCTCTCCTCCTCCCCCGCCCTCCTCCTCCTCCCTCCTCCTCCTCCTCCTCCTCCTCCTCCTCCTCTCCTCCTCCTCCTCCCTCCTCTCCTCTCCTCCTCCTCCTCCTCCTCCTCCCTCTCCTCCTCCCTCCTCATCCTCCTCCTCCTCCTCCTCCTCCTCTCCTCCTCCTCCTCCTCCTCCTCCTCCTCTCCTCCTCCCCTCCTCCTCCTCCTCCTCCTCCTCCTCCTCCTCCTCCTCCTCCTCCTGCTCCTCCTCTCCTCCTCCTCCTCCTCAATCCTCCTCCTCCTCCTCTCATCCTCCTCCTCCTCCTCCTCCTCCTCCTCCTCCTGCTCCTCCTGCTCCTCCTCCTCCTCCTCATCCCTTCTTTTCCCTCGAGCCCCACCCCCGCGGTTCGGGGAGTCCCTGGCCGCCACGGACTGCGACACGACCAGGGGGCCCGAGCTCGGCTGCGGCTTGGTCACGTCCTGGGGCGGTCGTCGTCGTCGTCGCCGTCGCCGCCACGTCGGTCGTCGACGCCGCCGCCACCGTCGTCGTAGATGTCGGAAGACGAAACCAGAATCGGAGCAGGAGTCGGAGTCGAAGTCGTCGCCGGGGGAAGGGGAGGAGGAGGCGGAGGAGGGCGAAGAGGACGAGGAAGGAGGAGGCGGAAAGAAGGAGGATGAAGAGACGGGAGCGTGGCCTCAGCCATGTGGGCCCATCAGCCGACAGGAGGCACATACATTCCTTTGTTGCTACGGGAAAACTTTGACACGCTGCTTACCCTCGGGGAGACCATTTCGGACAGAGCTGCGCGCGACCAGCTGCTTAATGGGCCTGTCTTACCAGTCTCCGGCAAAGTACCGCGATGCGGTCGAGGCGGCGGTGCACTTGTGCGGCGACATGTGCCTTGGACGGCTCGCTCGTGAGGCCGGTGCTGAGTTCGATCCCCGCACGACGCAAGCGATCCGCAGCAAGGCCATGCAGCGCGAGCAGGAGGTGCCAGATCAGCTGTTCTATCGACGTTCGACGGCGCCCGCGGTACAGAACGCCACGGAGACGATCTGGTTCCCAGCCGAAGGTAATCGCACCCGAAGTCCGCGAGGGCAACGAGGCAAGGCACGAAGTCACGAAGAAGCCTGGATGCCGCAAGGATTAGGAGGCACCGCTAAATCCAAGGCGTCCTCTTCCAATCATACTGCTGCTGCCCCCGACCCACGCTGGAGGCGGCTGGGGGATCTGAAGTGGTTGGGACCCAAAATAATCGGCTACGAGAAGAGGTCAAAGCCAAATTCGTTGTAAATTGGTCCTCGAGCCACTCCCAGGGTCCATCTGGCGCAGAGTGCTCTTGCACGACAACACGGGAGTCACGAACAAAATTTCGCAAATTCGATGAGCTGTAAACGGTCACACCACCCGTTGGGGCGGTTTGCCGCCCCGCGCAACACTGACGACATGCGCGACACGGCGCACAGCCCGAAAAGGAGGTATGCAATTAGGTCGGGCGTGTCCTCCTACAGGGGGATTCTGAACGAAAAATAAAAAGTAGTCAGATCAACCAGCGTTGACTCCAGATAGATTGGACGACTCTGATCAAGGAATCACAGGAATCAAACATGTTTGGAATCCGCAACTCCAACAGCAAGCAAGCTTGCAAGCAAGCGCGCAAGCAAGCACGCAAACAAGCGTGCAAGTGCGCAAGCAAGCGTGCCAGTGCGCCAGCAAGCAAGCAAGCAAACAAGCAAGCAAGCAAGCGTTGGCATAGGCGGAGGAGCGCTCAGAGGTGGTGCGTAAGCATGGGCATAGGCATAGGCATAGGCATAGGCATAGGCATAGACATAGGCATAGGCATAGGCGGAGGAGCGCTCAGAGGAGCTGCATAGGCATAGGCATAGGCATAGACATGGGCATAGGCATACGCGTAGGCATAGGAGTTAGGGGGAGGCATAGGCATAGGCATAGCAATAGGAATCAGGGGGGCAAAGGAATTAGGGGGGCAATAGACCAATCAGTAGGAATTGAAATAAAACTCCTATAGGGCAAGCCTATTTGGATAACGAAATGCTTAATATCAGCCAGCGTTGACTCCGAATCTATTAGACGACTCAAATCAAGGAATCAAAAAAACTCAAGCATGCTTGGAATCAACAACTCAGCAAGCAACCAAGCGTGCAAGCAAGCGTGCAAGCAAGCAAGCAAGCAAACAAACAAACAAGCAAGCGCGCAAGCAAGCATAGGAATGGGCGGAGGAGCGCCCAGAGGTGGTGCATAGGCATAGGCACAGGCACAGGAATTGGCATAGGCATAGGGGCGCTCAGAAGTGGTGCATAAGCATAGGCATAGGCATAGGCATAGGCATAGGCATAGGCATTGGACTTATGGGGGGGAGGCATAGGCTTAGGCATAGCCAAAGCCATAGGAATTCGGGGGGGGGTATGGGAATTGGGGGGGAGGGCAACGGACGAATTAGTAGTGTTTGAAATAGAACTCCTATAGGGCAAGCCTATTTGGAGAGAAATGATCCAAATATATCCGACATCGCCCCCAGACTATTTGTTGCTAGTTGTCATCTATGTTCCTACCGCCGAGGGACACGCCCCACCTAAGCATGCAATTGCGTGCTCGTCGCCGCGGGGCGCACGCGCACTCTTGCCCGGCGGCCAGCGCGGACACGGCGCTGCACTCGCGCGCTCGACCGAAGACACAGGGCAACCAGGTAGGCTACAACAACCATCAGAACAGCTACAAAGGCAAAAGTTAAAACTGCCTTTGAACAGGCCCCGCCGCGCGGCGCACGGCGCCGGAGGCATGTTCCGGGAAGCCCCCCCAGAACATGCCTCGGGCATCTCTAGCGCAAGGCTCGATGATCCCGCCGGTCCGGACACGATAGCGGACGGGCCGGCGCGCTCGTTTTCCCAGCGCATTGGCGGAGCACTTCGGCATGCATCGCGTCGCGGTTTAGGAGGTCTGGGCTTGCGGGGCGACGCATTCGGAGGCGAATCTGCGGCAGTGGATTCGGAGACGGAGACGTCGGACGGCTAGCTCCCCAACGCCTGCCCCCCCCCCGTCGGGGCGAAATTGATTTTTATTCCTTCCGGGCCCCCCCGCATCAGGACTCCCTTTTCGAAGACGGCGTCGACTCTCGCTTCGAGGGCGGCGGCGTGGACGCGCGCGTTCCATGGCTCCGTCGGGCCCCACGGGACTCGCGCCCCCACCGGGCGCCCCGGAGGTGCCCGAGCCACCCAGGGTTCCGACGGGCCCCGCGAGCGCGCGCGGTGCCAACGGGGCCCAACCAACAGGGGATCACCCCTACAGCCCGCGCCGCGGCCCCGACTAGGCCCCACGTCGCTCACGCGGCCGCGCGGGCCCCCGCCGCAGATCCACCTTCGGCCGTTTAGGCTTCGGAGGGGTGCGAGAACTGCCTAGTGGACCCTCGGCCAACGAAGACCCCCATGAACGAGGGCACAAACGCACCTCCACCACCTTCTTTACACTGCAACACACAAGTCAATCAATGAATCCGATTCCTCCTCAATGTTTCCCCGCCGTTGCAATTTTGACTCACGGCTCCGTGCGCGAGCTGTCCGCACTTTCCAAATTCCCGTCTCGGGTCAGCGGTGGACGAGGCGGAGGGGCGCCCCCCTCTAGTCACCTTCACTGCACTTACTCTGCGTAGAGTGCCTAGCGCGTCAGCCAATTCAGGTAGCTGCAGCTGTGCCCACACACACACGCACCCACCCGCCAAGCGCGCGCCATCTGCATGAAGGAGGGCCACCCTCAGCCACGGCGTCGGATAGCGGAGTTAGTTGTCCTTCCCCGTTGCCAATTCACCCTGCGTTGCTTCCGTCAACAGTTCCGCCAGCTCCTGTGCCTCCTACCAACTCGAGCAATAATGCGCGACCAGGCACGACTCCGTCGCCTCCGCCACCTGGACAGTCTGACATCCAACCGTCCGATGGCCCAGAAAGTTTTGGGTATGGAAAACAAGTAGAGTCTGAGCAGCGCCATAAGCTTGCACATCTGAGCCTGACCCGGTGAGCGGTCGCGCGCCGGGTTCGCAGCCTGCTTGTGGACCTTGCGCAAGTATTCAAAACCTCGCACGCCCCAATGGGACTCACCAAGTCTCGCTCTAGGTCCTCTTGGCGTTCCTGAGGCGAGGAGGATATTCTCCTCGCAGAAACGCGCAGGGTGAACGTCCGTTTCGCAAGGAAGATGATGACGATCCCTCACTCCGCTCCACGTGAGCACCTCACCGCCTAGCCCTGGAAAGAACGAAGGCGATAGTTGTTCTTCAGCACAGTCGGCTAACGGAGATGCCCCCGATGGATCCGAATGGTACCTGAACGCGTTTCGCCCAGTCCCCGTCTGGGTAACATGTTTCTTGTCCTGGCGCACATGCCACGCCCCCGATCGACGCGCGCCCTCCGATTCCTCGAGTTGACACTTGCTTTGCCAGACAAGCCAGAGGTCGGCGCCAGAAGAACAAGCCAGAACAAGGGGGCGTTCCACCTGTGGCACCGCCGACCTGCGGCTCTTGCCAGAAGAATTTTTGGCGGGCCATGAGAAGCAACGGCGGTCGCTGCCATTGTTTACGAAGCTAGCCTTCAGATTTGCAGCGCGCCCTGCGTGAGAAGCGCACTTGCGACGGCCTCTGGAGAAACGCAGGGCTACGCAACCCGGGCAAAGGGCTGCTTTGCAAAGCATGCCGGGCATCCAACTCCGGGCCATTTGAACCAGCTTCTTGGACCCAGTGGTTCGAAGGGCGCGCCGTCGAGTTTTTCCACAAACCTTCAGGGCAGGGATTAGCTGCAACATCTCTCAGCTAGGCTTACAGCCTTCTTTCTTGGACGGGGGTTATTGCTCCCTTCCCCGGTCGGTATTCCCTCTTCGCACTCGAAGACTGTTCCTCTTAATCGGTGGTGAGCTAGCACTGCTTGGAACCGCCTCTGGACGCTGGATCTCTGCGAGTTCAGATAGAGACCCAAACCATCGCGTCCAAGGAGGGGGAACGTCTCCGCACGCTTCCCCCCCAGGCCCCCTTTTCGCCCCTGTCCTCTGATATGTCGCGTTTAATGTTTTTCCTCCTCACAGGCCACCTGCGGCGCTGGTGCCCTTCTTCGGCCCCCCGAAGGGCATCCCGGCACATGTGCCACCTGCGCCACCGGCGGAGCTTGTCTGAATCACCTGAATCCTTAGAGGCCCCCTAGATGGGGTCAGAAGATCGCGCCGTATCGCCGATACATCGGCGATGCATCGGCGATGCATCTGCGATGCGTCGGAGATGCACCGGCGATGCATCATCGACGTCGGCGATGCATGGGCGTCGTTGACGCGTAGCAAATCGGGTTGCACGTCGAACCGCATCGGCGATGCATCGGCGATGCGGCGCGATCCTCCGACCCCATCTACTCTGGCCCCATCTAAGAGGCCTAGAATCCCCCGCTGCACCTCGGACAGACGAGGAAAAGCGGGGGGGCGCGCCCACGCCGCCCCTCAACGCCAAGGCACCAGCACACCGCCAGGCAAAACTGGCCCTGGGCTCGGAGCGGAGGAGCGGGAAGCGGGCGCGGGAGGTGAAGGCGCGGTCGGGCCACGCTCCTTGGCGCGCCTACGCTGCTTGTTCCTTCTGCGCAGCTTGAATAGCGGCGGCGGCGCGCCGCTGGGGGCAGGGCCGCCCACCTCTCGCGCCCCCTCCCGGGGGGGCGAGGCACTGCGAGGGCAGCCCCTATGCGCGGCGCGCGAGGCCGCACCGCGCACGAGGAAAAAAATTGAAACATCGCGATCGCGCACATGCCGGGAAGCAGAGCAGAGGCCGGCAGGCTTCGCGCCCGCGAGCAAATGCCGCCTCGCAGGCACGCGCGAACGCGAAACATGAGGCGCGACGATGCTTGACTACACCACTGAGCAGCTCCCACTGATGGACCACAGGGCATGACTGGGCCATTACTGGGAAGCCTAGATCACTCGCTTCTGCGCCCACTCTTCTGCGCGAGGGCCAGGGCGCGAGGCGCCGACTTAGCGATGGCCCTAGCAGCGCGAATCGAGTCTTGCAACTCTGCCAGGGCTGTGGGATCCAAGGACCCTCTGATCCCACAGCGCGACAGGTGAGTGCATCCTTAGCTAACAAGTAAGCAGACTGGTTGATTTCGGCAGAAATCTTAGCTTCTCCCGATAGCAAGGAAATATATTGATGACTCTTGGCGTCGATCGCCTCCGTTAAAATGCGCCGCCTGGCGCCAGCCAGCGCATGCCCGAGAAGCCCCGAAAACTTTAGCTCGCCGCTTATACGCTGAGGCAGCGACTTGACATGTTGGTCTAGAACAGGTGCACAATCGACCCAGGCCCTGGAAGGCTCTGCAAGGGCCTCTCGGAGCACCGGGAAACCCATATGCTAGCCCGCTTGGGCAGTCTGGGGAAGCTGGGACCCAAGGGCCCCTCTGAAAGAAGCTGGTGGGGCCCCGTCGCTGTTGCGCGCCACCACTGAAAAAAGGAGCTCCGGTGACTTCTGGAACGCCTAATCTGGCGCAAAACCCGTCAGTGCCCACGAGCCTCCCGCTGGCGCGCTCAGCGCCTGGCAGGCTGTCATGGCGAGCAAACTTGACAATGGGCATCTCCGCAGGCGGGGGAAAACTGCCGCGCTGCTCGCCAGGGCACTCAGAAACTCCAGGGGCAGAACGGGCTGCCAACTGGCGCCTCGAGCGCGGCCTGGAGCACCTCAGGCGGCAGCATCTCAGGCCTGAGGGCTACTACAGCAGGGCGCTGGCAGTAATACAGGCTATAAAGAATGGCACCACCATGAGGGACGCAGAAAGTGGCAACAGTCGGGGACGGCAGACCCGAGCTGCTGAGGTTCTTCTTCGGCCCACCACGATTGCACAACAAGGGTCTGCAACATGGCCCCATAACTGGGGCTAATCTGTGCGCCCGTGGGAGCAGCAAGGAACTGACAACGCCAAAACAAGCCCATTAAAAAGGGGTGGGGCTGGGGAGGGACTCGGCAGCTGTCATTCCCCGCATCCACTGGCATCCTCGCTGGGGCTGGTCTCCAAGCCAGGCGGGGGTCGCATCGGCAAGATTGATCGCCCTGCCGAAATGGTCCAGCCGGGCCGAGGTGGAACGCCAACCTATCCGATCAAGCGCGCAGGCAGCGGCGCTGAGCGGCCCGCGCACAGCGTTGCAACGCAGGCCAACTACTGGCTGCACCGAACCGCACATGCCTTTGATTCCCAGGAGCCCATGAGTTCCAAGAGCAACTGACGCACCAAAAGAACAGTTCCAGACTTCTCGGGGCCACCTAAGCACGGGCCCCCCGGTCCGAAGATCAGACGCGGCACCCGCGACGGCGAACGCCGCGCTCCTAGACTTCCTGGACGAGCAGGAGGTAATTTTAGCAAGCTCCAATGCCCGCAACTGCCGCAGAGACTCGCGACTAAGGCCGTCTACCTGGACTCCGAAAGCCGCCGCGGGCAGCGCCCCCGCCGCGACGACGCCCCTGCGCTTTTGCCCGGCAACCGCGGCGAACTCACGCAGGCGCCGGGCCCCGAAGGCGGGCCGCATGGAGACGGGCCTCGCGCTTGGCAGCAGCGCCGTTGCATCCGAAAGACTTGCCAGCAGTAAGATCGCAACCCAGGTCGGCGGCAACGGCCCGGAGCTCGCAAACAGCGCGGCCTGAGGCCGCAGACAGGAGTCCAGCCAGAGAAACGCACGACGCGACATTAGCTCCATTCTTCACCGAAATCCTAGACCCGAGGTCAATCTCGACGAGGCGAGCAAGCTCCTTGGCCACACCCACGACCAGACGGAGCGCTCGCCCCAAGGAACCGCGGCCGGCCCCGGGCAGGACGCCCACGAAAAAATGCGACATGCAAAGAAGTGGCGCGGACGAAAGCCCAGTAGCAATACAGACGCACGCACGTGATACACCCACCCACCCCCCCCAAAAAAAAAAAAAACAAAAAAAAAAACAGCCGCGACGCCGCCGGCGGCCGAAATGGAGGCCACCGCGCCCCTTTTTCCCCGCAATGCGGCGCCAGCGCCCGCAGCCAGAAAGGCGGGAGGCCAAAAGGGCCTCTGGGAAATCGAGCTGCGCAGCACGCCCCTGAAGTCTGCCACGCTCGAGCATGTCAAAGAAGGCTTCCACGCCCCAGAACTCCAGCCGAGGCCCCTCCTCCAGCGACCGCCCCCTCAGCTCCGAGACTCCGCCGCCGCGCCACGTCGACCGGCAAACGTCCGGCACCGCGCGAAAACCAAGCGCGACCGCGAGCCGCTGCCCATTGCCGCTCGTCGCCTAACACGCAGAGATGCCGCGCGCGAAACCCGTCGAGAGAAACGGCAGAGGCTCGCTTGCAGCTCCTGGAGAGGCCCCAAATTGAAGCCACTGGTGGGGATCCCAGTAGGCTCGCGCACACGGTGGCCACGATGGAGGGGCGCGCTAGCGGGCTTCCAGTAGTCCCCGAACGTGACCCTGCAGGTGTCAAGGGTGCTCTGCATGACGCCGTAAGCTTTCCTTCGATGACAATGGTGTTGGGCCCCCACTTAACACGCCCCTCAACGGACTCGCACGCGGCCTTGGCCCCCCTGTCGAAGGCTCGGTCGACCCAGTCCTTCCAGGACTGTCGATTGGCAGATCGCACGGCACTAAGCACAGACTTGCTCGAGCCATCCGATCGAGCCTTGAACTGAATCAGGCGCGCGGCGACATCACAGCGCCACGTGCGCGGCGCGCTGCCGGCGAGCGTCAAGCGCGCGATCAGCTGGAGGAACTGCTGCACTTCCCACGGAAGACTCGGCACTGGCCCGCGGCAAGACGCGACGCGGCCGCGCCGCGATCATCTCAGAAACGAGGTCGGCGACTCCAGGGCGATCTGAGATTCCAACATTAACCTGGTCCTCCCACTCCCTCAAGGCAACGAGACAGAGCATGGAGCCCAGGCGATATCATGGCGGGGCCCAGGGAGAGGAGCCCAAAACATCTTTGGACTTTCTTGAGCTTCGAAACTGGCATCATTGAAGCCCGAGGCGACCTGCCTCTCTGTCTTGGCTCGATCAGCTTGCGGCCCGTGCGCCGCGCGAGCTCGAGCTCTGCCGCGCTGGCCCACAAGGCGCAAGCGGATGCGAAGCCTTCGCGCAACTGCGACTTGGGAACAGAATCGAGCGAGGAGAGAGGGGGCACCCCAGCTGGTCGGCAGCTTCCCTCCACGAAACATCACCGGGGGACGACGCCCCCCCCCCCTCCCCATCTTTCCCGAAGGAGGGGGAGAACGGCGATGGCGGAGAACTCAAGCGCCCAGAAATTTGTCCGAAATCAAGGGGGAGGCCCAACACCGCAGGACAGTGATTCTTCGCATCCCAATCGAAATTGATGTCGACGCTTCGCACTGCCCCGGCCAACTGCTGCTCGACTACAAACATGTCTATGACAGCGTGGCTGGTGACGCACGCGCCGAGCTTGCTGGACGGAGCAAAGAGTTAATCACGCATGCGTTCACAAGACTCTGAGAACTCAATCTGGTCTTAGGCGAGGTCAAAGTCCCCTGCAAGAACGTACTACAACCGCGAGACGTTGACAATGTTCGATACAGTTTCGAATGAAGCTATGTTTCTGGGGAAACCATGATCTACGCGCGCATAAAATGAAAGACACCGGATACCCGAGGTCTTGGGGGACTCCAAGACGACGGCGATCGATCTGCGCCAAACCAAAACTCCCCCCAGGGGCCCACGGGCTCTTCTAGGGTGTAGCAGCCGAGGTCATCGGCCACAAAGAACCTGCTGAGGTGCCAATCTCTCCCACCGAGTTGGGCGCAAGCGCAAAGCTGGGGGCGGCGGCCGACGGGGCCCATAAAATTTTCCAGCCGTACCTGCAGGCCAAGTCCGAGGCTTCTGAAACACCCGAAGCCGAGGACAAGCGGACCATCTGAGTAAACAAAACCTCGGCGGGCCCCCACGCGAGCTCCTGCAGGCGCTTTTTGAGGGGACCCCAGGGGGACCCATTGGAAGTTTCAAAGCGAAAGGGCTAATGTGGCCCCTGTGGGGCCGGAGGCCTACTCCTGCAGCTGGCCTTCGCCGTTGGCGGAGCCAGCTGTGCGTTGCCGGGGAAAAGCGCGGCAGCCACGACGCAGTGAGTTGACATGGGAGGGCCCTCCCAGCAGGGCCGCGTCGTGGGCTGCGCGGAGCTCCACTCCGCGCTCTGGCGCGGGGCTGCCGCAGTTGTTGTAAAAGCCGATGGCGGCGCGCCTGGCGCAGGCCAGGTCCGGCTAGGAGCTGCATGGGCTGTAGCCTGACCCACGCCCTGCCCCAGGCCCCATGTGCCCACGGGTCCGGCGCTGCCCATGCCCTTCGCCCGCAGCTCCGGTTGGAACTGCGCCCTCTGCTCCCTGAGCTTCTCAAGATGCTTCTTTGGCACGTGCATCTCGAGCACCTCCATCTCTTACTGGAAAGAGAAGTGGTAGAAGAGCGGCTCCTGCTCCATGGGCTGCGGGTCGCGCGGGGCAGGAGGAAACCGAGGTTCATGATGCATCTTGGGGATGGCGTCCACCAGACCAGCCGACTGCGCGAGTAAGGCCTGGCAGGCCGCGTTATCCTCGCACTTCGTCTTGGCGTCGTCCAATGGCTTCTTCGCTGATCTGGCGTACAACGCGATGGCTTCACTGGCTGAAGCTTGGGCAGTAATGGTCCGCGCTGCCGAGGCGTCGGTCTCTTCTTTCTGCATGTCGGCCCTGGCCTGCTGCAGTCTATCGGTTTGCTCCTGCAACGCGGCGGCGTTGACATCGAGGTCGGCGGTGAGCACATCGCGTTCGTCCTCGAGGGTCTTGATCTGCAGCTTGATTTTCTCCACCTTCTCCGAGGCCCCCTGCGCTCGAGTGTGGCAACGCGCGAGCCTCTGTGCTGGCGGGAGACAGGATGCGCGGGCAGCACGCTCGCCAGCAAGATCAGACCTGGCTTGCTGCAACTCGGCCTTACAATCGGGAACGACGGCATCATCCATCTTCTGGCATGCGGACACCAAGATGCCCAACTGCTCGATCTTATTTTCTTGAGCTGTGACGGCTGGGTCGGACTCGGCGGTGGGCTGATCCCCTGTGCCGTTTCCCTCGGCGGCGGCGCCCTTGCCCTTGCCCGAAGCTGGGCTGGCGCCAGGCCCGCCAGCTGCCATCGCTGGCGTCGGCGCGGGGGGGCCGACGCCCAAGGAGGCAGACACCTGCTTGGCGAGCGCATGCAACTGCTTGGCGGCGAGAGGGCCTGCTGCACCATCGTGCCGCTGGCCTCGCCCGCCTGCTGCCTCGCCGACACGGCAAGGGCCCCCGGCGCCGCCCGTGCCCGCCCGCGGCCGGTCCTTGTCGCACCACTCGCAGCAGATGCGACACCAGCTCTTCGGCGCTGGGCACGGGAGTCCAAGAACGGGGGCCACACTTGGAACACTGCACCCACGACTGCGAGCGCGCCACGGCGACGCGGTGGCCGGTTGGCGGAGTGGCCCCCGCACAGGAGGAATGGAGGCAGTCGGTGCGGACGGCCCTCCCCGAGAGCCTATCCCGGGCTGCTCCCCAGAGAGGGAAAAGAAGCTGTCCTGGCCAGCTGCCTTGGGAGATGTATTACTTGAGCCAAAACGGCTTGAGCCCAAATGGCTACAGACATATGTCGCGTTTCGTTTTGCTCTCGAATGGCGCCGTTGCATGCATACTTCATGTATTAACATTGTGTTGCGTACCGTCATTATTCCTCAGTTCGATGCTGGACATTGGGTCCCATTGGGAGTAGCATTGTTTCGAAGCTATGTTTGGAGTGGCTGGGGGATCCTACGGCCTGTGTTCTCTCAGGAGCTCTGGACTCCTTCGAGTCACGTTCAGGAAACAGGGATATTTTGGCCGCCTGTTCTACGCAAGCCGCACACCAGATCCCATGGAGCATTCCCCAACGATCCTGTGGTGTTTGGTCCTTGTTTTGAAGAGACTGCGCCCCGCGTCCCACCTCCTCTCCTCTCCTCTCCTCTCCTCTCCTCTCCTCCTCTCCCTTTCCTCCCCCTCCTCCCTCCTCCCGTCACCACCTCACACGTTTCGTGGCCCCATAGGGAGCTCCACCAAAGGCCAAAATTACAGCGCTCGCATGCGCCCACCGCACCCATGTTGGTACGCCTCCTCACACGTTGCGTGGCCCCCAGTGAGCCCCACCGAAGGCTCGAATGCCAGCGCTCGCATGCGCCCACCGCGCCCGTTCTGACACATCCCTCGCACGCTTCGTGGCCCCATAGGGAGCTCCACCGAATGTCCAAATGTCAGCGCTCGCATAAGCACACCGCGCCAATTCTGGCACACCCCTCACACGTTGCGTAGCCCCACAGGGAGCTCCACCGAAGGTCATATGGCAGCGCTCGCATGCGCCCACCGCACCAATTTGGGAAAACCCCTCACACAACTTGTGGCCATGTACGGAGATTCACCGAAGGACCAATGCCAGCGCTCGCATGCAACAAAACGTACCCATCTTGGCACACACCTCACACGCTTCGTGGCCCCATAAGGGGTTCCATCGAAAGCCCAAATGCCAGCGCTCGCATGCTCCCACCGCGCTCACTTTGGTATACCCCTCACACGCTTTGTGGCCCTGTAGGGAGCTCCACCGAAGGCCCAAATGCTAGCACCGCGCGCGAGCCGTCCCAAACTCAAGCGCTCGCATGCGCCCACCGCGCCCATCTTGGCACACTTCTCACACGCTTCGTGGCCCCAAAGGGAGCCCCGACGAGGGCTCAAATGCCAGCGCATGCGCCAACCGCGCCCAGTCTGGAACACCCTTCGCACGTTCCGTGGCCACATAGGGAGCTCTACCAAAGGTCATATGGCAGCGCTCGCATGCTACCACCGCACCCAATGTTGGTACGCCTCCTCACACGTTGCGTGGCCCCATAGTGAACTCGACAGAAGGCCCAAATGCCAGCGCCCGCATGTTCCCACCGCACCCATGTTGGCACACCCCTCGCATGTTTCGCGGCCCCATGCGGAGATCCCCCGAAGGCCCAAATGCCAGCGCTCGCATGCGCCCACCGCGCCCATTTTGGCACACACACACACACACACACACACACACACACACACACACACACACACACACACACACACACCACACGCTTCGTGGCCCCACAGGGAACGCCACCGAAGGCGGTGCATACATAGACGGTGCCTACAATTGCATATCGTTGGGTCTTTCGTCGGCCAAATTTTGGAGGGGGATGGATGGGTCCCCCCTGTCGCGCGATACATGTGCGACTGTGGCTTCTTGGTTTAAGGAAGACGACCTGAGGCCCAAACCTGGCAGGCGCAAGCCTGGAAAATAACGGCCACGACGGCACCTCGAGAAACGAAAACGGACAATTCACGAATCGACGTGTCACTGTTGGGGGTTATGTCCGTCCCCGACTGTTATAACTTCTGCTGCCAGAAACCATTTGTTTTGCCTCGAGGTTCGCCCCTGTTGGACAGGACACTTGAACTCATTGGCAGTTGTTTGGTTGCGCCAACAACAGATGGCATGCAGTTGAAGCCGTACCAACTTGTCAACACATGCGTGTTCTTTAGTCGGTGTTGAATGTGGATGGGCGGGTCGGTTGGATCAGAACAGGAGGCAAATATTGCTGAACCTTGGATTGTTGTGCAGGAGTTACGCGTCGATTTGTTCAGAGGCCCCCAGCATGAAATCTGAGTTTGCCCTGGGACCAAGGCTCGTTACAGGCCGCCCGCACTGGCCATGGTTCCGAACATTCTCAATCCGAATCTCTTTTCCGAGCCCTCTGAGATAGAAGAGCTTGAAGGCACTCACTCTGTCGCGGCGTCATACTCCAAGCCTGTTCGGGATCCCATTGGCTCGGCAGCCCCTGACCCGCCCCCCCCAACCTCCCGCCCCTCATCCTTTGTCCACTTCCCGCCCCTCCCCCAACCAATGCCGCCGCCACCGCATCTGTGCAGTCGGAAAACCAACGCTGGTTTACTGCTGTTGCGCGCGACCCGCATGGGAGGGGGGTGGTGGAGGTTTTGCACACTAGTCACTCCTGGGTGCGTTTGGATAGCGAATTGTTCCATACCATGCCGTTTCTATGCGGCGTGTGAGGAGTTTCTGGACATGGGTCGTTTGTCCCTCCTGTTTCCCATGTCCCCCCCGTCCCTCTCCTCAGCCGCCCCCCCCGCGCCCGACGCCGCGTTTGCGACGGCTTCGCGGAAGTGTAGGGGGGGATGAGGGAGGGAGGTTCAATCAGTCAGTAAGGTCCCATGCCCTCCCTCGTAAATTCTGTTTCTGCGAAATTACATACGCCCGCATAGCAGGCACCTTAGGCTGCGACGCTCATCAGTGCCAACCCCCCAAGCAGCTGCTCGCGCGACGGGCCTTTTCCGAGGACGGCCGATCCAATGGGATCCATCCCCCCCCTCTTGGGGCGCGACGGTTTCCCCAACACTGCGTTCGACTGCATGCTCCTCCACATCCCTGATCAGGGCAACTCGCCTGGGCATCGTTTGCGCATGGGTTGCTGGGCTTACTTTTTGACCCGCGAACGACACGGCACAACCGCGCGCCGTCAAGAGCGAAGCAACAGCGCCACGATGTAAATTAAGGACCAAGCGCGCAGGAGCGAACTACGCTGCGACCCAGTAGGCGAAGAGGACGCTGAGGATCAGGCCCACGTGGGACGCCAACGCCATCAAAGAAAACCAGGAGGTGCACTGGGTCCGCGTGCAGCGCAAAAAAAAAGTAAGTCGAGATCTGGCCACCGAAGACCACATCCGCGTAGTTGAGGGGGACGATGATCGCTGCCACGTAGTCGAGGAGGGCAAACCGCGCAGGCGCTCAAAGGAAGACTCCGGATCGCCAGGGGAAGGCCGCGAGACCACGAGCGCGACGGCGGCGGACGAACGCGCAGGGGGAAGCACGACGGCGGGGGCCGCGGCGATGGAGCGAGGACAGCGCCAAGCAGAGCACGGACAGCGAGGCGGCGGGGCGCCAGGAACATCGCCAAACTTGCGGGGGGAGATGCCCAGGCCGGCACGGCGGGAAACAATGCGTCCGTCGACCCCGAACGAGCGGAGGCGGCGCCCACAAGCAGAGGACGGGCCCGAGCGGCTGGGGGCACCCCGAGAGGAGGGGCGAGCGGCCTTCCCCAGAGCGATCGGCGAAGCTGAACAAGGAAGCAGCAGGCACCCAACCAGGCAGGGGCGACGGCGCCGGGCCCGAGGGAGCCCAGAGGCTACGCGCGCCGGAGCGGGGCCGCCGGCGCCGGCTGCGACGCCCTGGGGGGTCGTCGAAGACCGAGGCGAGGCCCGCGGCGGGAGGGCCTCAGCACGCACGCGGCGGGGCGGCATTGGGCGCTCGGCCGTGGCGCCCGCGAAATGGGCCGCGGTAGGGGGGGAGAAGGTGGCTGACAGCCGTCGCGCGCGTGGGCGGGGAGAGCCAGGCAGGGGAGCCAGCGGGGGCGACTGACAGTCGCACTGCATTGGAGGGGGACACACGGGGGGCGGGCGTAAGGGGCGGAGGCCAGGAGGCGGGCGGGGGGAGGGCGGCGAGAAAGCAGCTAACAGCCGCAGAGTGGAGCGTCGTAACCGCGGGGGACGAAGGCCAGGAGAAAGCGGCTGACAGCCGCAGAATGGAGCAGCGGAGGCGCAGAGGAAGAGCGGCGGCGTGGAGCGACGAACAGTCGCGCAGCGGGCAGGGGGCAACCCCGGGGGGCGGGCGAAGTGAAAAGGCGACTGACAGTCGCAGAGTGGCGCAGAAAGGTGGACGGGGAGCGGCGGGGGGGCGCGACTAGCAGTCACGAGGTGGTTATTGTAGCGTGCCGCGTCAGGCTGCGAGTCCAGTTGCCGCGAGGGATCTAGCAGTACGGGCCACCCCGCGGGGGGGGGGCCAGGGCCCCTGTGCGGCGCCTCAGGCGGGCCAGGGGGGCTGGCGGTCACCCAGGGGGCGAGAAGCCGCAAAGTGGCCGAGAGCAAAGGTCCCCTGTGGGCCACGGGCGAGCCGGCAGCCCCAGCTGGGCGCGCCCGAGGCGGCATCAGGCGCGGAGCCGAAGTGGCGCGCCGAGGGGCCCCGCCTGGGGCTAGCCCCGATGCGAGGAGGGTCATTCATAGAGTCAGGCTCGGTAGTCGGCTCCGCCAGGGCAGCCGGGGCCGCACGCGGCGCCGACTGGGTCGTGGGAGGGCAGGAGTTCGTGGGAGGAGTGCTAAGGATATACCCAGGGCTGGTGGCTTGGCCGTGTCAAGCGGGAGTCACCGTCGTCCCGATGCCCCTTGCCTTTGCCTTTCCCTTGCCCAGGGCGCCCTTGCCCTTGGCCCGGCCTGCAATCTCGCCGCAGACCGCAGACCAGTCGACCTCGAGATGTAGAGCCTCGTCCACTTTCATCGGGCGACAGTTGTGGCGATGCCACCCCGGAGGAGGCGCTCGCATGACCCGGGCTCCTGCCTGGCGGGGCCAGCACAGACGTAGCCGCTCCTGGTGGGTTTTCAGCAGCCCACAGGTGCCACACCCCGCTGAGGCATTCCCCGACCTCCTTCTGGAGGCGTCTTACTAACTCGGCAGGACCCTCGCCGCGGATGGGGGGAGAGCTGGACCCGCTCCAGCGGGGTTCGATACATGCACTGGCCGGTGCGCGGGTCGTTCAGATCCTGCAAAGTGTCGGGTCGAGCGTCTTCGTAGGGGGGCCACGGGGCCGACCGAGGGGTTGGATTGCCCCTCAGCGCACGGGGGCGCATGGGCGCGAGAGGACCCACCCCGACGCTCGTTGGCCGCCCAGCTGGACCAGCCCGTCCACCTGGTCCAGCTGCCGCTGCACGGCTCGCTACGGCTGGACTCATACTGCCGACGCGAACGGTGCCCACCCCAACGCTCGCCCCAGCTGCACAGGGGTCGCCCCAGAGCGGGGATGCATGGGGAGCGGGGGGCCCTGCGATCAGAGGGGCCGTTCAGCCTCCTGTCGTCCTGCCGACGTGGCTCCTGGACCTCCCTTGGGTCATCCGCTGGCGAAGTGGGACTGCAGAGCCTGGAGTCCACCGCAGGCCGCGGGAGGAGTCGACGCGCAGGATGGGTTGACCCGAGCTGGGGGGCGGGGACAGGGCAACCGTAGCCCCCTCTCGCACCGCTGGAGGGGGCGGGGCGGGGTCGGCTTCAGCCACGTGAGCCTCGGCCACGGAGGTGTCAGAGATGGGGTCGCTGAGCGCGGCTGGGGCGGCGCCACTGCCGGTGGGCGAGTGCCCCGCTGCAATAATTTTACGTGGGGGAGAGGCGCCCTGGGGCGGCCCTTCGGCGGCGGGGGCCTTCGGCACCCGGGCTCGCCACCGGCGGGCGGCTATCTGTCGGGGAGAGCGGGCTAGGCCCGGCGCGGGAAGGGCCGGTCCCGCGCCGCGCGGGCGTCGAGGGGGAGCGTGCTGGAGAGGCCTAGTCCGGCGGCTCTGGCGAGGGGCCGGGAAAGGTGTGGAACGTGGCGGGTGGTCTGCGGGCGTTGATTTGCTGCCACCATTCGTTCGTGCTGCGCCCCCTGGCAGGGGCATCGTCGAGCTGCCTGCATAGCTTCTGGGCGTCTGCGAAGGGGCGGTCCATGGCCAGCTCACGAGTCGCCCCTGTGGCGAGCAGGTCGGAGTCGACTTGGCTCAGGAATCCCACATGAGCGCCCAGCACGTGGCGGAGCGGGGAAGAGCCGCGCAAGAGCCATTGGTTGGCGCGCTGGAACCACTTGGCGCGTAGCGGGCTGCCGGGGGAAATGGCGCATAGGCGAGCGACCACGCGGGCGGCGGTAAGCCGTTTGCCACGCCAGTAGAAGTCAGCGGGGAGGAAGTTCGGGGCTACTCTGTCGCCGTTGACATTCTTCAGGAAGGGGCGAAGTGCGCGGGGCTCCCACTTGTCAGGGAACACGGCGCCACGAACGTCTCTGCCGCGCGCGTCTGCGAAGTCCCTCTCGAGGTCGTCCAGGGCAGGGTCAAGGTCGCGCAGGAACGTCAGCAATGGCTGCCTGTAGGTTGTCAATGACGATGCATGCGAGTGCCGGGCCAGTGAGGGAGCAGGCGCAAGGTAGTAGGTCGCGTATCTCCACGGATCCACGGAGGGGGGGGGCCCCCCGCACTGGTCGGGGGGAAAGAAGGCGAAGGCGCCGCCCCCCTTGCTAAACGCGTCGGGCCTTGTCGCGGAGGCGCGGCTGGGCGGCGGCTCGTGGGCCATGGGGGGGCTCGCCTGGCACGGCGGGGGCTGGGCGCGGCCTCGAAGTGGGGCAGTCTGGGTTGATCCGGCGGGCGCCACGGCCAAGGAGCGCATCGACGGCGCCGGGTCGGGCGCCCCATGCGCGGACGAGGCACCGGCGGCACATCCACGTCGCATTCAACCTGCGGGAATGCCAGGCCACTGCGCGTTCTTCCCAGGGGGGGGGCCCTCCAGCGCCTGCGACACGCGCGCCCTTGTCCGCCTTCCACGCGAAGCAGCCCAGCGCGGGGGAGCCGGCCTGCCAGACGAGAGCTGGGGACCCAGGGGGGCAGCCGTCGCGCGTCGCGCGCGCGCCGGCGGGCGGCGGGGGGCAGGGCGCCCGCGGGAGGGGGCCTGGCGGGATTCCTGGACAGCGCGAAGGCGCGCACCCGCTCGCGCAGGATGTCTGCACAGGACTTGAGAGCCCTGTTTCCCCACTTCACGAAACCAGCATTGGCAGCAGAGCCACGCGCAGTCCATCCCGTCGGCGCGAGCCTGCAGGCGGTTCTGCGCCAGGCACGAGCGGGCGGCGTCGTGGAGCAATGTGCCCCCAGCGTGCCTGAGGTCAACTCGGAGGCGCTGGTCGCGCCGAAATCTTGCCACCTTCCAATCCAGGCTGAATCGAGTGTCGCCGGGGGCCAGGTAGCTCGGGATCTCGGTCGCGCCTGGGGGCGGCGCCGGGGGCAGAGCCTTGTCCAGGGGGGCTCCGGCGAACGAGAAGCCTCCGCCGAGGAATGCCAGCTCCGGAAGGGCGTCGTCGGAACCTAAGCCGCTGTCGCTGCCCACGAAGTCACGGCGCAAGGCGCAGAGGCGGCACGCCGACCGGGAAAGGATGCCCAAGTCGGCGGGCTTCCCGATCTTCTCGAGGACTACCATCGGGGCTTTCAGCTTAAACGGGAACTTCTCCACGTCGGCGAAGACAGCGGGGCAACCAGCTTCGAAGGCAGCAGGGCGGCGGAGGGTAAACCAGGCCGATCGGCCGTGCAACTGGCAGAGGTCGGCTAGGTCGAGACCCCATGATCCCGCGAATCGGGCGCGGAAGTGGACACGGTCGTTTGCCAGGGGCAACAGAGCCCGAGGATGGCCTCCAGGATGTCTCCTGACCTGGAGGGGTCCGAGAAGGGCCATAGGTGCGCCCGCGGCTAGCGCTTCATGAGCATCATGATAATGATTGCACAGCGGGCCTTCTCAATCGACATGACGCGGCCGCTGGGGCCCGGCAGGTCGACCCTGTTCTAGGCTGACTGGTCGCGGCCCTTTATGCGGGGCGGCCAAGGTGTCGAAGTCGGGGCAAACGAGGCGGCGGGGGCAGCTCTTGGTTCCAGCGGACCATGCTTGGGGGATCTAGCGCGGGAGCTCAGCAGGGGCGCATCGCCCTTTGACGCGCGGCCGCCGCGTGGCCCTGCCCTGGACCGGCGGCCGCGGGGGGAGCTCGCCGGGGCAGATCCGGCACCGGGGGGCCCCCCAGGGGGTGCCCAGGCCGACCGCCCAGACCAGGGTGGCCCAGGTCATGTTGTAGACCAGGTTGCCGGCGCCCATCCCGAGCTCCACGTTGGACGGGCATCCCAGGCTTCTCCAAGCTTTCCTGTCGAACTGGGCGGGGTCGGAGGGGCCGCTTTCTAAGTTGCACCTCTGAGAGCGGGGCCCAGCGACTGGGAAGAGGGCCACGGGCAGTGCGGGGTCGGTCAGGAGGCTCTCCAACGCAGCGCCCAGCTGGCGGCCGTGGCCGCCACGGCGGCCGTCATCGTCAAGGGGGGGCTGTTGCGCGCGCTGAAGCTCTTGGCGCATCCCTCCCTCTTTTTGGCCACTGCCTGGTCGATCTTGACGTCGGCCTCGTTGGTTTCGTTGGCGGCTGGGGCGTCGGGCCCCTGCGGGGCCCGCGAAAGACGAAGTCGTCGATGGGGTCAAAGGAGGGGTCGTAGCTCAGGGCGGTAACCAGGGCTGCGGCGGGGGCAGAGTCCGACCGAGAGGGCCGCGAGGCGCCCGCCGTTGGAGAGGGGCCTCAGTTTGCAGTCGGTTATGGAGGCCATCACGCGGCCGTCCCCGATGATCACGAGTCCGCGCTTGGCGCGTGTCAGCCCGACGCCCACTCTGTCGGGGCTGTCCACGAACCCCCACGCGCGGTAGGAGTTGGACCGCGCGGTGGCGAAGATTGCTGGGTTAACTTCGCCGCCCTGACTGGCGTCGACTGAGGACAAGGCGAGCCGGCCTGAGGCAAGGGGCTCGTGGGCGACTCGGCGGAGGCCTGGGAAAGCGCAAATCAAACCGTTGACGCCAGAGGACTGAGAGTTGAAGACGAGCCCCCGCCCTTGCCGCTCGGAGATGAAGTCGGTGTCCATGGGACCCGATACCGAGTCAGCGCATGTGGAAGTCTGAACCGAGTCCGCGGGCGCGCGGCTTCGCTGCGGGGCGGATGCAGGGGGCGGGGGACATGGGCGCCATCCCGACGGCGGCGGGAAGGGGCGCCCGGCGACGCAACCCTCATGACTATCTGCATCGCGGGAGCGCTGAGCGGCCATCCGTCTTCGAGGATCCCCTTCTGCAGCCTGTATGGAACGATGACCTTGACAGCGAGGCCGTCTTCCAGCGCCGGTAAGAGGCTTCGAACGAGGTCAACCGTTAGAGCGGCCTCGGGCAAGTTGGCACACCCTTCGGCGATGGGGAGAGGTGAGCTCGCATGATCTGTTATCCACCAGCATGATACGATGGGCGTCGCCCTTGTCAGTGCTGCGGACATCGGGGGGGGGGGGAGGGGGCCGCTGCAATCGCCCACCATGTCGTCGGCGCGGGCCCTGAGGACTTCAGCGAGGGACTCACACTGTACAATGATGATTTCCTTCACTGTGGGACAGGGCAGGCACGGCACCAGGGGGCGGTCAGCGAGGGGGCCGGCGAGTCCGCTGAGGAGGGCCCCCTTGTAGAAAGCCCTGGAAGGGAAGAGCATGAGGAACGGGCGCATACGGTATGTCAGCGACAGGGTGATGCAGGCCACATTTTGTTCTCCCTTCTGTTCCCCGAGTGAAACGTGGAGGCGTTGGAAGATAGACAGGGCGAGGCCCATATCCGCTGCCTTCCTGGACATGACGGTGGGAAAGAGCTGCTGGGGGTCGCCAACCACCACAAGGTGCCCACCACTGCGTATGTGGACCAGAGACATAGCCGCGCTCCCCTCGGTCGTTCACCAACTTCGTCAATTGCGCTCGGTGGGAGACTGAGGGATGACTTGCCGCCCAGCTCAGCGGCGGCCTCGTGCGTAGCAAAAACTGCGCATGCCTGTTGAAGCAGCTGCCTCTTGTAAGAATTGAACACGGTGTTGTCACCGTGTTCGGGGGACTAACTGCCGTGGGCAGTTTGGTAGTGTCCTTCTGGGGTGAGGGGGACCAGCTCTCGGTCGACCCTCTCTCGGCGAGCGAACCGAACGAAGGCGCGGGGGAAGCCAGTGCTGTCCTCGAGCTGGCTGTTGTGCTTGACAGCAGAGAAAGCCTTGAGGGGCTGGTCGGCGGCTGTGTTGGACCCAGTGAAGACTCCAACGGCTTGGCCTTTGTGGAGGGCGGGGGCCCACGCTGACACCAGAGCGACGATGGTGGTCGTCTTTCCCGAGTCAGGGGGGCTATGCACCAGCGTGAGGTGGTGGGAAGTGCACGTGTGGAGCACCTGTTTCGAAAGGTCATTGAGGCCGTGTGCGGTGGCGGTGCGGTCGAACAGGTGAGCGACCGGAACGCACTTGGTGCGCTGGAAAGACTTGGCCGGCGTTGTTGTCGATCTCGTCCGCGCTGATAGTTGGGTACCCCGCGTTGTTGGGGTCGGCCACGTCGATGGTATCGGGGTCCACGATGGCCGTGTTGAGAGTGGAGGCTGTTCGACGGCGAAGCACCATGCCGTTGTCGTGACCTAAGTGCACCCTGTTAGCGGCCTGCTTGTCCGAGACCTCTGCGCTCCTGAAGCCCAGGATAAACGTGAGGACGGGGACGGGGACGCCAAAGAGGTCGTGAGAGTCGTGGCTCCGTATGTAGAGTTCCTTGATGGCGTGGTGGAGTTTCCAGTACTGAAGGTCGGAGGGAGTCCTGTCGATTCGGTCGATGGGGTCGGACGCCTTGCCCACAAGGGGTTTCTCAAGACGGCCAGGGTAGAAAGGGCCGAATTTGTCGAAGTTGTATTGCACGATGCAGGAGTTGGAAGGGTACTTGGTGTTCGGGGCAAGGTGGAGCCGCGTGCACTCGGCGTGGGAGTGGGACTGCCCGAGCTCCTGTAGGCCAGGCCAGACCATGCCCATCTCGGCAAGCTCGTCGGAGGAGCGGCCGTGTAGGGAAATTACCACCCGTTCCGTGCAATGACGGTCTGTCTTCTTGTGCCGGATGCGGTAGGCGGGGGGCCAGTCGAGGCGGCAGTACGTCTTCTTCTCGTTGGGCTTCAGCCTCTCCTGGACCTTACATTTGTCAAGTTCGCCCAAGCGCAGACGCTGCACGAAGCGTCTAGAATGCAAACGCTCCAGCCCGGCGAGGAGAGGGAGGGAAAGAGACGAGGCCGGCGCCAGGGCCTCCCCGGCAGGGCCTCCACCCCCCGCCGAGAGCGGCGGCCGGGCGACCGGGAGGCGTGAGGTAACTCCCGAGTTCGGCTCCGAAGCGTGCCAGGCGTAACGCACACCACCACACCACCAACCAGAGGAGGGGGCGGGGGGGGGGGGCGGCCGTCGGGGCCGCCGTCGTCACGGTGGTAATTGTCGGCCCTGGCCGCGCCCTCCAAAGCCTCCAAGAGGGCCCCAAGAGAGCCCCAGAGCGCCCCGACAGGGCCGGAAGAGAGCCCGACGAGGGCCCAAAAAGCTTCCATGATGGCCCCCACGATGACCCCAAGGGGAGCGACAGATCACAAAGGTCTTCACATTGACTCCTGTCGTCGTCGTCGGCGGCGGCGTCGTCGTCCCGCGCTTCCCGCGGCTGCCTTGGTTGAGAGGTTGCCTGTCGTCCTTCCCTGTTTTTATCCCCTCGCGCACATCCAGGCACGGTCTGTGTGCGCGACAGCTGGCAAACCCCTACTCATGAGCTGTGCCGGCCAGCTGGGTCTGTTAGCACGCGCACGCAGCATGCGAAGCAAGATTAGGCCCACCCTCCAAGTCCCCCCAAGGAAGCGTCACCATATCCATCACCCATCGGGCCATTTTAACAAAGTTGTGCGCTATGCATCTGGCTGCAGAGCTGCATTACTACATGTGTTGTGACTACCGAGACGGTGGTCGTCGAGGCGGTGAAGGCAGTGCACCCCTTCCACCATTCCTGACCAGGCCGGCTCGATCGACCGAGCTGCCTCACTGATCAAAAACTTGATCCTGAGGAAACGCAGGATGGAACTCACGCAAATGGCACCCTGGTGCACGTTGGCAATGGCAACCTCTGTACAGACCTCCTGCCGTGCAAGGCTCCTTCCGTCCAAAAACTGTGGCCAACAACCGCATGGACAAAGGGCAAGAGCACGGAAACGCCCCGTCCATCGCCCGACACCTAATCGAAGTCTCGGAGTGCCCTATAGCATGATGGCCGCGAACCGAACCGAGAACCGAGAACCAGCCCCCGAACCGAACCGGCCGAACCGGACCGGTCCTCGACCCGAACCGGCCGAACCGGACCGCGCCAGCCTCTGACCCGAACCGGCCGGACCGAACCGGCCCGACGAACCGAACCGGCCGAACCGGACCCCCCCTCGGGGCTGGAGGGGCGGGGGGACCTGACCCCCCCTCAGGTCGACGGCGGGGATCGGAGGGGACCCGACCCCCCCTCAGGACGCGGCGGGGGCGGGGGGGGGACCTGACCCCCCTCAGGACCTGACCCCCCTCAGGGCCCTCTTGGAGCCTTGCGGGGCCCGCCTGAGAGGCCCAGGAGCGCCCCCAGCGGGCCCCGAGAGGGCCCTTAACGCGCATGTCGTGCGCATGTCGTGGCCCTGGGGCCCAGGACGACGACGACATGCGCACGACATGCGTCCTTGGGTCCTTCTTGGGGCTCTCTTGGAGCCCTCCTGGGCCCTCTTGGGGCCTTGCGGGGCCCGCCTGGGAGGCCCAGGAACACTCCCAGAGGGCCCCGAGAGGGCCCTTAACGCGCCTGTCGCGCGCATGTCGTGGCCCTGGGCGGGACCTGACCCCCCCTCAGGACGGGACCTGACCCCCCCCTCAGGACCTGACCCCCCCTCAGGACGGACGGCGCCGCGGAACCTGACCCCCCCCCTCAGGACGTACGGCGGCGCGGGCCGCAGGACCTGACCCCCCCCTCAGGACCTGACCCCCCCCCTCGGAACCTGACCCCCCCCCTCGGAACCTGACCCCCCCCTCGGGACCTGACCCCCCCCTGGGAACCTGACCCCCTCAGGACTGGACCTGACCCCCCCCTCTCGGGACCTGACCCCCCCCTTCGGGACCTGACCCCCCCCCCCGGGACCTGAACCCCCCCCCTCGGGACCTGACCCCCCCTCTCGGGACCTGACCCCCCCCTCGGGACCTGACCCCCCCCTCGAAACGGACCTGACCCCCCCTCGGGACCTGACCCCCCTCTCAGGACCTGACCCCCCCCCTCTCGGGACCTGACCCATCCCCTCTCGGGACCTGACCTCCCCCTCAGGACCTGACCTCCCCTCGGGACCTGACCCTCCCTCTCGGGACCTGACCCCCGCCCTTGGGACCTGATCCCCCCCCTCGGAACCACCCCCTCCCTAGGGACCTGACCCCCCCCATCGGGGACCTGACCCCCCCCTCCGGGACCGACCCCCCCTAGGGACCTGACCCCCCCCCTCCGGACCTGACCCCCCCTCAGGACCTGGACCCCCCCCGCAGGACCTGGACCCCCCCCCTCAATGACGGACGGCGCCCCCCCCCTCAGACCTGCCCCCCCCTCAGGACGGGGAGCTGAACCCCCCCTCCTTCAGGACGACGGGGGACCGACCCCCCCCTCAGGACTGACCCCCCACCTCGTGACCTGACCCCCCCTCCTCGGAACCTGACCCCCCCCCCTCGGGACCTGACCCCCCCCTCGGAACCTGACCCCCCCTCGGGACCTGACCCCCCCTCGGACGGACCCGCCCCTCGGGACCTGACCCCCCCTCAGGACCTGACCCCCCCCCTCGGGACCTGACCCCCCCCCTCGGGACCTGACCCCCTCTCGGGACCTGACCCCCCCCTCGGGACCTGACCCCCCCCTCGGGGACCTGACCCCCACCTCGGGACCTGACCCCCCTCCCGACCCACCCTCCTGACCCTCCTCAGGACCTGACCCCCCCCTCAGGACCTGACGGCGCCCCCCCTCCCCCTCAGGACGGACGGCGCCCCCCCTCAGGACCTGACCCCCCCTCAGGACGGGACCTGAGCCCGCCCTCTCAGGACGACGGGGGACCTGACCCCCCCTCAGGACGCCGGGGATCGGAGGGCCGCTCCCGCTCCCTCGTCCCTCCCTCTGCGGCTTCCTCCGTTCCTGCTGCCCCCTCCCTCCCTCGTCCCTCCCTCCGTCGGCCCTCCCCCGTCGTCCCTCCTCCCCCCTTCGTCCCTCCTTCCTCTCTCCTCCCTCTCTCCTCCCTCTCTCACACTCTGCCGCTCCCGCTCCCCACTCTGCACGTCGTCGTCGACGTCGACGTCGTCGACGTCGTCGTCGTCGTCGCCTCATGTCCAAGAATTCGGGGGTGTCTTGGAACCGGCCGAACCGGAAACCCTCGGCCGAACCGAACCGGCCGAACCGGACCGAACCGGCCGAACCGAGCGACCGAACCGGACCGGCCGAACCGGACCGGCCAACATACTCGAACCGGACCAGATGGACCGAACCGGACGGCGATCTGAACCGGACCGGCCGCACCGACACGAAGGCGCGCCGAACCGGACCGAACCGAACCGAACCGGGGCCATCATGCTATAGCTAAGAGGCTGCTAAAAAGTTAAAGAAAAGTCGATTGGCAACCAAAGAGCTCTCGCAAGTCGGAAACGCTGTACACGACGTCTGGTTTCACGAGCTGACGAGATCCCAGAAACGTTTTTGATGTAACAAGCTGCAAAACTTAAGGCTCTCAGGAGCTACAGCGTCAGTCCAGAGAAAGACGTCTGGGGTGCTACCGAGGCAAGAACGCAGAGCCAAAAACTGCGACGCGCTCCTGAAGGAACACAGCGACCTCGTTCCTACTTGATTATATAAAGCCCTGTCCTAGCAGGCGCTGGAGTCGATTTTGTCAAAGGTGCCTCCAAGAGAAGGCTGGCGGGCTCACATGCACTGGCATGGTCGCACAAGCCATAGGCAGCTAAGACCCGCCGAGCCGCGCGGATGTGCACAGAGGAAAAGAGAGGAGGACGGGCATCGAGACGTGGTGACAGGCCTGGTAGGTTCGCAGGATGTGCACAGATGCGTCGCCGCAGAAGGTGCCACGTTGGCACGGAGGCGGAACTTGACGCGAGCACCTGGCGAACGCAAGGCGCTGATCTCCCGCTCTGCGCACCGTGGAGCCGGCGACACGCTCATCGTTGGACGCCCGAAATGGGCACGGAAAACACGGGTACAATGCCTGACGCCGAACACCACATGTTGTCCAGAGCCGACCGCGGCCGCTGTTGGCCAGGCGGCCTTCTGTCTCAAGCGGACCACGTACGCGGCGACACCGACAGCGATTCCTGGTCAAAGAGCATACCCTGTCGGCGTGTGTGAGAGGCTTGTCTGCTAGAGCCGCCTTAGATCGGGTATGTCCCCCTACAGGCGGATTCTGGACGAAAAATAAAAATAGTGACAAAAGATTCCAGAAATATTTAAAAATAATAGCAAAAATCGTCCCCTGACTATTTTTTTACTGTTTTTGAATATTCCTCCTACAGAGGGACACGTTCGATTTAGGAGTCGTCGTCTCCGTCAGTCGTCGTCTCCGTCGCCCCCTTTCCCTGCACCCTCCTCAAGCCTGTCAGCGAAACAAAAATCGAGCAATGTCGTAATCAAGTCAGAGTCGAAGGGGAATCCCCTTCCCTTTGATCCCTCCGCCGTCGGGAGGGGATCCTGGAGGGGGGATGGGGGGGCGGGTCGGGGAGGTATCCAGGGGGTCACGGGGGGGGAAGAGGGGGTCAGATACGCATCCCCCGTTGGGGGTCCTGGGGTATCCGATACCAAGACAAGGCAAGGGTATCCCAAGAGGCCCCCGAACGGGCCAAGAGGGCCCCCGATCGCCAAGCTATCGTTCCAAAACGCCTTCACGTCCTACAGACTCCCAGGAGGTCGCCAAGACGTCCCAAGAAGCCTCCAAGAGCACTCCCGAGAAGGGCCCCACGAGGCAAGATCTCACCAGCCCTCTGGGCGTAGGTGGTTTAGGGCGTTTCCTCTTCCATCCCCCTTCTTCCCTTTCAGGGAGGGCTTTACCACTGTTCCCTAATAATATACACCCCCTTCCCCAGGCGACTGGGAGCCAACCCGAGACCATGCGCCCCCCCCCCCCTCACCATCGCTTGCAAAAAAAACAAAAAAACAAAAAACAAAAAAACACTCTGCCTCCAAATCCGGAGCATGCGCAGCGAACCCGATGCGGCCTCCCCCCGAGACCGGTGCGGGAGCTCCGACGAACCCCTCCTGAAACCTTCCTGAGGGAAGTTGTAGGAAGGTTGTTTGGAAGGTTTTCCCGGAGGGGGAAGCGAGGAAGGTGTCAGGAAGGTTTTGTTCCAAAAACCTTCCTGAAACCTTCCAACAACCTTCCAGAAACCTTCCAAAAACCTCCCCAAAAAAACGTCCAACAACCTTCCGATAACCTTCCTAAAACCTGCCTGAATTAAGCGAAACCGCAAAGTGTAGTCCAAAAGCCTTCCGAAAAAAAAAAACGCCCAAACAAACCTGCCACAAACCTTCCAAACACCTTCCCAAACAAAAAACATTTATCCTCCAAAAATATCCGAGACAAGCCTTCCTAAAACCTTCCTAACCCCCCCCCAAAAAAAAAAAACGTTCCAAAACCTGCTTAAAACCTTCCTCAGGAAGTTTACAGGATGGGTTGGACCAAAAACCTTCCAAGACCCTTCCTGAGGAAGGTGTAAGGGAGGTGTCAGGTAGGTTGTTCGAAAAACCTTCCAAAAAACCTTCCAAGAACCTTCCTGAGGAAGGTTTTAGGAAGGTGTCCGGAAAGTTTGTCAAAACAAAACAAAACAACAACCAAAAAAAACAAAAACAAAAAAAACTTCCAACAAAAAACCTTCCCCCGGAAGGATTTAGGGAGGCTTCAGGAAGGTGTTCTCCGAAAACCTTCCAACAACCTTTCAAGAACATTCCGGGGGAAGGTTTCAGGAAGGTTTTTTGCTCCAAAAATCTTTCAACAAAAAACCTTCCAAAAACCTTCCTGCAGAAGGTGTTAGGAAGGTTTCAAGCAGGTTTTCCCCCAAAAAAAAAACCTTCTTGAAACCTTCCAAAAACCTTCCTGACCATCCTGTGGAAGGTTTTAAGAAGGTTCCAGGAAGGTCGTTTCCCAAAAATCGTTCCAAAACCTTGCAGAAACCTTCGTGAGGAAGGTTTTAGGGAGGTTTCAGGTAGGCTTTCCCGCGAAAAATCTAAGAACCTTCCTGCGGAAGGTTTTAAGAAGGTTGCAAGAAGGTGTTTCAAAAACCCTCCAACAACCTTCTGGAAACCTAGCTGAAGAAGATTTTCGGAAGGTTCCCAAAAGGTTGTTTCCAAAAATTGCCCAACAAACCTTCCAAGAACCTTCCTGCGAAATGGTTTAGGAAGGTTCCAGGAAGGTGTTTTCCAAACAACCTCCCAAAAACCTTCCTGGGGAAGGTTTTAAAAAGGTTTGTCCAAAAAACCTTCCAAAAACCTTCCAAGAACCTTCCTGAAGAAGGTTTCAGGAAGGTTTCAGGAAGGTTGCCCCAAAAAACTCCCCAAAAAAAACCCAACAATCTTCCTGGGGAAACTTTCAGGAAGGTTCCAAGCAAGTTTTTTTCCCAAAGCCTTCCAGGAAGGTTTTCCCAAAAACCTTCTAAAAACCTGCCAAAAAACTTTCCTGGGGGAGGTTTTAGGAAGGTTCCAAGAAGGCCTGTTCCAAAAACCTCCCAAAAACCTTCCTGAGGAAGGTTTTAGAACGGTTTGAGGGGGTTCTTTTCCAATAACCTTCCAAAAGCCTTCCAAAAACCTTCCTGGCAAAGGTTTTAGGAAGGTTCCAGGAAGGCTTTTTTCCAAAAACCTTCCAACAACCTTCCTGGGGAAGGTTTTAGGAAGGTTCCAAGAGGTGTTTCCAAAAACCCTGCGAAAACCTTCCGAACACCTTCCTGGAGAAGGTTTTAGGAAGGTTTGAGAAAGGGTTCTTTCCGAAAGCCTTCCAACAACCCTCCAAAAACCTTCCTGAGAAAGGTGTTAGCAAGGTTTCAGGAAGGTTTTTACCTAACAGCGAAGACTGATAAGTTTCTTGCGAACTCAAAAGAGAGCATCTTGACTCCCCAGGGGGGTCTGGGCGGATGCCGGGGAGAATCCGGGGACTCCCCGGGACTCCCCAAGGGGGTCTGGGCGGGTGCCGGGGAGGATCCGGGGACTCCCCAGAACACCACTCCCAGGCCACATTTTGAATACCCGGAACCAACTCTAGGCCACTTCGTGTTCTTCGTGTTCCCAGAGCACCACTCCCAGGCCACATTTTGAATGCCCGGAGCCAACTGTAAATCACTTCGTGTTCTTCGTCATCCCAGAACACCACTCCCAGGCCATTTTGAATGCCCGGAACCAACTCTAGGCCACTTCGTGTTCTTCGTGTTCCCAGAACACCACTCCCAGGCCACATTTTGATTGCCCGGAGCCGACTGTAGGCCACTTCGTGTTCTTCGCGTTCCCAGAACACCACTCCTGTATTATATGTTGATTGCCCGGAGCCAACTGTGGGCCACTTCTTGATCTTCGTGTTCCCAGAAAAAAAGTCCTGCGCCATATTTTGAATGCCCGAGCTGGGCTGAGGCCGAGGCCGAGACAGGCTGAAGCTGAGACTGATGCTGAGGCTGAGGATGAGGCCGAGGCAGGCCGAAGCTGAAACAAGGTGAGGCTGAATGGGGGGGGGAAGGGGGGGAGGGGGGGGGAGGAGGGGAGGCCGAGGCATGCTGAGGCCGAGGTAGGCTGAGGCTGAGGCTGAGGCAAGCCGAGGCAGGTTGAGGCTGAGGCTGAGGCTGAGGCTGAGGTTGAGGCTGAGGCAGGCTGAGGCTGAGGCAGGCTGAGGCTGAGGCTGATGCAGGCTGAGGCCGAGGCAGGCTGAGGCTGAGGCTGAGGCTGAGGCAGGCTGAGGCTGAGGCCGAGGCAGGCTGAGGCTGAGTTATAAGGCAAGCCGAGGCAGGCTGAGGCTGAGGCTGAAACTGAGGCAGGCTGAGGCATCCGTAGGAATCCATAGGAATCCTTAGGAATCCCTAGGAATCCTTAGGAATCCGTAGGCATCCTTAGGAATCCGTAGGCACAGTTGAGCATCCTACGGAATCCTTAGGAATCCTTAGGATTCCCGAGGAATCCTTGGGAATCCCTAGGAATGAGGATTCCTAAGGATTCCTCAGGTTTCCTAAGGATTCCTATGGATTCCTCAGGATGCCTAAGGATGCCTTAGGAATCCCTAGGACTCCTTAGGATTCCATTGGATCCTAAAGCCGTTGCCACTGCGACTGTCATTGCGAATGCGACTGCGACTGCGAGAACAGCAGAATTCTACAACTGGATTCTCACCTGAATCTTAAGGGGAATGCTTCCAGATATGCTTATACACATCGCTGTTAGGTTGCCTCGCCAGGAAAATTCTAAAAACCTTCCAAAAACCTCCCGCTAACCTTCCTGAGGAAGGCTTGAGGAAGGTTTCAGGAAGGTTGTTCCGAAAACCTGCCAAAAACCTTCCAAAAACCCTCCTGGGGAAGGTTTTAGGAAGGTTTCAGGAAAGTGTTCTAAAAACCGTCAGTACAGGGCGGTGCGCGCTGCAAAGGACGAGCCGGCGGGCGGGCGGCGGGCGGACGGCAGCCGGCGCGAGGCGGGCGGGCGGGCGGGCGGGGATTTTAACAGACTTCTTAATGATGTGTTCCTGCAGCGGGAGCCTGTTGAAAACTGGGCGTCGTCTCGGAGACGGAGTCTGTTGATTGCAGGGTATTGCCTAGGAGACGGAGGCAGGTGAGTACACGGTGGCGCGTGCTATAATGAAGGCAGGCGGGCGGGCGGGCGAGCGGGCGGGGGGGCGGCGGGCTGGCGGGCTGGCGGGCGGGGATTTGAATCGACTCCTTGATGATTTTCTCTTGCAGCGGGAGCCTGTTGAATACTGGGCATTGTCTTGAAGACGGAAGCTGTTGACTACGGGATGTTGTCTTGGAGACGGAAGCAGTTGAGTACAGGGCGGTGCGCGCTACAAGAAGGCGGGCGGGCGGGCGGGCGGGCGGTCCTGTTGGAATCCTGGTGTAGAGGCTGTCAATAGGAATCCCTTTGTGGAGGTCCACAAATTCGCTGAGCACCCCGCTCACCCGTAGCTGGGTTGCGTCTGCAACCACAGCGTTGGGCGCGCGCCGAAGCCTGCGCCGCGCCGAGAGGGCGCGGGCGCCACGAGGCCTCGGTGCTGGTCGCAGCACGACCCAGCAACGGGCGAGAAACGGGGCGGGCATGGGCGGGTCAATCCCGAGCGCGGGGCGCGCGCCCCAGGCACACACAAACCTGTGGTACCTGCGCGCGGCCGCGGCGGGCAGCGGCCGCGCGCGGGGGCGCGCGGGCCTGCCCACATCGCCTGCGGCGCGCCGCGGCGCGCGCGAGCCAAGCGGCGGCGCGGCGACTGCTCGCGCCTGCGTCCGCCGCGCGCGCCTGGGGCCAGCGAATGCGTGCGATGGAACCAGGGGCCGAACTCGTTCCATACACACAAATTCGCTGAGCACCCCGCTCACCCGTAGCTGGGTTGCGTCTGCAACCACAGCGTTGGGCGCGCGCCGAAGCCTGCGCCGCGCCGAGAGGGCGCGGGCGCCACGAGGCCTCGGTGCTGGTCGCAGCACGACCCAATGCAACGATGCGACCAGCGCCGCGCGCCGCCCACCCGTTGCGCACGCGGAGCGCGGCGCTCGGGCGCGCGCCGGGATGTCGCGGCCACGCTAGGTGTCTGAGCTGCTGTCAGAGCTGTCCGAGCAGTCGGACGCGGCGTTGCGCGCGGCCGCTACCCTCTCACTTTCGACCCGGACGCGGTCGATGTAAGCCAGGTAGGCGTTCGACGCCCAGCCTCCACGTTCCTTCGTTACTGCGGTCGGTGCACCCGCGCGATCGATGTCATCGGTGTGCCCCCTTGTGCGCGCGAGAGGGGCGGAGGGATGCGCGCGCCGAGCCGCGCGGGCGGTCGCGGGTCGCGACCTTCGCTTGTCGTGGGCGCCGAATAGGTTGGCACTGTCCAATAGGGACCGAAGGATACGCCGGGCATCCGACCCTGAGAACTGCGCGAACGGCTGAGTGCCCACTGCTGTGCCGCGCAGCAACGGAGGCAGCGCGTGCACGGCGCACGTCGCGGCGCGCGCGCGGCACCAACACCTCCGGCGGAGTATCGACGCGCACGGCTTGTTCATCCGCCTTGGCAACCAGAGGAGCGCCTCGTCTGCCGATATGGCCAACTCCGCCTAGCGCGTTCGGCGCGTGCGCGGGTGCCCCAGCGCGCGCGCTTCCAGACGGCGCGGCCCGCCGTGCGGCCGCGCGACAGAGTGTTGCCGCACCACCGGATGGGTAAACACTCGGATGGTAGGCGAAGCAGGAATATGTACGCAATTAGAAACATGGTGGATGCCACCTGCGCGACCGCTGGGTTGACTGGCGAATGCCGCGCGGCGGCCCCGCCTTTTCTTCTTCGCTGCGACCATGTAGGCCAAGTAATTGCGCAATCATAGCGTCACGAACGAAGCGCGGTTCGCGTGGCGTGTGTCCGCCGCGCCGCAGAATGGCTGCCTTGGCCTTCCTGGGCGCGCGACGCGCGGCCTCGCGCGCGCGGTGGCGCGGGGGGCCGACACCGGAGCAGCCGTCTGTTGCCGAAGGCGCTCGTGTCCAGGCGCAGCACTTCGCACGCCGTCCGCACGCGCCCGCAATAATTCCGGAACGTGCCCGCGCAAGAGAAAGTGCCCGACCAGCACAACAGATCGTCCTGGGCGCACGCCGCAGATTATAGGAGCCTGCGGGCCGCGCAGGAAGGGTTGCGCGGATTGGTCGCGCCTCGCTGGGCGGCAGCGCGAGATGCCGGTCACGTCCGAGTACGTCTATCGCGAAATTCAGCCAGCACCGCACACCGCTCTTCAAAGATTGGCGGGTGGATGGCATAGTGCTGACCAGGACCTCCAATCGGGCCCGTTCCGCCCATTCGCGCCGCTCCCCCTGCGAGGGCATGGGGCACGCAAGCCACTGCGCGTTGCGACGCGGCCCCCCTGGCACGGGTGGCGAGGGCGGCCCTGGCCGCGCCATCGCCCTTTCGAATGCAGGCGCCATCGCTGTCAGGCGCTCTGGAGAACGGCTCCGCGCACCCCCGCTACGCGCGGAAGAGGGTCCCGCGGTGCACAGGCGATCGAGCTCCGACAGGAGGGGCGCTGGCAGGACATGCAGGTCCGCGATGCACCTCAGCTGCGCCCCGACGAGATCCCGGCGGGCCTCGAACCCTTGCTCCGCCAGTACGCTGGCCGCACGCGCGATATCGGAGGCACCCCCTGCGCGCCGGCGGGCGCGCGCGCGCGCACGCCGCGGGCGCGCCAGCCGAGCAACCTTTTATTCCGCACTGGTGTAAATCGCGGGCGAGGCGAACCGATGCGACACTGCCTGCGCGGCGAAGACGCCGACCCGCGTCCGCGCGCGCCGCTCGCCTAGAAAACGCTTCACGCCTCTTGACATGCCGGTCACCGCGTCGCGCCCAGGGGGCGGCCCGGGGGGCGGTCGGGCCAGCGCGGCCACCCGCGCGAATCGACGGCACTCTTCGCTCGTGCCAGCCCGATCGCACTAGCCGGCGGTTTCGCCGCCGCGCCCCTGCAGCTGCATGAGAGAACAGCAGCCATGCCGAACGCATAGAGCCGCGGCCTCGGCCGCCGCCGCATCGCTGAAACGCCCTGGGAAGCTACGGCGAAAGTCGCGGGAGAGCTCCATCTTGCGCAATGCCGGCTAGCGCGGCAGCCGGTTCCGCTTGCGCGCGCGCGCGCCCCGCGGTGCGCGCACGCGGGGCAGTCATACTAACATGCGGCACTCGCGGGCGGTGGCCCACAGCGGAAGGCCTCCGCGAGTTGTGCACGGACCCTCTTTCCCCCCAGACGCGAGAGCAAATCCCGCTCCTCGCGGCTGGGAAGGTCGGCCAGGTTCCTTGCCGACTCCACGCACTCTATCCACGCGTGGACCTGCCGCGGTGGCGTGGCCGCGCGCGCGTGTCTGGCGGCGCGCGGTTGCCGCGCTGCCTGGAGCGCCACTACCGCCGACCAGAATTGGCGCACGAGAAAATTATGGTCGCGTGACTTTGCGGCGCCCTTCCTGAAAGTGCACTCAGCGACGCTGTTGTCTGAGAAGAAGACCACGCGGCGGCTGGCGAGCGCGCGTGCCCACGTTGACAGAGCCACGCACTGCGCCAGCATCTCGAGCGCCGCGATCTCCTGATCATTGCGGGCGCGTAATCCGCTGCACCAATCGCGCAACGCCTGACGCGCGCGCGCGCCGCGGACCGTCGCGCTGAGACCTGAGAAATTCTTCTGGCGGGGCCATGTCGGCCCACTCGAACGTGTCTTCTGTGAGTAAAATTGCGGCGAGTCGCGCCGGGCTGCCGCGGGCGCCCGCCAGCACGAGCACCAGCGGGCGCGCGTCGCGGCATCGCCAGGGCCGCGCGCGGGCGATGTCCCGTGCCAGCACGTCTCGCCACCAGCGCAGCGCGTCGCTCGCGCGCCCCGGGAGGCGGGGCAGGGAACCGCACGCCTGGTCGAAGAGCGGTCGCACCATCGAGCGCCCCGCGCGCTCGAACACGTGGCAGCATGCCCACGACAGGCGACCCGCCATCTTCGACGCCTCGCCGGCCGTGAGCGCGCCTGACCTCAAGGCGCCGTCGATGACGGCAATCCACTGCTTTACTTTATCGTCGTCGGGCTTGACGCGGAAGCCCGACGCCGACGACCGGACGCGCAGCCCCAGGATCACGATCGACGGGCCCCACGCCATTTTTCGGTCCTGCATGGCGCTGGGCCCGAGGAGAGCGCGCACCAGCCTCGCAAAGCACTCGTCGGCGTGCTCCGCGAGGCCCTTCCTCTCAACCGAGAAGCAGTCGTCAAGGTAGCGCAACGCCGGGAGCCACAGCAGCTTGCGCGCCGCGGCCGCCATGAAGGCGCCCGCGCGCTCCCATCCGCGCACGCAGGCCAGGCCCCCGAAAGGCAGCGTGATGTGCTGGGCGACCATGACACGCCCGCGCAGGCGGTAGGTTACCCATGCGACCGCGCGGTGCCTAGGCAAGACCGGCACGCGCCTGAAGGCGGAGTCCACGTCCGCTTTCCAAAATTCGAGCTCAATCGAAATCTGCGCGCGCGCACGGGATTGACGCGCCGCTGCAGGCGGGATTGCGCGCGGCGCACCTCCTCGTGAAAGGCACTTGCCAGTGCAACCAACTGGTCTATCGTGTCGTGGCGCCATTTTTCCTCCACGCTGGTAGGGCCGTTGACCCTCGCGCGAGAATAGTCGTCGACGCATCGCACCTGCGCTGCGGCTCGCGGGCGCGGCCGACGCCAGGCCGCGCGGCGCGCAAGCCTTTGGGGGGCCGTCTGGCTTGTTCCCCTGCATTACTGAGAAGCGAGGTGCCAAAATCTTATCGTGCAGTGCCAAATCGTCGACCGGCACTGGCGATGTCATTCGCCCGAGTGCGGCGTCCGCCACTGCCCCAGCATGCAATTCGGCAGCGCGAGCGTCGTCGCGGAGACTAGCAATGATCGCCGCATTCTGCGCTTCCGCGCGGCCCATTAGATCGCTGACGGGCTCGCGCTCTTCGCGGGCAACGCGACGCTCGGCGACGCCGGAGGCTGGCAGCGCGCCCACGAACGGCGCCCCTTCGCGGAATCGGCGCTCAACGTCGTCGGCCCATCCGATCTCGGTCGCGATGGCGCCTAGGGCCGGGCCGTCGACATCGGAAACTGCGGCTCTGGCCGCCGCGCCCACGCCGCCCAGCCAGGCCCGCTGGGCCCCCGAACGTCTCGACTCGCAGCAGCGCGCCTCTATGGCTGTAATCGCGGCCCCCCTTTCGCTGAAGATCTGCCGCGCAGCGCGTGCGGGGTGGCGCGCGCGAAATGCGACTGTCGCGCCTGCTGGCAACTGCGCGACTTTGCCCAGTCGACACAGGCGCGGAGATCGTCGCGCAGGGGCGCGGCGTCTTGAAACCACGCCGCGCCCTTCGACGCGGTATTAATGACAAAGTCGATATCTGCCTTGTCTTCCCCCTGCGACGCTGCGGCGCTGGCGCGCGGAAGGCGCGGGGCATCGCGGCCGCGCTCTCCGCCTCGGCGCTGGACGCCAATTCTTCAAAACGCGGGAGCCACGAGCCCGCCGCGGCACTGCTTGCAGCGTTCCGCCCGTCAAGCACTGGCGCGCTCCGGTCTTCCGACGGGCACATTGCCCCAGAGGCCGTCGCTGGCGCCCGCGCCCGCCGGCCGACGGCCCCCAAGGGCTCGGGGCGCCCGCGCGCGAAGGAAGCGCGCCGCGCCTGTGATGCAGAGAGAGACCTGCCATCTGGCAAATTCGGCGCGGGCATGCCCGCGCTCTCGCGCTCCGCCACGCCTGGGCGCGCTTTCCGCGCGCGAGCGCGCGCTGCCGGCCGCGCGACGGTGCTCGCGCCTCAATCCTCGCGCTTGCGCTTCGGCGTGCGCGGCTGCTCTGTGCCCCGCGCTGCGTCGTGCTTGCCTTTGCCCTTCGCGTGGGCCCGCGATTCCCAGGACTTGCCCCAGCTCTTGGGCTCCCAGGACTTGCCCCAGCCCTTGTCGCTCTCGGCATGCTGGGACTTGCCCTTGCCTTTCCCCTTGGACTCCGCATGGGGAGCGCCCTGGCTGCTGCCCTTCTGCTGCCGGTCGGAGAGAATGGGATGCCCGCGAGCCGTGTACTCGCGCTCGGCGCGTATGCACAGGCTCTGCTCTTGCTGCAGCGCGTCGCGGTTGACGTTAAAGGAGCTGGAGTCACTGGCGCGATCGGCCCACTCCCGCCTGGCCAGCTCGTCATAGATGACCGCCAGGGCTGTGGACTTGCGCACCCCGCGCGCCTGCCCGCAACGCGCGCGGGCGGCGGCCGGCCTCGGCCGCGAGACCAGGGAAGGGAGTTCGCCTGCAGCGCGATCTGCATGACGACGTCCTTGTGCGCCATCGCGGCGGCCAGTTCAATCCGGCCCGCGAAGCTCGCGGCCAGGGCCCACCGGTCGAACGCGACCAACCAGGGCATGAGCGACAGCCCTCGCGAGGCGGCGGCTCCGCCCAGAATGCGCGCGCCAAAAGAGCGCGCCTTCTTTGTTCGCGCCCGCGCCGCCCTGACCGCCGCGCTTCTCCACCGCCCAGCGCGGCAGCTACATCTTCAAATCGCTGTAAATGAACGGTCTCGCGATCCCCTTCGCATGGGCCGCTTTGACCTGCGCCGCTCCGAAGCGCCGCGTGCGAACGCTGAGCGATACACCGCGCGCGCGCGGGCGCCTGGCTGTCGAGCCAGTCGCACGACGCCGGCGACGGCCAGCAAGTAGACGGCAAATCGCTGAGGCGGATGTCGCCCAGCTTCGCGCCGATGTCGACGCGCGCGGCCGCAGTCGGCTTGCGCGCGAGTGCGCCCACTAGCGCAGCGACAAGGTCATTCGACCCCCGCGCCGCCCCGTCGTCGCAGCGGGCGGCGGCCATGCGCCCCGCCTCGGCCCTGTCGGCGTTCTCTGCGGCACGCTTGACGGCACGGTCGAGGAAGGCTACCTTCCCACCGTCGAGGCCGCCCTTGTCGAACGAACTCTCATGAATGTTGAGCCCGACTAGGTCTTGTTCAACCTGGCACGCGCTGTGCGCGACAGACGGACCGAGAAAGCGCGCGGCGCTCGCCGTGACAGAATTCGCGTGAAATGCTGCAATGACGTCGCGGAGGCATTCCTCGTCGCGCTTTGCGTGCGCGTCGACGCCAGACAGAAAAGCTTGCAAATCCGCCATGGGTGCGAGCGGGCGCCGCCTGTTAACGCGCACGACGCGCTCGCGCGCACTCTGTCCGCGCTCAGCTGCAGCTCGCGCACCGAAGCCGACCACGTACACACGGGCCTCGTTCGGCCACCTAAATGACGCACGCTAAGCGTGCACGGAAGGGGCGTAGACGTCGAATCGCGTCGGAACAGCCCCCGCTCGGAAGTGCGCTCGCGCGCCACACGTGCGGCGCAGACGTCGAATTGCGTCTTAATCTGACCTCGTTCGGTCGGTCGCTCGCTATCCTCGTTCGGATGCGGCGTGGACGTCGAATTGCGTCTAATCGGACCTAGTTCGGTCGTTCGCTCGCTATCCTCGTTCGGATGCGGCGTAGACGTCGAATTGCGTCTTACTTTGACCTCGTCCGGTCGTTCGCTCGCTATCCTCGTTCGGATGCGGCGTAGACGTCGAATTGCGTCTGATCGGACCTTGTTCGGTCGTTCGCTCGCGATCCTCGTCGGATGCGGCGTAGACGTCGAATTGCGTCTTAAGTTGACCTCTTTCGGTCGTTCGCTCGCTATCCTCGTTCGGATGCGGCGTAGACGTCGAAGTGCGTCTAATCGGACCTAGTTCGGTCGTACGCTCGCTAACGTCGGACGGCTGCGGCGTAGACGTCGAATTGCGTCTAATTTGACCACGTTCGGTCGTTCGCACGCGGCCCACGCTCGGATGCGGCGCTGGCGTCGAGTCGCGCCTCCAACGACCTCGTTAGGCCGAAACGCAGACTGGACCTAAATTAGGTCCCGTAGTCACTAGCAGAGTAACGGGAAGTCGCCCTGGCATCTTTTCGAGCCCGGCCAAACGACGAGGGAATCGGTACCTGCGGGGGGAGAGGAGAGCGAGGAAGGAACCTGGCAACGGCGGAGGCACCGCGCGCGGGGGGAAGGGGGAGGGAACCTGCACGAGGGGCAGGAGGGCAGCGCGGCGAAGACCGGCGCGCGCGCGCGGAAGCAGCAAGCAGGGGCGGGCGGCGGCGCAAGGCGAAGCGGCACGCAACGAGCAGGCAGGCGGCGGCAAGCAGCACCGCAGGGCAAAGCAGCACGCAGCGAGCAGGCGAGCGGCGGCAAGCGGCAGCGACGAGCAGGCGGCAGCGCGCGGGGCGACGGCCAACGCGCGCGGTCGCGCGCGCCCCGCGCTCAAATCCCGAGCGCGGGGCGCGCGCCCCAGGCACGCACAAACCTGTGGTACCTGCGCGCGGCCGCGGCGGGCAGCGGCCGCGCGCGGGGCGGGGGCGCGCGGGCCTGCCCACATCGCCTGCGGCGCGCCGCGGCGCGCGCGAGCCAACCGGCGGCGCGGCGACTGCTCGCGCCTGCGTCCGCCGCGTGCGCCTGGGGCCAGCGAGTGTGTGCGATGGAACCAGGGGCCGAACTCGTTCCATACACTCAATAGGAATCCTTGTGCACAGGCTTTCAATGGGAATCCATTTGCATTGGGTTTCAATAGGAATCTTTGTGTAGAGGCTTTCGGTTAGAATCCTTTTTGTAGAGACTCTCAATGGGAATCATTTTGCACAGCCTGTCACTAGGAATCCATTTGTATTTGGTTCCAGTAGGAATCCTTGCGTAGAGGCTCTCAATAGGAATCCTTTTGTGGAGGCTCTCAATGGGAATTTGTTGTACAAGCTCTCAATGGGAATCCATTTGTATTGGGTTTCAGTCGGAAACCTTGTGTTGAGGCTTTCAATGAGAATCCGTTTTGTAGAGACTCTCAATGGGAATCCTTTTGCAAAGGCTTTCAATAGGAATTTGTTTGTAAAGGCTGTCAATAGGAATCCTTCTGCAGTGGCTCTTAATAGGAATCTGTTTGTGGAGGCTTTCAATGGGAATATTTTTGTAGAGGCTCTCAATAGGAATCCTTCTGCATTTGCTTCAAATTGGAGTCCTTCTGCAAAGGCTCTCCGTGAAAAATCTTTAATAGGGGCTCTCGAAAGGAATTCTTGTGTGTCGGCTTTCAATGGGATTCCTTGTGTAGAGGCTCTCAATAGGAATCCATTTGTCGAGGTTCTCAACAGGAATCCTTTTGCACGGGCTCTCAATAGGCCCCAATAAGGTAAAATATTGGGCGTTGCTTCGGACACGGAGGTTGTTGACTACAGGGTGTTGTCGCGTAGACGGAGACAGTAGAGTACAGGGTGGTGCGTGCTACAAAGAAGGCGAGCCGGCGTGCGGGCGGCGGACCGGGAGGCGGCGGGCGGGAGCCGGCGCGCGGCCGGCGGGCGGGCGGGCGGGGATTCTAATAGACTCCTTAATGATTTTCTCCTGCAGCGGGAGCCTGTTAAAAACTGGGCGTGGTCTTGGAGATGGAGGCTGTTGACTACAGGGCGTTGTCTTGAAGATAGAGCAATTTTGTACAGGGTGGTGCGGGGCACAAAGAAGGCGGGCGGGCGGGCGGGCCGGCGGGCGGGCGGGGATTTGAATACACTCCTTAATGATTTTCTCTTGCAGCGGGAGCCTGTTGAATACTGGGCGTTGTCTTGGAGGCGGACTCTGTTGACTACAAGATGCTGTCTTGGAGACGGAGGCAATTGATTAAAGGGTGGTGCCTGCAACAAAGATCGCTGACTACAGGGTGTCGTCTTGGAGACGGAGACAGTTCAGTACAGGGTGGTGCGTGCTACAGAGAAAACGGGCGGTCGGGCAGTCGGGCGGCGTGCGGGCGGGCGGGGATTTGAATAGACTCCTTAATGTTTTTGGAAGGTTTTTGGGCCTACCCCTCGTGGAACCTTCCTGAGGAAGGTTTCAGGAAGGTTTTTGGAAGGTTTTTTTGGAAGGTTGTTGGAAGGTTGTTGGGAGGTTTTTGTTTTGAAAGGTTTTTGGAAGGTGTTTGGAAGGTTGTGTTTGAAGGTTGTTCGGAAGGTTATTGGAAAGTTGTTGGAAGGTGTTTTAGAAGGTGATTGGAAGACTGTTGGAATGGTTTGGGCGGTGTCGCTAAATGCTGGAAGGTTCTAGGAAGGTTTTAGGAAGGTGTTTGGCAAGTTGTTTTGGACGGGGTTTGAAAGGTTTTAGGAAGGTGTTTGGAAGGTGTATGGAAGGTGTTTGCACGGTTGTTTGAAGGTGTTTGGAAAGAGAAAAAACAACACACAAACAAAAAAAACAAAACTTCCTGAAACCGTCGTACAACCATTCTCGGCAAAGTTCCAGGATCCCTTGGACCTTCCGAAAAACCTTCCTAAAACCTCCCTCAGGAAGGTTTCAGGATTCCTGGAACCTTCCAAAAAACCCTGCCTGAAACCTTCCTCAGGAAGGTTCTAGGATTCCGGGAACCGTCCAAAAAATCCGTCCTGGAACCTTCCTCAGGAAGGTTTTTGGAAGGTTTTTGGGCCAACCCCTCCTGGAACCTTCCTGAAGGCGGTTTTTGGAAGGTGTTTGGAAGGTTGTTTGGAAGGTTTGTGGAAGGTGTTTGAAAGGTTGTTTGTAAGGTGTGTGGAAGGTTGTTGGAAGGTTGTTTGGAAGGTTTTGACAGGTTTTTGGAGGCTTTGTTGGAAGGTTGTGTGGAAGGTTGTTGGAAGGTGTTCGAAATGTATTGGGCGGTTTCGCTAAATGCTGGCAGGTGTTTGGAAGGTCTAAAGAAGGTCGTTGGAAGGTTGTTTGGAAGGTGTTTGGAAGGTTTTAAGAAAGTGTTTTTTGTTTGTGCAAGGTGTTTGGAAGGTTTTAGGAGGAAAAAAAAAACTTCCTGGAAACGTTCGAAAACCTTCCTCAGGAAAGTTCCAGGATTCCGGGAACCTTCCAAAGAACCTTCCTAAAACCTTCCTCAGGAAGGTTTGACAATTCCGGGAACCTTCCAAAAAAAAACCCTGCCTGAAACCTTCAGGAAGGTTTTTTGGGTGGTTTTTGGGCCAACCCCTCCTGGAACCTTCCTGAGGAAGGCTTTAGGAAGGTTTCTGGAAGGTTTGTTGGAAGGTTGTTGGAAGGCGTTTGGAAGGTTATTCGGAAGGTTTGTGGAAGGTTTCTGGAAGGTTGTTCGGAAGGTTTTTGGCAGGGTTGTGGAAGGTTGTTTGGAAGCTCGTTTGGAAGGTTGTTGGAAGTTGTTTCCCCACATGTTTAGTGGGGTGCTGGTTTTCTTCACTGCCGCGCCGCACCCGCGTCTCACCTCCTCCTCCTTCTCCTCTCCCTCCTCTTCACTCTTCCCTCACCCACAGCACAGCACAGCACAGTTCCTCACATGCTTCGTGGGGTTCTGGTTCCCCACATGTTTCGCGGGGTTTTGGTTTTCCCCATGTTTCGTGGGGTTATGGTTTTCTTCTCTGCCGCGTCGCACCCGCGTCTCCTCACACACACACACACACACACACCTCCCCTCCCCCCCCACCCACACACACACACAGCACAGCACAGCTCAGCTCAGCTCAGCTCAGCTCAGCTCAGCATAGCTCAGGCAGGGGTGGCACTTTCTCGACACCAGAGAGGGTGCGCAGGGGGTGGTCCCTCAGCGCGGTCTCTATGCGCGCCAGGGCCGGAGAGCGTGGCAGGGGTGGCATTTTCCCGACACCAGAGAGGGTGCGCAGGGGGTGGTCCCTCAGCGCGGTCTCTATGCGCGCCAGGGTCGGAGAGCGTGGCAGGGGTGGCATTTTCCGACACCAGAGAGGGTGCACAGGGGGTGGTCCCTCAGCGCGGTCTCTATGCGTGCCAGGGTCGGAGAGCGTGGCAGGGGTGGCACTTTCTCGACACCAGAGAGGGTGCGCAGGGGGTGGTCCCTCAGCGCGGTCTCTATGCGTGCCAGGGTCGGAGAGCGTGCAGGGGTGGCACTTTCTGGACACCAGAGAGGGTGCGCACGGGGTGGTCCCTCAGCGCGGTCTCTATGCGCGCCAGGGTCGGAGAGCGCGGCAGGGGCGGCACTTTCTCGACACCAGAGAGGGTGCGCAGGGGGTGGTCCCTCAGCGCGGTCCCTATGCGCGCCAGGGTCGGAGAGCGTGGCAGGGGTGGCATTTTCCCGACACCAGAGAGGGTGGTCCCTCAGCATGCGCGCCAGGGCCGGAGAGCGTGGCAGGGGTGGCATTTTCCCGACACCAGAGAGGGTGCGCAGGGGGTGGTCCCTCGGCGCGGTCTGTATGCGCGCCAGGGTCGGAGAGCGCGGCAGGGGCGGCACTTTCTCGACACCAGAGAGGGTGCGCAGGGGGTGGTCCCTCAGCGCGGTCCCTATGCGCGCCAGGGCCGGAGAGCGTGGCAGGGGTGGCATTTTCCCGACACCAGCGAGGGTGTACAGGGGGTGGTCCCTCAGCGCGGTCTCTATGCCAGTGTCGGAGAGCGTGGCAGGGGTGGCACTTTCTCGACACCAGAGAGGGTGCGCAGGGGGTGGTCCCTCAGCGCGGTCTCTCCGCTCCAGCTCGGGGGTAGCGCCCATCAAAGCCTCCCCCCCTTCCTGAGGAAGGTTTTAGGAAGGTTTTTTTGGACGGTCCAAGGAATCCTGGAACCTTCCTGAGGAAGGTTTTAGGAACGTTTCAGGCAGGCTGTTTCCCCAAAACCTTGCAAAAACATTACAACAACCTTCCAAAAACCTTGCAAACAACCTTCCAAAACCTTCCTACAACCTTCCTGAAACCTGCCAGCATTTAGCGAAACCGCCCAATACATTCCAACAGTCTTCCAAAAACCTTCCAACATAAACCTGCCAAAAAACATTCCCAAAACCTTCCAAACACGTTCCAAAATACCTCCCGATAACCTTCCAAAAACCTTCCAAAGAACCTTCCAAAAACCTTTCTAAAACCTTCCTCAGGAAGGTTCCGGGAGGGGTTGGCCCAAAAACCATCCAAAAGCGTTCCTGTCAGCGGCCTCCGTCTCCAAGACAGCGCCCAGTATTCAACAGGCTCCCGCTGCAAAAGAAAATCATTAAGGAGTCTATTAAAATCCCCGCCCGCCCGCCCGCCGCCCGCCTGCCCGACCGCCCGGTTTCTCTGTAGCACGCGCCACCCTGTACTGAACTGTCTCCGTCTCCAAGACAACACCCTGTAGTCAGCGATCTCTGCCTCAGTCTCCAAGACAACATCCTATAGTCGACAGAGTCCGTCTCCAAGACAACGCCCAGTATTCAACAGGCTCCCGCTGCAAGAGAAAATCATTAAGGAGTGTATTCAAATCCCCGCCCGCCAGCCGGCCCGCCCGCCCGCCGTTGCCCGCCCACCCGCCCGCCCGCCCGCCTTCTTTGTGCCACGCACCACCCTGAACTCAAGTGCCTCCATCTCCAAGACAACACCCTGTAGTCAACAGCCTCCATCTCCAAGACCACGCCCAGTTTTCAACAGGCTGCCGCTGCAGGAGAAAATCATTAAGGAGTCTATCAAAATCCCCGCCCGCCCGCCCGCTGGCCGCGCGTCGGCTCCCGCCCGCCGCCTCCCGCTCCGCCGCCCGCACGCCGGCTCGCCTTCTTTGTAGCACGCACCACCCTGTACTCAACTGTCTCCGTCTACGCGACAACACCCTGTAGTCAACAACCTCCGTGTCCGAAACAACGACCAATATTCTACCCTAGTGGAGCTTAAGGCAAATGGTTTTGCCTGTTGAGAGCCCGTGCAAAGGGATTCCTGTCAAGAGCCTCGACAAAAGGATTCCTATTGACAGCCTCTACACAAGGATTCCCACTGAAAGCCAATACAAAAGAATTCCTATAGAGAGCCCCTATTAAAGACTTTTTTTTTATGGAGAGCCTCTGCAGAAGGATTCCTAGTGGAAGCCCATGCAAAAGGATTCCTATTGAGAGCGTCTACAAAAGGGTTCCCATTGAAAGCCTCCACCAAAAGATTCCTATTGAGAGCCACTACGGAAGGATTCCTATTGACAGCCTTTACGAAAGGATTCCTATTGAAAGCCTTTGCACAAGGAATCCCATTGACAGTCTCTACAAAAAGGATTATCATTGAAAACCTCTACACATGGCTTCCTACCGAAACCCAATACAAATGGATTCCCATTGAGAGCTTGTACAACAAATTCCCATTGAGAGCCTCCACAAAAGGATTCCTATTGAGAGCCTCTACACAAGGATTCCTACTGAAACCAAATACAAATGGATTCCTAGTGACAGGCTGTGCAAAATGACTCCCATTGAGAGTCTCTACAAAAAGGATTCGAACCAAAAGCCTCTACACAAGGATTCCTATTGAAACCCAATGCAAATGGATTCCCATTGAAAGCCTGTGCACAAGGATTCCTATTGAGGACCTCCACAGAGGGATTCCTATTGACAGCCTCTACACCGGGATTCCTATTGGAAGCCAATACAAAAAGATGCTTAGTGAGAGCCCATACAAAAAAAGTGTCCTATTGAGTGCCTCTACAGCAGGACCGCCCGCCCGCCCGCCCGCTTTTTTGTAGCGTGCACCGCCCTGTACTCAACTGCCTCCGTCTCCAAGACAACATCCTGTAGTCAACAGCTTCCGTCTTCAAGACAATGCCCAGTATTCAACAAGCTCCCGCTGCAAGAAGAAAGCATGAAGAAGTCGATTCAAATCCCCGCCCGCCAGCCCGCCGCCCCCCCGCCCGCTCGCCCACCCGCCCGCCCGCCTTCATTATAGCACGCGCCACCCTGTACTCACCTGCCTCCGTCTCCTAGACAATACCCTGCAATCAACAGCCTCCGTCTCCAAGACAACGCCCAGTATTCAACAGGCTCCCGCTGCAGAAGAAAATCATCAAAAAGTCTGTTAAAATCCCCGCCCGCCCGCCCGCCGCCTGCCCGCCGGCCGCCTCCCGCTCCGCCGCCCGCACGCCGGCTCGCCATCTTTGCACCACGCACAACCCTGTACTGAAGGTTTTGAGAACACCTTCCTGGAACCTTCCTAAACCCTTCCTCAGGCAGGTTTTTGGCAGGTGTGGACAAACGTTCCTGAAACCTCACCAATACCTTCCTCAGGAAGGTTTGTGGTAGGTTGTTGGAAGGGTATATATATACATATATATATATATATACATACATACATACATACATACATACATACATACATACATACATACATACACACATACATACGTTATATATATATATATATGAAACCTTCCTAAAACCTTCCTCCGGAAGGTTCTTGGGAGGTTGTTGGAAGTTATCGTATTTTTCTTTTTTGGGGGGAAACAAAGGGGGGGGGAAGACAAAAAAAAAACAAACAAACAAAAAAACAAAAAAAAACTGCCGGAAACCTTTGTAAAACCTTCCTTCGGAAGGTGTTTGGAAGATGTTTGGAAAGGTTCTGGAAAAAACCTTCCCGGAACCTTCCTCGAACCTTCCGCCGGAAGGTTTTCGGGAGGTGTTTGGAAGGTGTTTGGAAAAAAACCTTCCTGGAACCTTTTCAAAACCTTCGCCGGGAAGGTTTTTTTGGGGGGGGCGTTGTAAGGTGGTTGTAAGGTTGCTGTTGAAAAACCTTCCTGAAACCTCCCTAAAACATTCCTCCGGAAGGTTGTTGGAAGGTTGTTGAAAGGTTGTTGGGAAATCCTTCCTGGAACCTTCTTTAAAAACTTCCTCATGAAGGTTGTTGTAAGGTGTTTGAGAAGCTGTTGGAAGAAAAAAAATTCCTGAAACCTTCGGGTAACCTTCCTCTGGCAGGTTTTTGTGTTTTTTGTTGGAAGGTTGTTTGGAAGGTTGTTGGGAAAAAACCTTCCTGGAACCTTCCTACACCTTCCTCAGGAAGATGTTCGGAAGGTCGTGGGAAAACCTTCCTGCAACCTTCCTAAAACCTTCCGCAGGAAGGTTTTCGTAAGGTGTTTGGAAGGTCGTTGGGCAAATCGCCCTGGAACCTTCCTTTAAACGTTCCTCGGGAAGGTTTTTGGAAGGTTGTTTTGAACGGTGTTTGGGAAAAAACCTTCCTGAAACCTTTCTCAACCCTTCCTCCGAAAGGTCGTGAAAAGGTGCTTGGAAGGTTTTGGGGGCAACCTTCCTGCAACCTTCCGAAAACCTTCCTCGGGAAAGTGTTTGAGGGGTTTTGAGAAAAACCGCCCCGGAACCTTCCTCAAACCTTCCTCAGGAAGGTTTTTGGGAGGCCATTGGAAGGTTGTCGGAAAAAAACTTCCCTGAAATCTTTCGAAAACCTTCCTCGGGAAGGTTTTCGGAAGGTTCGAGGGTTGGTTTGTGAAGCCTTCCTGGAACCTTCCTGAAACATTCCACGGGAAGGTGTTTGGAAAGCTGCTGAAAAAAAACTCCCTGAAATCCCCCTAAAACCTTCCTCCGGAACGTCGTTGGAATGTTTTTTGAAAGGATTTTGGAGAGAGAGAGAGAGAGAGAGAAAGAGAGAGAAAGAGAGAGAGAGAGAGGAAGGAGGAAAATAAAAAACGCCCTGGAACCGCCCTAAAACCTTCCCCCGGAAGGTTTTCGGAAGAGGTCTGGAAGGTGTTTGGAAAAACTTCCTGGAACCTCCCTAAAACCTTCCTCAGGAAGGTGTTCGGGAAGTTTTCGGAAAGCTTGCTGGACAAACCTTTCTGGAACCTTCCTAAAACCTTCCTGAAACCTTCCTCGGGAAAGTTTTTCGAAGGTATGCGAAGAACCTTCCTGGAACCTTCCTAAAACCTTCCTCGGGAAGGTTTTCGGATATTGTTCGAAACGCTTTTGGAAGAACAAACAACCAGGAAGAAGAAGAAAAAACAAAAAAAACTGAAACCTTCCTCTGGAAGGTTGTTGGTGGGTGTTTAGAATGCTTTCGGGAAACGTTCCTGAAACCTTCGCGCAACCCTCGTCAGGAAGGTTTGTGGAAGGTGGTTGGAAAGCCTGGTTGGGGAAACCTGGGAACCTTCCTAAAACAATCCTCAGGAAGGTGTTCGGAAGGTTTGTGGAAGGCTTGTTGGGCAAACTTTCCTGAAACCTTCCCAAAACCTTCCTCAGGAAGGCTTTTGGAAGGTATGTGAAAAAAACCTCCCTGAAACCTTCCTAGAACCTTCCTCCGGAAAGTGTTCGGAAATTGTTTGAAACGTTTTTTTTTTTTGGGGGGGGTATATATATATATATATATATAAAAATCCTGAAACCTGCCTCTGGAAGGTTGTTGGTGGGTGTTTCAAATGCTTTCGGGAAACGTTCCTGAAACCTTCGCGCAAGCTCCCTCGGGAAGGTTTGTGGAAGGTGGTTGGAAGGCCTGGCTGGGGAAACCTGGGGGCCTTCCTAAAACCTTCCTCAGGGAGGTTGCTGGAAGGTTTGAAGGTTTTTGGAAGGCTTGTTTGAAAAACCGTCCTGGCACCTTCCGAAAACCTTCCTCAGGGAGGTTGTTGCAAGAAAGCTGGTTGGGAAAAACCTTCCTGTAACCTTCCTAAAAACCTTCCTCTGGAAGGTGTTCGGAAAGGTGTTTGGAAGGCGCTTGGGAAAACATTCCTGGAACCTTCCTAAAACGAAAAAAAAACTTCCTGGAACCTCCCGACAAAGTCTTTCCTCTGAGAATCGGGGTAAGATGACAAAGGAATCAAGATCTCACGTTCACTCTGCTCAGGGAGAGAGGGGACGGGATGAGACATAGATAAGACAAGTAACCGCTAAGCAAGACTACTCCATCAGGAATGCGAAGGGAGGAGGCCGGCTGGCCTACGACCGACGACGCACGACGGCCGAGGGCTGGCGCGCACCTTTTCTCTCCTGCAAGCCAAGGTTGGCTTGTTCGAGCAATCATACAGCTGCGGAACGCGGCTGTTAGTTCCAGTGGGCAGTGCAATGCATGCAAACTAAGTTATGTCTTAATTCAATATGAGGCGGAGAGGAGCTCATTTACTCCCCCCGCGGCGGGCCGCGTAGAGCCCATCCAGCCACAGCACCCCCGGCCTGTCCATTTGCACAACCACCGGAGCCAACCCGAAAAAGCTTTTACAGCTCAACGGTGGCTGCCAGGGGGCCAAGGGCCGAAGAGGCTCGACGCTTCCCACCATTATGATAAATAAATTTTCTCCGCTGGACCAGCTTAGCCGACCAGCAGAGGTGTCCGCATCCAACACGCGTTCCGCGCGTGGATAAAATTGTCTTGCACGCGCCTGCCGCGACTGAGTCACGCGGGCGAAACTCAGTTCAGGTCCTGCCACGGGTTGGGCCCGTCCTCTTCTCTGGGCGGCGCCGGAAGCGGCGGGTTCGACGACGCCGATCCTCCCGTCTGTACCTCCGCGCCACGAGGCGTGCGGGACCGCCCTCTTCCTTTTTCAGCGTCGCTCTTAGATGCTGTCCCTTTTGGCGGGAAGCGTAAGCCGTGCCCCAATGTTGATAGCACGTGCCAGTAATTCAGAGTGTGCCACTCGGCGTCGGGAAGCCACCTGATCCTGCTCCGATGGACGCAGTACCCGGCGTGGGTTCCGTTCACGCAGCGCGGGTAGGACTTGGACGGGTCATACTCGTCGCCGTTGCCCGCAGCACTGCCGGCAGCATCCGCGGCCGCGCTGGCGGCAGCATTCATGGCCGCGCCGGCGGCAGCATCCATGGCCCCATCGCGCGCGCGTCGTGAATCCGACCGATCCCTCACGTTGGGATGTTGAGGGTATGTCTCCCTAGTCGTCACGGCTGAGCCGGCGACTGAACGCGGGGATTCGGTGGCTTTTTCGGGTACCTGAGCGTCTGAGACGCCAGGTCTAAGAGGCGGAGGGCGCGATAAAGGTCTAGCCTTTGGTCCAGCCGGCGCCCGTGGCCCCGCGATCTCGGCTTCGCCGTCGTGGTCTGGATTGTTATTCCTACGATCGCTCATGAATTGTATGACACTCCTGGCAGCAGTCGCTGCGGCGACACCCTATTTTCCGCGCGCAGTACGGAAGGGCCCATGATCTTTGTCCTGGAGTTCAGTACCAGGGTCCGGATATTTATCCTGGAGCCAAGAAATGGCCCTGTATAAGAGCACCGCGGCAACGGACATCATTCTGCACTTTCCTGCCCATCTTGTGGGCCCACTTCTCTATTATGTCGTCCGTTTGAACAGCCGCACGGATGCGGCAGTCCAAGGCGCACTCGTCGGTCCGTCTTTTCGAAGCAACATTTTCCGTGCCTGCCATTTCGGGACGAATGATTCGCCCCGGGTAACCAATAAAGTGATCTTCCGATATGAAGAAGCTGATTATTTCGCGATCAATTGCAAATATCATTACGGGCCGAAGGCCCAGTTGCATTTGTTGTACTGGTGCCAACCAACTGTCATGTACTATGGTCTGGAGTCTGAATGATCTCTGGGATCACGTGTTCTGTCGTTCCGGTCAGGGTAACCCTGCCGGGATTAGTAGGGTTTGTTCCTGCGTGTTCAACTACGTAGTGGGCGGCAGTCTCCCGAACTTCTCCCCCGAACAATCTTAGTTTGATCAAAGGATCATCGCGGTGAAAGTATACGTGTCCCTCAGAATGGTCAAGGGCGATGCTTCCGTCAATTATCAGCGCGGCCTTAGGCCCGCCGATTGCAGTGAGATCCAGATCCGTTTGTGATTGTTCGCGCGCCATCGCGGCTTCGCCGGTGGCATGTCGCAACACTGGGATGATAAGGGGATGGTCCCGACACATGCTAACCCGTCTTGAAACAGACTGAGATCTGCGAATCGGCCTCGCTCTAAAAAAATTCTCCCAGGCGACTGGTAACCGCGCAAGAGGGTCGTTGTTTTCGGCGTTGTTCCCGTTACCCTCGTCCAATGCGCCAAACCAGGGTCTACCAAAATTTACCGCGCCATCTCTTGTAGCAAATGTCGGAACAAAGACATTGGTTCTAGTCGTGTTGTTGAACCACCTCTCCCAGCCAGTCCGAGGAGTGACTAAGTCATCCTCTTCGTCAGGCCAATGAATGGCCTCCAGGGCTGGGCGGGATCTCGGGAGATCGCATTGATCAAACTTAGTTTCCCACAATTTCGGCCACCAGGTATTAATAGGCGGGGTTTGCCTATTTACGTTTCTGGCTGAATATTTAAGTCACGATATGAACCTTTTGACCAAAGGTTTCAAATATTGGAAGAAGGGAGCATGTCGCGCCGGAGGCTGAGCCTCGACGTTTTCTGGGACCCAAGCTGGAAAATTGCCGGGCTGGCTATTGCCAAATATCGTGCCAGCGGCCGCCATTGTAGCAACCTGTCCAGAGGCCCATCTTCGCTCCTGCTGATTGTTGTTGCTGACGTTTTTCATGACATTCGAAAAGCTCTCGCTTGCCTCTGTATACGCGCCTGTATATATTCGTGGCGATTGAATGATAGACTTCTTCATGATCCACCGCTATGAAGAGGCCGTGTGCCTCTAGGGACTGAGGGGTAATTTTGCGATTCCACGTCTGGGTCATGCAATCGTGCGTGACCCTGTATTTGTATTTGACTGGACAATTGCAGACAGGACAATTGGCAAAACCTGTCCTCGCCCAGTGGTATCGGCCACACAGGAACCTCCCGTCGTCATTCCAAGGGATGGATATAATTCGATCCTGGATCGCGGTCGACAATCTTGGCCTGTGGTTCCAATCAATGATTATTCTCTCGTCTGTATGAATCCAGGCAATAATCGACTCATTGTCGAAGGCGACCTCGTATGAAGACAACTCGCGATTGAAGAGTACCGCCCAGCGCATCTGATCTTCCTGTTTCACAAGGGAGACGGCCTTGTCGATGTCAGTGAACCTCGGCACTTCTCGAAACACTAGGGCCCCATCCGGGCAAACCCTGTATGAGAAGCGAGTAAGCACTCTGCCGGTAAAAACAAGAACCAGATCCCATAGCTCATGGTGATTGGGGAGATGCGGCCATAGGTGGCGGGTGTCATCTGCGGGCCAAGTCCCCACCGATGGCGGCCCCCCTCCCTGGGCCGGGTTATTCATGGGTACTAGAGTTCTCGCAGCGAGTGGCTGTCCATGTCTCCGCTGGTTTAGCCACGGAGGAACATCCGAGGGATCAGGCATTGTTGGGCTATTGTTTGCTGGAAGCAATCGCAACAATTCATGATCTGCGTCATGGCAAAGCCCAGAGTCGCTCTGCGGGAAGCGAACACTTCCACTCGTAGATTCCAGAAATGTTTGAACGTCTGTGATATGAAGAAGAGAGCCGCGACTCCTGACTTGGCCAGGGTCACACGGGTCGCACATCCTTTCAATTGAAGCAGCGAACGTTGAATGTCCCTGGCATGCCCTTTAGAATATGGGCACTGGCATATCCCATCCGTCTTCTTCTTGCAATGAGCCCCTCTTGTGTCGCTCCCACATGGCGTGGACTTGTGTTCCAATAATCTTGGGACTATCAATGGGAAAGATTCCTAAAACTTCGACCATCCCTGGCGGCAACGCAGCTAAGCTGTGCGCGGCCAGGGCGCACGACTGGAAAGTAAAACCACCATCTGTTAGTTTTCTGCACCAGGTCTCCAAAGTAGACCAGCCTCCCGACGATCTAGCATAGTCAGAGCAATGCCTCGCGAGGTATATAGCGCACTGGCCTATCTTCTTGGCCAGTGCGTCCGATCTGTAGTTCAGGCCACTCCAGGTGTCCGAGCTGCCTAAGGCAGCCGGGCTTTCTTCACTATCTTCTCCAACTATAAGCGGCTGCAGGCACGCATAGGCTCCAGGGGTAAACCCGTCTGGAACATCATCGGAATGAAATTCGGCTCTTATGTAATCCTTTGCGCGCGCGAAAGATCCATCGTCCTGGCTGAGGCCCCCCAATACTGCAAAGATTGGGTCTTCCACGAAATCGGCCATATATCGAAGCGTAATTCCTGTTCGACTGCGGATGGCTTCGACGCGCGGCGGCACGGGGCCCGTAATGTGGGCGTCTTGGATCGTTTGCTTTAGTGGTCCAGGCGTACTCCGAAGTATATGTTGACGTTCTTCTGTCGTCACATACAACCGTTTTTCTTGAAATACAGCAGCATGCCCCACTGTGACGTTTCGATCTCCCTGGGTAGGATCCCTGTATAGTGGCTGGCTCTGACTTTTGTCTGGAGCAGGCGGAACACTCAATCTGCGAAACATATTCTCAAATGCTGGTCCAAACGGAAAAGCCTCGTCGTCCATTGACTCTAGAAACGGGGGATCTTCTTCGTATGGGAACGTCGTACAAAAGTCCTCCGTTCCCGCGTCCGTCTCAGGGATCTCCGGATGGCCTGAGGCCTCCGGTGGCGGCTGAGCTGCGTGCTTGGGAACATGCGATGTCCCTTCATCTGACGGCACCTGTGTTGGACTCGATGGTTGGTCTTGTGCCTCATGGCGTCTCTCTTGCTCCGCCCCGGTGGAACGGGGCGGAGGCATCGGGGGGTTCTCCGTCGCAGCTGAGCCGGGCGGAGGGGCAGGAGGAGTAGGCACTCTTATCTTACTCATCCCAGAGCCACCTGCCTCTGTACGTCTTGGCCACCTAGGTCTCTCCGCTTCTATCGGAGTGCGCACAAATTTCGGATCCCATTTTAAAAGCTGTCCGACAATAGCATCAGCAAAATCATTCCATGCGGCGGAATATGTGTTCAGCTCATGTATTTCCGTCTTGTATGTTTATCTCATAAACACACTTTGCTGCCTTAATAAACGATGCTGCTGCAACTCTGAATCTCCTCATCGGAGGGGTTTCGTCCGGGGCGTCGCGCGCCCTCGACCGTAGCCCCCTCAAACGGTAGAAGAACTCTTTTTCATTTCTCAACGCCGAGCTGGCTCTCGGGGGCTCAAAATGCAAACATGAGACCTCTCTTAAGGTCAGTAAGATAGAAGTAATGTCAACGTCTCCTTCCAATATCGGCAAATCCTGAGACGAATGATCCCCATCCGAGTGAGTCGCGGGGTTTGCGCCCTGAGCATCCAATGGATCGTCGTTTCCATCTTGTCCAGGAGCGCCTTCTTCAGCTGAGGCAGCCTTCGCCTCGGCATGTGGGGAGCGCGCTGATTCGGGCCGTTCACCCATGGTATTGCCTTCAACGTGAGGCGCATCACCCCGGCGCCTGACCCAACTGGGCGCCTGTTTGGAGCGAAGCTCATTTCCCTGAGGGCTCGAAGGGTCGCTACCAACTGCGTCTGCACCACCCGGCTTAGCCGGCGGCTGAGCAGTCATAGATGCAGCGGGGTCTCCATCAAATCGAAGAATCTTCGCTGGCGGTGGACCTGAGTCCTCCGACCTAGGTCCGAGCCTCGGCGGAGGGGCCTTCTCGGAAGAAATCTCTTTCGCCGGTGGAGCATGTTCCTGTCTAGTAAGGCTCGGCCAATGGTCCGGAGGGTTCGCTGGCGCATGAATCGCCGGCGGGGCCTTCTCGGCGGGAATTTCTTTCGGTCCTCCAGGAGGAGGAGGCCTAGGAGCAGAGGGTCGACTGGCAGCCCCAGGGGGCGGCGCTCCGCAGGTCCCCCCTCGCTTTGCAGGCGCGTTTTCTAGGTCGGGAAAATCCTCTTTATCGATCGAGAATGGAATGCCGGACGGCTTAGCCGCCGGCCAGATATCATCGCATGTGTCTTCGTCAGTTTCACCTTGGCCCCTCAAATAAGCACTCTGTCCCTTTTGCCAGTCGATGGACTTCAAGCCTGGAACCCAAGCCTTTTGAGCATCCCGGACTTTGTCCGCGGCTTCGGTCCGTTCTTTATCTCGATACCTTTCGACCTCGAAGTCCACTTCCAGGTTCCCTCTGTTATCTCTGGCAATGCGCAGTAAATGCGACCGCGCATCAGTAACCCATAATACTGCCGCGGTCCAACGATAGAGTCTCAACTCGTATAACACATCAGTCTCTGGATTACTCACATACTGAGTTGGCGACGAGTTAATGGATTTTGTCGTCTTGGGATAGCAGACAATCTCGGCAGCAACCCAAATACCATATCCAAAAGTCTCCTCCGCAACAGAGTACGTGGTGTGAGTGTTGGGGTTGTCAGAACACGGAAATGAATATACCCCAACCACATTCGTTTTCACGCTTCCACCGCATTTGGGGCTAGATGGGAGCATTTGGTGACCCTCCAAGGTGAAGAGCAGTCGCTGACGCGCCGTGTGACTGTTTTGCCCACCCGGCGGATGAGCCCGAGACTTCCGCAAGCTTTTCTTCTGTCACAAAGACAGGCAACGATAACTCAACGCAATGGGCCCTGCCAACTCTATGGGATTTCGTCCTCAACTTGGCCCAGTTCAAGCGGTCAGCCACTGTGGCTGTCGGTTTTGCTATCGACCTATCTGATTTGATCCTGAAGAAGCGAGCCCAGTTTAGCACCAGGTAGTTCCGTGTCATCGGCGGGACTCTCGTCGTCTTTTGAAGCAACTGATAGGCAAGCCACGCTTCGCTATTACCATCTTTCAAAATCGTTTTCCTTTGCCAGCTTTGAGCCGGCTCTTTTCCCTGGGCGATCTCCGCAGCGCGACCTTCTTCCCCTGGATATGCGTTCAAGGGCATCATGCCCCGATGAAGTTTCCCGCTGGCAACCGTGGATGGGCAAAGGAAGTCATAGTAAGTAACCTCTCCTGTCTTTGCATCTTGTACAGGCAGATTCTTCGTCTGCTGCTAATCGTGATGGCATGGCCAGAAGTATCCTTCATTTCCAGGGTGCCCTTCTTTCGGCCTCCTCGGAAACTTGTAGTGCTGACTGAGCTTAGACAATTTGCCCTCTGGGCAATTCTCGCGGATGGTTCTTTCTACGGTTTCACCAGGCGCCTCGATTTCTCTGATATCGGATGGAGGAGCCAGCGGAGGAGCGCGTGGTGATTGAGCCGCCCGCGCGCTGGAGCCAGAGCCCGCCGCGGCTGAGCCGACGGGTTTGGTCTTCTCGGTCGCAGCAACAGCGCCTGATACCCAGGCCGACACCTCAGCAAGTAAAGGAACCGCTATGCCACCTGGCGTCGCACTGCTCACCGCAACGGCTAAGCCGCTCGGCGCAGCCGCCGGCGCTGCTTTGTTAAACTCCTTGAGTGCAGCACGCATCGGCTCATCGTTTTGCACTCCCTCGTTCGCTGGACTCTGGGTCTTTCCCCTCGGTGGCATTCCAGGGCAGAAAATTCCTCCGCGGGGCAAAAACTAAGCATCATCCGTCCATGGGAAGAAGTCACCATATGCAGCCCCCTTTCTGAGGAAGTCTTTGAAGTCAGCTGAATAAAATGAGTGTATAGCACCACCTCCAGTTTCGTTTGAAGCGGCTGGGAACTCGTTATCGGTCAATGGCTCCCTGAATGGGAGCGCGCCAAGTATCGACCTGGGGATGTTGCCTTCTTCGGGAGACCAGTCTTGCCAGTACATGACAAGGTCTTGGACTTTAGCCTCCTGTTTGGCGTATCCATCCTCCCTCGTAGAGCATTTTACGTGGCCGTCCCAAACGGCTGAGCCGCCGGAAGGCTGACAGAAAAATAGCACAGCCAATTTGGATGTTTTGATCATGGAATCGGCGCACAACTCGGCGGCAATGACTTGTCGAAATCAGGTGGCTAGCACTGCAATGGAAAAACGTCTCCTTGGCGGTGCTTCAGCTGTCGGTAGAGGCTGACACCGTCTAGGATCATTATTCTGGGGAACATTCCTACTGTTTTGCAGTGTTCAATCCGACGATTCATCCTGGCTCTGACCATGGTGGCAACATCGCCCCACATCGGACCGACGCCATTTCCGCTTTCTTGCCGGCACTTCGAGCCCCCACAGATATACATTATATCTATCGTCCCCTCATGGGACCGCCGCATTATATCATCGATCAATTCCACGGCGTCCTTTATCATCTGTCTGAGGCTTCCAACAAATGCGACCGGGTTTCATATCTTTGGGGTCCACTTCCAACTCCATTTTATTAGGATGAATTGTCGACTATGTCGTTGAAGTTCCAGAAAGTGAAGCGAATCGGAGTGTGAGTCCCTTTTTCATCAGACCATTGCTCCTCCCACCGAAAACTTGAGGAGGCGCTGGCAGTACCTGCAAGTTGTGCTCCACTCATGGCTGCCTGTACGCTTCCGAACACTGATTGTCGCAGGCTGTATTCAGGCATAAAGCTCGGCTTAGCCGCCCCTGATGCGTCTTTGAACACAATTGTAGAACCAGAAACAATATGAACAGAGCATGTCCAACTCTGATGTGACCCATTCCGAATTTGACTAAGCGGGCGGCAGAAATCCGCCACGGGTTTCCCCGTTGACGACATAGCGGCAAGGTCTCCTATGAACGGAATCCACGAATGTCCATTGACTTCAGCGATCTTTGTAATCGCCTGACATTTCTTAACGAAAGTCGGGTTATTCGACCAAAATTTCACTTTTGGATCCGTGACCCCCATGTAGAGTTCCAGGATTTCGTCCACCTTTTCTTGCCACCCATTCGCGGGGGGCTTCGGATCGCGCCCGAACTCCCCTTGCGTCCGAAGATGCTCAAGGACGTTCCAGGGGCCACGACCGAGGAAAGGTCGGTCATCTGGCTCAGGTCCTGTCGCTGCAGGTCCTGAGTCTGGCGGCCCTCCTCCCCCACCACCCCCTGAGGGTGGGTTATTTCCTGAGGGGAACCCGCCAGGTGGTGGCTGATGTCCATCCCCGCCGGCTGAGCCGCGGGGCGGTCCACCACCACTTCCCCCACTGGCTAAGCCGGGAGGGTTATCGATGTAAGGCGGCTGGCCGGCAGGTGGTTCGCCGGCCGCCTGTCTCCCGATCCCAGGGTTATTCAATGATGGCTGACTGCTGCCCGCGACTGCTTGTTGGCTATCCATGGCGACTGGGTCGACGGGTGCCTCTGTTGCAGTCCTCGGCTTCTTCTGCGGTGAGTCCTCATCAGCACCTGGGTCGAGTCCATCTCCAGCAAGCCATTCTTCGAAATTCTGTGGCCTTTTCCAGGGGCGTTGTCTCTTCCGCCAATGCACGGCCTGCTTGGGAGTAGCCTCGAAGTACGCCGCCCTTGCGGTGGCGGTAAGGGCTTCCTCGACCACGCGCACCGGCGCACTGTATTTTCCCTTGACCACTGGAAAAGCGAACATCGTTCCCCATTCTTCCCCAGTGGCTGACCCCTGGGGGGGCTTTCGGGGGGAAGGCGCCCACATGTAAACCCAGACTTGTGGGGGGCCTTTTCTCCAGTGATCCCCCACCGGTACGCTTACGTAATTTCCAAAGGAGGTCTCGTACCGAACGGCTGAGCCGACGGTAGGACCAAAGACTTCCCCCGGCTCGAGCGGTCGAACTGCGCCGCGATATCCCCCGGAGGGTTCGCGCACATCCTACTGACCAAGTTCGTCTTCTCATCAGGATACGTCTGAAGGAACGTACCCACAGGGATTTTGGCAAGGTCAGGAGGGGCACAATCGAAACGACAAGTGGCCTTCCGCTCAAACGTAGTCCAATGTACAGTCCATAGATCTTGCGAGACATGGGAGTATAAACGCTGGAAATCGTCTGAGACGTTGATTCCAGGTCCGCCTTCAACGCGGTCACGACCGCGTCACGACCGCGTCGCTCCTCGCATAGAGTACGTCGTTCTTCCACATCGTGCAGCGCCAACCCCATCCTTTTGACGGCACAAACTTAGTAGTCCCGTCTTTGGGCCCCGGTCGGGACCACTCCCTTAGTTTGTCAGGGAGGCACGTGAAGATCGGTTTGTTTTTCCATGAGTCGACGTCTTCAACATTGGAGTTAGCTGCCTTCTTTAAGCGCGGGTCGTCCTGGGGGGCAGTCTCTGCTGCCCTCTTCCGAGCAGTTGTTCCCTCATTGATAGTCTCAACATCAGTTTCCATTACAGTATCAATATCGGGCATAACGTCTCTTGGGCTAAAGCGATCGTTTCTTGCCCCATCCGGCTGAGCCGGTGGGCAAGCCTTCCCGCTCGGCTGAGCCGGCGGCGAGGCTTTTCGAATTGTGTTGGGAGGAGCATTGTTATAACTCTCTCCCCCTTTGCTTTCGTCTCCAACAAGGTCGGAGACTAACTCGTCCACGATGTCATCAGAATGAATCGAGATCACGCCCTCACCCGGTGGCACGACCGCTTTCTTCCTCAGCGGTCGGCACATGGGTTCAGTCGCTGGTCTCTCCGGCACGCGGGAGCCGCGGCAAGCAAGATTCGAGCAGTCGCCGCAAGGCAACCGCTCGTCTCTACGGGGGGCCGGTCGCGGGGCAGCCCGCGCAGGCTGTTGAGCAGAAACGGCAGCGGCACAGATAGGATTGGGAGAGGAAGTAGGACGACGACGAGACGACACAAATCTCTCTGCAGCATTGGCAACGGCGAAATGAACCTGCTTGGCAGAATCATCCGTGTAATCTTCAGCGCTTTAACACTCTCGTCCTCTAGCCTCGAAATGCTCATGTGCGCCATCACATTTGCGCTCTAACCCCTCCGCAACAACGGGCTTTTTCATGAAATTTCCCTTGCCATCCTTCAATCCGCACGCGCATCCGTGTAACGCCGCCTTGACAAAGTCTAACTCTCGAAGAAAACTCTTTACCTGGGGATCTCTCCAATAATTGCATTGGGCATGCCATTCAATACATACATCGCCCCCCGCTTTGTGCACAGCGCGGGCAATCTCCCGGAAATTCCAAAACAAATATCGGAAATCGGTTCTAAAACCCCGAAGCCTACGCATAGCTCTATGATTTCCAGTGCGGAAATAATGCGCCTCATTCACATATTGCCAGGGAGAGCCACCTGCGCACGGCATAGAGCACCATAACGTAATATGTTTTCCCTTGAACGTGGCTATATCGTTCAACGCTGTTTTGAGTCCCTCATCCGTCCTCATGTCTTCCTTCTCGGTGTATCGAATCACTTTGCATGAGTTGTCAACGAAATTCTTCGGGTCTCCTATTCTGCTTTGAGGGCCGCAACAGTATTCTAACAAAAGTCTTTCCCCGGTCCACTGAGTGGCCGGGGCGCAATCTTCTCGGATCCTGAACTCTGTGTATCCGGTCCATCTGCTTAGGCAATAGTCACCGTCGCTAGAATCGCCATCTGAGTCGCGTTCAAATGGATGATGATACCTGCTTTCTTCGTCGCGCCAATTATCAACGCGGCCGATCGTCAAACCTCGTTGGGCATTGACAGCGTAGGTGCGACGTTTATCATCCAATTTATCGAGGTCAATGGGACAATCACCGATTGCCGGCATGAATGTGACGAGTCTCGGGACATCGTGCCATCGTTTCAAACTCTGTCCTTGTCGTACCCATTCATCCCTTTTGTCAGAGAGGTTGGCAGCCGCCGCAGACTGCGGATTAGGAAGCGGATGGTTTTTGTTAAGAACATCCCCCATATCTTCAGGCCTCATGGAAGGCTCTGGTTCCCTTTGACTATCCGTTATTTCATACGTGGTTTTCATTTCACGATCAGAGCTTCTGTTGGTTGTGTTCTCGATCGCTCTCGTTTTCTCGGAGCTTCTGCTGTAACCTTCTTTGATCTTCAGCGGAGTGATATTACCTGCGCCGTCGGCTGAGCCGGGTGCATTCGCAATTGCGAACGCCTCCTCGGCTTGGCCGGGGGCAGCCACAACGGGTTTACCTTTGTTGGGGCGTTTTTTCTTGTTGTTTGACTTTTTACTGGGCATATCAGCTCCTCTCCGCAAGGCCGAACTAGGGCCCAAGCGGGGCTTGAGAATCCCCCCGGGCTTCAAGGGAAGTCCGTCAGAAAACATTGAATCAAGATAATCTTGGCACCGCTTAGCGGCCCAGAACTTGGGCGTCACAACGTTGACAAGATAAAAGACTTTGGCCCATGACATAGGGTCAACAAATCGTTTTGTTCCTATATCAGCAGCCTCATTCTGCGTTCTTTCATATTGTAATTGAACAAGGCCACGAGAAAATTGTTCGGACAAGAAAGTGCGCATGAATCGAGGCCCTCATTTCATCGGACGGAGGTTTAGCGCCATAAAGCTGTTGATATACATCTGTCCATTCATTGTAGAAGCGATGCAGGTCAGCATCCGGCTTGCGTGGGTCAATGATTACCTTGAAGATGTCACGCGAAATCCGATGCTGTCCCAACTCCGATCTCACCGAACACCAATGTCAAATGGCTCGCACCATCTCGCGTCCAGTCATGAGTCTTCCCTCGTTCTGGGCGCTGTATTCCATGCGAGTGATCTGTTGGAGGGAATGAGTATGATGACCAGGCTGATGGCGATTATTTCGCATCTTGCTGAATTTATCGATGAGGTTCGTTGCGATCATGAGATCGAGACGCTGGAATCGCCCTGCATCTTTCAGCTGCTCATCCCCCACAGCTGGATTCATAGCCTCAGTAACCCAGTGCTGTGCAGCCCGGCTCTCGGGCGATGATCCAGCGATCGCACGCACTGCGTGCATTTGCCATTCCCGAATGTTCGTCGCATCAGGGATGTCCAATCAATCAATTTTCTGGTTGTTACCTACCTGTCTCCATTGATCCAACGGCGTGCTTCCGTCAATTACTACTGGGCCATGCGGTCCGCCAGGGCCCTGAGGCCCCCTGCGGCCACCCCCGCCATCAGAGGGATCTGAACCCCCTGGGCTTCCCGAAGGCAACCCACGTGGTTTTTTACCATGATCATCTTCGTGTGAAGATACGATCTCGGTGTTAGGAGCGTCGCTCTTGTCGTTCCCTTCCCCGCCCTGTCCTGCCTCGCCCGACGACTTAGTCGCCGTCGTTCCCGTAGGACCATCTCTATAGGATGGGCGGTAATTGGCGAGAGTATTACCTTCGTTAGGCCCTGTTAGCTTGATCCCAACAGGAAGTCCACACTCGGCGGCGCTCGGCTTAGCCGGACATTCTAGGGCAGGGCCTGGAACAATAAAGTGCTGACGCAACAACGGCCTCACGGGAGTTTCTTGCGAAAACAACGGAAAGCCGAACGAACTTGATGCGAGTCCAGCTTCTCGTTTATTCTCAGTATATGGAGTCGGGTCGGCGATGATAGCCTTAATTAAGCCTCGCCATTCCTCTCTCGAAATTAGCTGCGTTCGGAATAGCCTCTTCTTCTCGCATGTTGGCAGCTGGCCTTTCACTCTTCCACAAGTCACATCTAGAGCATCTTCTAGTGCTTGCATCGATATGCTCTTCACATGCCGACCTACCACATCCGACGCAATTGTCCGTCTTCGGACGAAAGCAGACTGCGCAGAATTGGGCCGCGGAGAATGCATCTCCCCTCTCCTCGGGAGGAGGATGCGTCACGTTTCCCACCAGCAGGGTTGACGCTCCCGCATTTGCTAAGGTCGTCTGATCAAACTGCGTTGGAACGGGCACGGTGCCGGAGGACTGAGCCGTCGACAATTGATGCACGTTCGTTCCAGTCGGCTTAGCCGGCGGGCATTTAGCATTGCTCGATTTTATGCGCTGGAGGGAAGATCTGGCTTCTTCATGCGAAATTCCAGATAAAGATTGCTCTGGTCGGTTATCTTCGCAGCTACAGCTTGGGTGTGAACTGCCTCCAGCCTGGCGTTTTTGAGCTCTTCTTGTAAGCTCTGATTTTCTCGTTCCGCCACGACTGCAGCGATCGGTTCTCCTTCTATTCTGGCCACCGCAACAGCAGCGGCGACCGCATCGGCGTCGACAGATTCATTGGTTGCCATCACGACGGCCTGTCTCTCAGAAGCCAATAATTCTCTGTATTTATTTTCGGCTTCCAGCTCCACTTGCCGCTTAACGGCCGCGGTCTGGTTGTGCAAATGTTCTATCAGCGCTTGTTCCCGCTCTCTAGCAGCCATGGCTAGGGCGATCCGCCCAGCCTCGAATGTTTGTCGAACTTCGACCACAGTTTCAATTAATTCTTCTCTGTCCATTCGGGCCCTTTCAGCCAGCTGCGCTTCATTGGTCAAAAACTCTCTCTGAGTGGTAGCATCCGCTAGCCTGGCCTGGCCCCGAATGGATTGCATGAGGAGACGCGTGCAGTTGCGCTCGCCCATCGGGCAACACTCTGCGCACAGCCACTGCACGTTACACTCATGACAGACGCCCGAGCAACTCTTGCACACTGGATTCTTACATGCGCCTTCTGGCCTGTTGGCTTTACCCGGGCATCTGCTCTCCGCCGGAGGCGCGCAGTTAGGGTTAGGGTTCCAACAAGCCTCCGCCATGGAGACGGCACTGTTGCTCCTTGAAGTAGATATCGCCCCTGATCTCGGCATCTTGGGCCCCCCCCCTGCTTGAAGCGTTTGATCTGGGGCGAATAAAGGCATTTTCTGGTGGTCTAGGCACATAAAATTCCTCGTCCGTTTCGTCTTGCGTTATTAACTGAGCACACGTAGCTGGTTGTCCAACCATTTCCTCATCCTCAACAACGGCTGGAATCGAAGGTTGCCAGTCACCTGAGGTGGCGGCAGTACGGAAGAAACCTTCTTTCAGTGGTGAGACGTTTAGCTCGTAGTCCTCGTTCATTTGTTTCGTGAGGTGAGGTGCAGGGGTTCGTCCTGTGGACTCCCACTCATGCTTCGCATGGGCCTCCGTCCTGTCCACCTGAGGCGCCAGGGTACTAGTGTCTTCATCGGATCCATCTGGAGACCATCGTTCGTCTTGAGCAGGGATGTCTTCTTCCATCATCACGGACAACGCTCGGCCCAGGGAAATGTCGTTATTGATGTTACCAAAAATATTCCTCCATGGAATAGATTTCACGATCTTGTTCCATTGGGTCATCACTGTCCTGACCAAATTGTCCGCTAAGTGCTATTGGGACGGGAACGTTGGCACTCGTACCCGCCCTTTCGGTTGGGATACTGGGGTACGCATTCACGTTCTCTTGGACTTCCCCTGGCCGGCCGGCTTCACCAGCGGCAGTAGCGATAGCATGTATAGCATTCGGAATTGGGCTGATTGACTCCGTCGATTTGGCACTCCATGACGAAAACGCACTTCGTCTAGGTCTTGTTGTTACGCCATCTCGCCCGTACGGGTCTGGGGCTTGTTCGCGATCACCGATCGGAGCTCCCGCGGGAGGGACGTTTACCGACATCTCTGATACTCCCTCGGTACTTCCGCCCCTTGCTACCCGAGTGGCGATGTATGAAGGAGGGACTCGGTCCTGAATTAGACCGTCCATGTTTGTGTCGTGTCCATCATGTTGTACAACGCGCCCGTCGGCGCTTCTCGAGATATTGGGCACGATGTCAGTCTTATCATAGCTCATTCCCGCAGCGACTGGGTCGCGGGGCACATTTGAAAGTTCTGCTCCTGGATGTGACGGCCCCGCGTCGACTAGGTCGCGCGTTTCGGTTGATAACCAATCTTTCCTTTGAGAACCGGGGTAAGATGACAAAGGAATTAAGATCTCATGTTCACTCTGCTCAGGGAGAGAGGGGACGGGATGAGACATTGATAAGACAAGTATCCGTTAAGCAAGACTACTCTATCAGGAATGTGAAGGGAGGAGGCCGGCTGGCCTACGACCGACGACGCACGACGGCCGAGGGCTGGCGCGCTCCTTTTCTCTCCTGCAAGCCAAGGTTGGCTTGTTCGAGCAATCATACAGCTGCGGAACGCAGCTGTTAGTTCCAGCGGACAGTGCAACGCATGCAAACTAAGTTTTGTCTTACTTCAACATGAGGCGGAAAGGAGCTTATGAAAAACCCTCCTCAGGAAGGTTCCTGGAAGGTTTTAAGGAAAACCTTCCAGGAACCTTCCTAAAATCTTCCTCAATAATGTTTCAGGAAGGGTTGGCCGAACTGCCGCACCCAACTGCTCCCCCCACCATCCCTGTCAAAAAACAATACACAGTACACTTGGCGGCGGCGGCGGCGGCTGCGGCGGCTGCGGCGGGGGAAGCGGCTGCGGCGGCTGCGGCGGTGGCGGCTGCGGTGGCGGCGGCGGCGGCGGGAGCAGCGGCGGCGGCGGCGGCGGCAACGACGGCGGTGGCGGCGGCGGCGGCAGCGGTGGCGGCAGCGGCTGCGGCGCAGCGGCTGCGGCGGCGGCGATTCGGCAGCGGGGGGCGGATTCGGCAGCGGGGGCGGCGGCGGCGCGGCGGCGGCGGCGGACAGCGGCGGCGGCGGGCGGCGCGCGCGGCGGCAGCGCGGCGGCGGCGGCGGCGGAGGCGGCGGCGGCGGCGGATTCGCCCCCAGTCGCTGCCCATCCAAAGACGACTGCTGAATATGCTGCGGCTCGGACCAGGCTCGGGTGTTACGTATGTGTTGGGAGGGCGGGTGGGAGTGAGCGAGACGGCTTGCGGGTGGGGCGGGAGTCTTGACCCCTCCCCCAACCCCCTACCCTGGACCTGAACACGGCGTTTCGCGGGTCGCTGGAGCGTCCAAAACGGACTCGGCGAGGAAGCCAACATAATTGGTTATACTATGGTTTTGGTACCATTTTGGCCTCTGGGGGGGCGGCGCTAATTGCGGGACCCCCCTTCTTTGATCGATCTCCTCCGAGATGGCCCCACGAGCGCTCCAAAGGCTCCCAAGGGTGCCCCAAGAGGGCCCCAAGAGGTGGCCAGGAGGCCCCAAGAGGCACCCAGGATGTCCCCAAGAGGCTCCCAAGAGACCCCCACCCCAAGAGGCCCCAAGCGGCCCTCCATAGGCACCCAAGACGCTCCAAGAGGCCTCGGCGACAATGCCAAAATCATTGATTTCATTAAGATGTTGACCACATGTGGGCCTCCTGGGGGGGGCACTGCTTGAGATGATTCAAAGAGCGCCTGGGAGAGCCCAAGATGACCTCCAAGATGGCTCAAGATATCCCAAGATGCCTCAAGATGGCTCCCACGATGCCCCAAGAGGCCCAAAGACCGCTCCAAGACGGCTCCAAGTGGACAAAGAGCTCCCCCAGGAGGCCCCGAAGAGGTCAAACTTCTACCAGAACCCTTAGGAAAATCAAGGTTTCTGGCTTTCTCGCCTTTTCGCTTCCGATGGCCACCCGAGGCTTCAGATGGCTCCAAGATGGCCCAAGAGGGCTCCAAGAGCGCTCCCAAGGCTCCCAAGAGCGCTTCAAGAGGGCCCCAAGAGGCGCCCAGGAGGCCCAAAGGGCCTCCAATAGGCGCCAAAGAGGCCTCCAAGAGGCTCCCAAGAGACCCCCAAGAGGCCCCAAGAAGCTCTTCGAGGCACCCAAGACGCTCTAAGAGGCGTCCGGGACCGCCAAGAGGCCCCCTAAGACGCTCCAGGAGGCCTCCACTGGGGGACCCTTCCTCTGTGTGCTGCCCACTTCCCTGATCGAGGCAATTTCTCTGGACATCGTTTCTGGGTTACGCGAAACATCTAGAATTCGTTGATTTCCCTTTGGTCATTTTAGGATTGGGGCGTTGTCGCCCTTGTCGCTCCCCGCCGCTCCAAGACGGCCCACGAGGCCCCCAAGGCCGCCCCAAGACGGCAAAATAGGCCTCCAGGAGGGCCCCCATACAGTGCAAGAGACCCCCAAGACGCCCCAACGCCTCCAAGACGGCCAAAAGGGCCCGCAAGACGGCTCCAAGAACGTGCCCAGACGGGAGACCCGAACGGACATTTCGAGCCCTCGGCCCCGGGAGACTCCCAGGAGGCCCCGAGAGGTCCCCAAGAGGCCCACAAGAGGTCTCCAGGAAGCCCGAAGAGGCCCCGAGAGGCTGCCAAGAGCCAAGAAGCCCCCAAGAGGCTCCCAAGAGACCCCAAAATTCCTCCACAGAGGCCCCCGAGAGCCTTCCGAAGAGACTCCAACAAGCATCCCTCTGGCCCACGTCAGCGTCGTCGTCGTCGTCGCCGCAGTCGTCGCCGCAGCCGCCGCCGTTGTCGTCGTCGTCCCTCTTCAGGGTTGGCGGCACCAGCCGTAAGGCCTCCGCAATGATTAAATATGATGTAAATGTCCTAGCAGGCGCTGGAGTCGAGTCGATTTTGCTCACATGCACATGCAGGGTTCACATGCACAGGCATGGTCGCACAAGCCATGGGCAGCTACGACCCGCCGAGCCGCGCGGGCCCCACGGAGGAAAAGAGAGGAGGACGGGCATCGAGCCGTGGTGACAGGCCTGATAGGTTCGCAGGATGTGCACAGAGGCGTCGCCGCAGAAGGTGCCACATTGGCACGGAGGCGGAACTTGACGCGAACACCTGGCGAACGCAGTGCGCTGATCTCCCGCTCTGCGCACCGCGCCGCCTTGGAGGCGTGGAGCCGGCGACACGCTCATCGTTGGACACCCGAAATGGGCACGCAAAACACGGGTACGATGCCTGACACCGAACACCACATGTTGTCCAGAGCGGACCGCGGCCGCTGTTGGCCAGGCGGCCTTCTGTCTCAAATGGCCAGCGCACGCGGCGACACCGACAGCGATTCCTGTTCAAAGTGCAGTCCCTGCTGTCGGTCTTCGCACTCGTCCTTTCTGTGCCCGTGTCGTTCGTGCCACATCGGGCCCTCCTCCTGGCGAAGGGGCCAACGGCCGGCTGCGCCCCCATGGCTTCGGGCCCCGGGGTGTGGGATCACCTCGGAAGACACCTCCGAGGATAGGGGAACAAAAAGTGGCACAAACATAAAAAAACTCGGAGGCCCAGACGGATCTCTCGGATCCGCGCTGGACCCCCCTCCCTGGCGCGCGGAGCGCGCCGGGGGCGGCGCCGGAGGCGCCGACGGGGGGCCCCAGCGCCGATCCGAGAGGTCCGCGCGGACCTCCGAGTCTTTCTGCTTATGTCACTAGGGCTCCCAACTTCGCGCTTCGCGCTCCGCGAAGCGCGAAGCGCGAATAACTTCGCGCCCTCGTGGGAGCCCTTGATGTCACTGTTTGTTCCCCTGGATGAGGGCCTCCCCCTCAGCGCCAGCAGGTCACCCCCCAGCGATCGCATCTGGGAGCATGCGCGGGTGCCCCCCCGTGCCGAGCATGCGCGGGCCTGAGCCGGCGCAGCCTGCCACGGCCGAGGTGCTGCCACCGCGCGCGGCGTCGGCCGAGGCGCCGCCAAGGGGCGCATAGGGCTCCACGGAGATGATCCTCGAGGCGACCGTCTGCTGTGGGCCCGTCTGCAAGATGCGCCCCACGCTCTCGGCGTCCGCCATGACAACGTAGGCGATGCCCCCGGGCCGGATGCGAGATCTGCCACTCTGAGCCGCCACCTTCGAGGAACTCTTGCTTGACGTGCCGCGGCGGCGGCCCTGGCGACACGCTTTGCCCTGCAAGCGGATAGTGTGTCGCTCCGAATCGCGGGGCGGAAGGCTGGGAAAAACTCTGGACAAAGACGCTTGGGACTGGGGATGTGGTCAGTGTGTCGCGCCGAAGCATGGTGGGCCAAGAACCGGCCAAGCGACACGCTACCCTGAAGTTCCCGACCGTAAGTCCGCGCGGACTTCTTGGATCGGCTGGACCCCGGCGGCGACCGCGGCGCCGCCCCTGGCGTGCTCCTCGCGCCAGGGAGGGGGGGTCCAGCGCTAATCCAAAAAACTCCCTCTGGAAGCTCATGTTTATGCCGTTTTCTCTTCTTCGAGCCTTTGACTGCGTGGCCAGCACCCTCCTGACCCGCCCAAAGGCAGAGAAGTGCAGCGCCAGAGCCCCTGGGGCCTCGAAGCCGAGGGTGTTCACCCGCCGCACGACGAACACGTGCCTGGAGTCCTCGCGACACAGCGACTGCAAGCAGCTCCCAATGGTGCCCGCCTGGTTGGCTCCGCTCGAATCGCAGCCGAGCGAGCTCGCGCCCTCGGGCGGCCCCCTGCGCACTCGCTCCGCGCAGTGCTCGCCCGCACGGCACGCACACGCCCTCTGGCAGTCTGCCTGGGCTGCCGCCGCGGTAGGCGGCGGGCCTGCAGGCTGGCCTGGCAGCCCCGCGCGGCACGTCGTCGGCGTGCCCTTGCGGCAGCTGGCCTGGTCGGCAGCCATCGGTGCACTCGCGGGCACTGGCACGGTCGCGGGGCACTTTGGCATGTCTGGAGGAACGAAGAATTACATAAACATAAAAACTCTGAGGTTCGCGCAGATTTCTCGGATCCGCGCTGGACCCCCCTGGCGGCGCCTCCGGCGCCGATCCGAGAAATCCGCGCGGATCTCCGAGTTTTTGTGTTTATGTCACTTTTCGTTCCCCCAATGCCAGTGGGGCAGCTAGGGGAAGCTGCAGGCCGGCCAGCGGGGACGCCTGCCCGGACCCCTGGCGGTGCCAACAGGGCTGGCCAGCGGTGGTACGCCGCCGCGGCGCGCAAGACCGAGCCCGCGGGCAAGTCGGGCATCTTGTGCCGGGGGGCAGCAGGAACGACTGCGGCGCGGAGAGAATACCTGCAGGTTGGGCGCTGCCCCCAAGCTGAAGAAGAAAGGGCCTGCTAAAGCGACCTCGATCCTAAACGGCTATGGATTATCGTCCCTCCCTGCCTGCTAGATGACCAGCGCGCGCGTGGTCGGTGTTCGCGCGCCCACAGCAACAGACGCACGGCTAGCAATGACAGGGAACCACTTTGCCAAGGCAACCCCAGGCACGCACGACGTAATACAGGCACCGCAGGCAACGCAAGGCAACCCAACCAGGACGCTACACATCCCACATCCCTGATCAGGGCAACTCGCCTTGTGTCCATTTTCGGATGGGATCTTGGGGATATTTCTGTTGGTTCGCGGGCTCGCGAAGCAAGTCGAAAGCAGTGCAAAGCTAGGGCGGGCCGCGCTGAAGCAAAGGAAAAAACAGTGAGAGCAGCGCCCGCTCTCGGGGATACTGTTTTGGTCAGCGGCCGCAGGCGAGCGCGCCAGCGGCGGGTCCAGTCAAAGCGGGGGCTCTTGGGGATACGCGAAGCGTAGAACCTCCCGTTCACGTCTTCTCGGGCTTCCAGCAGCCCAGGACGGCCGAAGAGGCACCTAAGATGGCCCCAGGACGGCCGAACGGCCGAAGGGTTACCCAAGAGGACCCCAAGGCGGCCCAAGAAAGCCCAAAAGGCCCCCAAGACGGCCCCAATCGGGCCCCAATGAGGCCCAGGAGGCCTCCAATACGACGCTAAAGCGCTCCAACGGGTTCTCAAACGGCCCAGAGATACCCAAACATGCCCGCAGCGCTCGAGAACTACCCAAGTAGGGAAACGAACTCTATACACCGACGCTTGTCCCGACCCTGCGCTGAAATTCGCACAGGAACGCGGGTTCTGGTGTACACGGGATCCTGGTGTATACAGTTTGCGTTGTGTCCCTTGGAAAACGGAGGAAAGTGTACACCACACCACTCCGACGTCGTCCCTGACCCTCGAAAAGTCCTGGGATTGAACGGGAGCCCGCCACTGGTAATGTATATGTTCCAGTTTCCAACCAAGAGGCCCCAAAGAGGCCCCGAAGAGGCCCCGAAGAGGCCCCCAAGAAGCCTCCAGGCGCACCCTCCCAGGTGCCGGCCCTGGTGCGGTGGCGAAACCGCGCGGCAGCGCCACGAAATACCACAAGAATCCCACCAGCCCTCTGGGCGTCGGTGGTTTAGAGCGGTTCCTCTTCCACCCCTCCCTCTTCCCCTTCGGGGAGGGGTTTACCCCTCCCCTTACCCCCTCCCCGTGGACCTGGATGGGGGGGGCCGCGAGCGGTCAGGGCGTCCAAAACGGCCTCGGCGAGAAAGCCAAAATCATTGTTTTTACTATGGTTTGGGCCCCATTGTGGCCTCCTGGGGGGCAAGGCTAATTAATGCTCCGCTCTTCTTTGAAGCCAAAATCATTGATTTTACCATGGTTTTGGCACCATTTTGCTTCGCCCCCTTAGGGGGCAACCCTAATTGAAGCTCCACTTTTCTTTGAAGCCAAAATCATTGATTTTACTTGGTTTTGGCCCCATTTTGGCCTCCTGAAAGGGCAACCCTAATTGAAGCTCCCCTCTTCTTTGATCGATGCCCTCCAAGATGGCCCCAAGAGGCCCCGAGATGGCCCCAAGAGGCCCCAAGAGGCCCCCAGGAGGCCCCCAAGAGGATCCCAAGCGGCCCAAAGAGGCCCCCCCGAGGCACCCAAGACGCCGAAAAAACCCTCAGGACGACCCTTTACTCGCCTGGGCGTCGTTTCTGGATGGGCCGGTGGGGATATTGTTTGTCAGCGGCCCCAGGCCAGCGCACCAGCGGCGAGTCCAGTCAGAGCGGGGCGCGCACAGACGAATTAACCTAAAGCGGTGGGCCGGAGCTTCACGCAGCACCTCAGCGGCGAGCCGTCGAGTGGAAAGGGCAGACAGTAGGCGGGTCACCAGTGCCAAAGTCGCGAGCAACGAGTCGGAGGCAGCGGGCGGCCAGGGTAACCCGCAACCAGGGAAGCTGCAGACGGGAATTAAGTGCAAGGGCGCGAGCCCCCAGACTACTGCGAAAGTGCGAGGGTGGCCGCAGCCAAGTAAACCGACGGTAGGAGGTCGAATTGGATGCCCTGACTGGGCACGTACATCGGCAAACTGCGAGGTACCAGGGTGGCCGAGGCCGGGAGGTCCAACGGCAGGGGCTGGTGGGGATACTTCTCGGTCGCGGCCGCGAGACGACGGTCAGGCGGCGAAAGCAAAGTCCGGGACGCGAACTAGGCGAATTAGCTAAGACAGGCGCAGGCCGGCCGGCCCACCCAGACAGCAGCTGCGGGCTGACGGGTGAAGCTGAGCTGATCGGCGCACTGCAAGCTCGGGCACGTGCACTGGACAAAATGTCACGGAATTCAAGCAGCCAAGGCACAACGCGCACAGAGGGGACGCGGACCACGATGGGCAAGTCGTTCGTGCTTGGTAAAGACGTGATGGCCATTGGAGTGAGTCGCCTATGCGGCGCCAGGCTCCGAGCGGACGACCTGAGCTAGCCAGACAGGCTAAGCAGTCGTGAGCCGCGGTGCAACGCACAGCTGGTGGGGATACTTTTTTTGATTTGCGGCCCGCAAGGAAGAGTCCAGAGGGCGTGTCAATCAGGCTGACTGGGGCACAGAGCCAGATAATTCGTGCAACATGCAAAACAAATTAGGGAAAACGAACAGACGGGCAGCCGCGCGTGGCGACGTTGCGCCAGCACGAGGAAGCCAGGCGCCGAGCAGGGCGAGGAAGGACGGAGGGGGGGGAAGAGCGACGCGACGGGGGGACGAAAGAGGACGGGGAAAAGCAGGAAGCTGACTGGTGGGGATACGCGAAGCGTCTAGAATTTGACCGCTGGGCAGGCGGGTCGCCTCGCTCGGCCCCGACAGCAAGAGCCTCCCTTGCTCCGCCCGTGACAAGACCAAGCCAGGACGAAGACAAAATCTGGTGAGGATCCATCGAGAGTCTCGACCCGGTGGATCTGGAGGATGTCTCGGGCGCCGCGGCCTTCTCAGAGCGTTCCGGAGCGCTCCGAGAGCACTCTGGAGCGCTCTCAGAGCGGATTTGTCCTCGTCCTAGCCTTAAGCCAGGCGTGTCCTCCCTCAGGCGAAACTTTGGAAAAATTGCAAACTGTCGAAAACTAAAGATGGACAAAAGAGCACGAAAAATTGTCACCAGGTTAAGTTTCTACGATTGTTGAGTATTCCTCCTGTAGAAAGGCACGCCCGACTTAATCCTACACCCGTCCGACCCGTCCGACGTGGCCTCACGCCGCTCAGGCTCGCCTCTACCTGCACCACCCACCAGCGGCATCGGGGGCTCTGCCCCGGGCCGGGCCAGACCCCGCGGCTAGGAGACACGCTGGGAGCACCTCACGATACGTTCAGGGCAACGCGTTGCGCGCAGGGCCACGGCAGGGGTGCAGGCAAGCCAAGAGTCAGGCACAAGCGAATGCGATTGCGAAAGCGAAGCTGAAAGAAAGCCAAAAGCCATGCTCGACTGAGCTGAACGAAAAACAACGGTTGAATCCAAACAAACCCTGGAACCTTGTGAGGGGCTACCGGCCCACGCACCATCCCCTCAGGCCAACGGTTGGACCTTGTACGCTGCAAGGCTAGTCGTCAATGTGAAGGGCATGTACATGCCTGCTTTCCTGTGTAGCGTGCATATAAGCCTACATGTGTAAATGTATAGATATATGTATACATGTATGTATTTATGAATGTATGTGTAACGTCGCCCCCTTGTCATCATAGATATTCCTCCCCATGCTCGACTGCTTCTCCTCTGATGTTTTCCTCTCTCTATCTCTCTTTCTCTCTCTCTCTCTCTCTCTTTCTCTAAATTGTTCTCTCTCTCTCTCGCTCTCTCTCTCTCTCTCTCTTTCTCTCTCTTGCTCTCTCTTTCTTTATATTTCTCTCTCTCTCTCTCTGTCACTCTTTTTTGTTCTCTCTCTCTCTCTCTCGATCTGTTTATACATATGATACCCGAGAAAAAAAACATTATAACTATTTTAGGGCTAGGAGGCTATAGGGCTATTAGGGCTGTAGACCTGTAGGGCTATAGGGCTATAGGGCTATAGGGCTATAAAGCTATAGGGCTATAGGGTTGTAGGGCTATAGGGCTATAGGGCTATAGGGCTATAGGGCGATATGGGCTACAGGATTATCGGGTTATTGGGTTATAGGGCTATTGAGCTATAGGGCTATTGGGCTGTAGGGCAAAAGGACTATAGGGTCCAAAAACATACGTGATTTGCCACATGTCTGACATTCGGTGGCACCCCTCACGCAGATCGGCAGGGTCAGGGTCCAAAAACACATAGGATTTGCCATATGTCTGAAATTCGGCGGCACCCCTCACGCAAATCCGTAGGGTCAGGGTCCAAAAACACACGGGATTTGCCACATGTCTGAAAATCGGTGGCACCCGTGACGCAGATCCGTAGGGTCAGGGTCGAAAAACAAACAGGTCCCGACACTGCTTCACGGCGGCGCCCAGACCTCATGATTTAGCTTTTGCATCTCCCATTATCCGAGACAGGGGGCCGGCGGCATGGGGCGAAGCCCTTACGGGTAATAACAGCGACAGATGGTCCTTTCACCGTCCTTCACCCACGATGAGCAGGCAAAGCGAGAAGCAAGCAACGGATGCTGCTCCAAGCTTTCACAACTCCTTGGCACATGCCAGCAGACACACTGCGCCACACACTCGACAACGCCTGCAACTGTTCACGACGCAGCCGATATGCAGGGTCATCTTCAAACTGATGTCGAATCAATCGCAAGCACTGTGGACGCACGACACCCTGACTTCCAATATCCTGAACACTTGGCCGCCGAAGCCTTAAAGGCACGATGTTCCACTGGGGGAAGACCCATCACACTTTGGATCTATGTGCCCACGATGACGACCCCTCGTTGGAAGAGATTGCTGGATCGCCCGCTGAGCCTAGCGAAGCACTGCAGCTTCCAGGCCCTCGAAACGCCGTCCTCCTCGTCATCCTGACTTTCGAAGCACATTTCTTCTTCCTCCTCCTCCTCCTCCTCCTCCTCCTCCTCCTCCTCCTCCTCCCTACATGCATCCTAACACCCAACCAAATTCGTGACCGCCTCCGAAGCCTTCCTCGGGATTCCTAATACTTGAAACTCGGCCTCCAAGTCACGCGCAAGCTTGGCATCCGATACGATCATCGCACTCTCCGTGAAGACGGACGAAGAAGAGGAAGACGAGGAGGACGAGGAGGAGGACAATGAGAAAAAGGAGAAAGAACAGGAGGGAGAAGGGGAGGGAGAGGATTAGCAGGAGGATGGTAAGGAGGAGGAGGAGGAGGGAGAGGAGGAAAAGGAAGGGAACGAGACGAGGAGGAGGACGAGGAGGAGGAGGATGAGGAAGAGGAAGCGGGAAGGGAGGAGCAGAAGGGAGTGGGAGAAAGGAGGAGAAGGAGAGGGAGAAGGAACAGCAGCAGCAGCAGCAACTGGCAGGGTTCGCCGCTGACCCTCCTCCAGCTTCTCCTGCGCCCTGGTGGCGATCGCCTTGGCCTCTAGCGGGGGAGGCCAAGAACTTGAGAGCTCGCGCCGCCCCCAGCCCCGTTCCGTGAATGTCGTCCCCTGAACACTGTTTCCTGGCGTCCGTCTCGGCCTGAGACGCCCAAAGACCGACACGAGAATATGACAATACGCCTCAGGACCCGATGAGAACGGTGGAGCTACCCCTCCCCACAGGATCCATGATGCATCCTCGTAAAACTTTAGTAGCGGTGCGGTAACTGTTTAAGGGAGTGAATGAAGTGACGGTGGCGCCCCTTCGACAGGTGGCGATGCCAGGGGGCTTGTGCGCAGGGCACCTGCCGCTCCAAGGGAATTCATGCTCCAGTGTGGTCGTGGGCGGATGAGTCTGAAACGGCCGAACGCCTGAGCCCAAATGACCATAAACGTCGGGCATATGAAACGATACACTTTCGTGTTGGCACACGGGGGCGTATCCTCGTGGAGCCCTATTAGCGGCGCGGCAACGATGACAGGGAATGGATGAGGTGACGGTGATGTCCCTCCAACGACTCCTACGAATGGCGGATGCCGTGGGCCCTATGCGCAGGGCACCTGCCGCTCTCAGGAACTCGTCGCCCCCCTCTGCAATGAGACACCGGGAAAAACAGGGAGGATCTAGGAGACCCGCAGATGAGAGGGGGATGCCGGCCCCCCCCCCCTCAAACGCCGCCAGCGTCGACGACCCGACCACCCCCTCACCTGGCCCCTTGCCCCCCCTTCTTTTACGACGCCGCCACCACTGATCGCCTCGCTCACTCGCTCGAGGGCCGAGAGGCACGGACTCGAAGCCCCTCCAATTTTGAGGGGCTCGTCGAAGTCCGTCATCTCCAGGTTGCCGAAGTCGTCCGCCCCCCGGATCTCCTCGCGTGATGGCTGGCCCATGCCTGGTGCCATCTCGCGCGACCCCGCCCCTCCGAAGGCTCAACGAAGAGGGCCCTCAAAGGCCACCTGGTCGCCATGGCCTCGGCAACTGCGCCGGCGTTCCCCGTCGTCAACGGACTCCGCCATCTTGAACATCGCCACCCGGCGGGACTTCCCGGGCCTCGAGAAGGGCTTCAAGCAAGAGATCGCGCCGCGGAATTAGGCCACGACAACCCCGCCCAGGTCGACCGCCTTGCCCGCGCGACGGTCCAAGGAAGCATTCCTTCTCCACTTCCAGCGCGCACCAACGGGCCCCTCGCGCGCTACCGTTCGGCGGCGCCTCCCAGACGCCAGCCCGGCGGCGCCCCCCTCCGTCTTCACGACTGAGCGGAATTGCCTGGCGGTCATGGTTTCGAGCTTGATGGGCGCCTCCAGTCTTTGCCCACTCGTCAGCGCATGCCGACACACGCCGGCACGAGCCTGACCAGACGGCAGGGAAACCTCCTTCTCGCCTGCCCTCACAACGCTGGCGAGCCACGTGGGCGGCACCGCATTCGACCGACGCCGAGTTGGAAGATCACGAAGCGCCGACAACCCCCCGCGCCGCGCCGTTCCGATCGCCCGCAAGACGTCGACGCAAGTGACCTGTTCCACAGGCCAAACGCTTCCCGGCAACTGGAGCTTTCTCTCTCTCTCTCTCTCTCTCTGTTTCTCTCTCACGATCTACAACTCTTCTTGTCTGCACTTCTCAACGCGAGGAAACCTTGTCCAATCGACGATCGAAAGAGAAATCCTGCTGTGGTCCACCACCAAAGAATGAAGCCCTGCGCAACCCGCCACATAAGGAAATGCATCGCGGTGGATGCACGAGTTGACCGACAGAAAGCGCCACGGGGAACAAATGAAGAGAGGGGAAGCAGAACAAACAAAGAAAAGGAAACAGAGAAATTTTGAAAACAAAAAAAAAAAAAAAAAAAAAAATGCACAACCACCCCCCACCCCCCACCCAAAAAAAAATGTAAAAACCGGCTCTCACGTTTTAAATCAACTTTTAGGCTACTAGCCACGCCGCAGTAGAAACTCTTATGTAATCCGCTAGACAAGAAAACGTTCTACGATTCGTCACAAAGGAAATCATGTTGCACTCCGCCGCAACGCAAAAACCGACGTGATCTGCCGCACAAGAAATCTACTCGTTGCCCGTCACAACAAGAAAAGTCCGCCACGCAAAGGATCCCGGCGCAGTCCGGCACTTTGGCACCCTCGTGCAACCCGCCGCAAAAGAATGCTGTCGCAATCTGCCACAAGAGCATTCCTTCCGTAATACGCCACTGAAGGAATCCTTATGTAGCGGACGCACAAGACGGCCGAGTGCCCCAGGGAGCGCCAGCCCACCCAACAAAAAAAATGCCTGAAACCTTCATTTTCCTTTTGATGTCTCGCGCCTGGCAGCCCGCTGCCACCCTTCTGAATCCGTCGCAAAAGCAATGCCTTAGCACAGTCGCCGCCACCAAAATCCGCTGCAACATGAATGGCCACAGAACTCGTCGGCGGCGGATTTCCCGCGACGCAAATGCGCGGACGGGCCCCGCACGCAGCGGAGCTGATCGAAAGAGACTGGGCCGCCAGCCACGGGGAAAAACCACGAAGACTGAGATCCAGGCAGCGTTTCCGTTTCTCGGATTTTCCTTCGTCTGCATGTACTTTCTTTCGGCTGCCACTCCTATGGGCCCTCGGCAATTTTGCGCGCCCGCCGCCGGGCGATCTCTTCTGCGGCGGATTGCACAAGATTACTGTTGTAGCGGAATACACCAACAGCACTTACGCGGCAGATTCCAACAGGACCACACTTGCGGCGGATTACAAACATGCCCCCAAAGTGGCGGACCACGCCAACAAATACTTTGTGGCGAGTGCAAAAGAATGCCCTTTGTGGAAAGATACAAACGGATTCCTCTTGCGGCGTGGCCAGCAGTCCAATAATTAATCAAAAAACGGGCGGTTCCCGAACGTTTTTGTCTCCGCGGTCTCATTTTACCTGGCGTTCTGGATTTTTCCCTGGCGCCCTCCGACCCCTCGGTCAACTGGCACGTCCGCCACAACAGGGATCCTGTACCTTTTGCGACGGATTACAAAGATTCTCTCTGCGGGGGATTGCAAGAGGATTTCTTTCGCGGCGGATTACACCAGGGCCCCCTTGGTGGCGGATAACAATAGGATTGCTTGAGCGGAGAATTAACACAGGATTTCTTGTGTGGAGCATTACGAAAAGGATTCTTTACGCGGCAGTCTAACAGTTTGATTTGACCCGCGGCGATTCGCAAATTGATATATCTTGTGGCGGGCGCGCCAAATCTCTCCTTCTTCGGCGGGCATCGAAACTTCCGAGCTCAGAGGCCTTGGGGGCACAATGCACCGCGGCACAGTGGCCCCGCGGCCTCAGCGCCCCAGGGGCCCAAGGCCCAAGGGCTCAAAGTCTCGGAGCATCACGGCCTCAGCGCCCCAATGCCTCAAGACCACATCAAACGTATCATGGCCCCAAGGCATCCGGGTCCAACGGCGCCGAAGTCTCACGGCCCCCGGGTCATCAAGGCACCTGAGAATCAAGGCACTGGCGTCTTCGGGCTTACAGGCCCCGGGGCTGCAGGGCCTCGAGGTCCTAGAGCCCGACGGCCTCGCGGCCCGAGCGCCTCGGAGCCCTCGGGCCATTGGCCCCCATGGGCGCGCGCATCCGCCAGCCCCCGTGGCCTCGGGGCTCGCGGTTCGCAGCGCAGTCGGGCGTTCGGGCGCCATTGTCTCACGGTGCTAGGGAATGAAAACCTTCGGGGGGCGCTCGGATTATCCGAGCCTTGGGCCGCGGGGCCCCAAGGGCGCGCGGTCCGCGGGCCCTTCAGGTTGCAGCGCGGCGTCGAGGCATTCTGCTCTTCAAATGACTTGACCATAAGGTCTCGATGCCCCGGGCCCCCTGGGCCCACGGCACCGGGGCATGCGAGGGCGCGGGGGGCCCAGGGCCGGAGGGCATTATTTGCTTGGGGTCGGAGGGCCCCGGTCCCGATAGCCTCCGCTCCGCGCGGTCGCAGGGCACTCGGGCCCCGTGGTCTCGGGACATCAAGCTCCAAGGCTCTCGCCCATAGGGCCCCAGGGCGTCGGCCCCCATGCCCCCATCGGGCAACGGGGCCTCAGCGCCGCGGGGCGCCTCGGCCTCGCGGTCTGAGGGGAACAAGGCCATGGCCCCAAGGCCCCGGGGCCCTGCGGCCGAGCGACCAGAGGTCTTGGCCCCCGAGCGCGGCGAGGCACTTCGGCCGCCTCGGAGTCGCAGGGCCCCCTGGCGTCGCGCCCATAAGGCCTGGGGCCTCATGGCGAAGAGGCAGCAATAGTTTAAGGCGTTGTGGCATCAGGGCCCCAGGGGCCGAGGGCCTCCTGGGCTCTGGCGTCTCGGGGCCCGGGGGCCCTAGAGCATCATTGCATCAGCCCCCATTTAGGGCCGGAGGGCCCCGTCGCACCACGCCATCGCGGCATGACATTGAGGCGTGCATAAGGGCCGTAGGACTGCAGCGCCTCAGGGCCTCAGGGCCCCACATGTGGACGCGCGCATACGCGCGTGCGTGCATGCGCACGCGCTTGCGCATGTTTGTATGCATGTGTATACGCACAGACATACATCGATAAATGCATGCACCTGCTCGCGCGAGCGTGCGCTTTAGTGCAAATGAGTTCGGTCGTTGCACACGGCCTGTTGCAATCGCAGAAAACACGCAAACCCCTTTCAGCGGGACGCGCCATTCTGAGGCGCTGGAGATGCCACTCGGCGCCGACGGCGTTGCAGTAGATCTCGCCTTCGACCTCTCGCCAGCATGCCCCGCTCGTCCACGCGGAACTTGAAGGGCCAACGCGCCGCCTGCGCGGCCGCGCGGGGGGGGGGGGGGAGGCGCGACGCGGCAGCGTGCGGGCTGGGCTTCTGTCCCGAAGGGTCGCGCGGAACCTCCTCGCCGCTCGCGCTCGCGCCCGCCTCCGCGAGGGGGGGGGGGCCTCGGCTGGCCTGCGCTGGCGCCGCCAGCCCCCGCGAAAGCCCCCACGTTCGCGCGCGGCCCGGCAGCCCCGGCGAGCGCGCAGTCGATGGCGCGCGATCATCTCGGGCCCCGGGGCGCCGCGCGCGCGCGCGAACGAGAATTCCGCGCTTCAGCGCCACCGCGCGCACGCGCAACCTCTCCGCGCCGATGCAAGCGCAGCCCGCGACGTTGTCCACTGCGCGCCCCAGCCCCCAGCAGGCTCGTTCTGTCTCCCACAGGGAACCCCCCTCTCGTCCTGTAGCCCGATCCGGCGCGGTTTCTATCGAGCCCCCCCGACGCCGTCGACCCGCGGCGGCCCGCCCCCGCCGCAGCGGCGCACGTCCGCGCGAAGCTGGCCCCGCCGTCGCGCGGGCCACCAGCGGCGGCCGGACCTCGCGCGCCCCCACGGTTAAACACCGCTTCGAGGCTCGCCACGGCGCCCTCCAGCGCGGCCCACCCGGGGCCGCCATCGAGCGCCCTCAGCCGCTCACGCATCTGCCCCTCGCCAACCGTCTAATCACAGAGCTCAATCAATAGCTCCCCATCGGCCATGAAGTCCGCGGCCACCGCCACCTGCTCGAGCGCACCCTCGAACTCGGGCTCGTCTGCCCCTGGCCGCAGGCGGGGGTCGATGAGGTCGCAAGAGCACCTGGCGGACCTCAACAGAGCGGGCCGTCCCATGCGGGGGGCGCCCCTCCTCGGCGCACCCGCGCATTCATTCTGCCCAGCGCGCCGCCCTCCGAGCGGCTCTTCCAGGCGAGGCCCCCCCCCACCCCCACCCGCGCCGGGCGGCGAATCGCTCGGCTAACCCGCCGATGCCCTGCCCCGCCTCGCTCGCCTCGCCGCGGGGGCCAGTCTGCGACGCGCCCGTCGTCGGAGCCGAGGGGCACGCCCCTCCTCGACAGTCGACAGTCGTCGCCCCCGACGCCCGCCATTTCCTCGCCCGGGCCCTCGGCGGTTCGAGGTAGGAGTGGGCGGGCGGCGCCTGCGCGCCCGCTGCTCGCCACCTTCGCGACGCGCCGGGCCCGGCCATTGGCCGTCCGCTCTGGGCCGTCGGGGAAGCCGCGCTGCGCCCCAGCCGCGCCCGCCGCCCGACGAAGGCGGCAACTGGCCACGATCGGGGGGGGGCGCAGGCCCCCGAGCTTCCTCCTACGTTCCCAGTGGACGACCGGCCGCCGGCCCTTCCCCTTCCCCGTTGGGATATACCCCCCTGAAGAGGGCACGCGGCGCCGCCGTCTGCTCATTGCTACGCGAGCGGTCTCCCCAGTGGCTTCGCGGGCTCGCGGGCCATTGTGCCAGGCCGACACCTGGGGTGGCGACTGTTCGGGGCGACCCGCCCCGCGCTGCCGGCTGCGCCAACTGCCCGGGGGCGGCCCCAGCACCTGGCCGCGGCAGCACTGCTGGAGGGTCCTCTCAGGGCCGGATTGAACGCATTGCGGGTTGCATGGGCCGTCTTGAGAAAGCGTTGGGTCGCTGCGTGACAATCAAAATGGCCCCTCCCATCTTGTAGCCCCACCTGCAGGCGGTCTTCATCCTCCGCCCTCCTCCCCCCCATGCCATCGTCTTCCTTTGCTACGCGTCAAACGAATGCGTCACAAACCACTCAACATGGCCCCTCCTCCTCCTCCTCTTCCTCCGCCCCTGTTGGTCATCAGACCCCGTCCTCCCGCAAGTATTCCTCCGCCCTCTCCGTCGCCCCCCTTCCCCAACGGTCTCTAAGAAAGTCAAAAGAGAAGCCGAAGGGCGCTGAAATGACCCAGGAACGCCAAAAGAATCCCAAGAAGGCTCCAGGAGCGGCCCCTGCGAGCACCTGGTGAACTTCCCCCAAACGGAGCTCGAAGCGAAACTTCCCCGCGCTTTCCTGAGCCCCCGGGACAGCCCCCGAGACAATCTCGGAGAACCGTGAGAGCCCCGAGAGAAGCCTGGGAAGGTTCCAAGAGGGCACCGAAGGGCCTTGATCTCAAGTCGCACAGCGCGACTCGAAATTGGGCCACCTCGAGGCCCCATCGGCGAGGGCCTCTCGGCGCCTCCATCGGGGCCCCAAGACTGCCTGGGAGGAGCTAAAGGGAGGCCCTGCAGGGCCCCAGACTCCAAGAGGGCCCCAGAAGAGCAACAAGACCGAAGATTGCAAACTGCAGCGAATTCCCTTCCGCTTCCCCGCAAAATGACCACTTCAATTGCCCTCTTCGGGCCATTTTGGACCCGCGCTGGGGCCCCAAAAGGGACAAGGCTGAAGAAAGCACCCAGGAGGCGCCAAACGCGCTCAAGAGGGCCCCCAGAGAGCCCACCTGGGCCCAACTTCAAATCGCACTGCGCGACTTGACATTGCGGCACTTCGGGGCCATAGCGGGGGGCCTCTTCGGGCCCTTTCGGGGCCCATGGATGCCCCCAGAGGCCGCCGACCGGCTTGCAAATCCGAGCATATGGAACGTCTCCCTGGGGCGTTTTCCCGGTGGGCGGCCGGGCTTCTTGAGGCCCCATAACACGACCTCGCGCAACCCCGCGGGGGCGCTCTTGCAACCGCGAGAGAGCTCGCAAATGGGGCACGTTTTGGCCCGCCCTGGGTCGTCGCGGAATTCGCTCGGGCTGTTTCGAAGCCTCTTGGGCCGTCTGCAAGGTCTCTCGAGCCCCTCGGCGGCACCTCGGGCGCGCCCACGAGCTACCTCGAGGCCCTCGGCAGCCGCGCGGGGGGGAACCAAGCGCGTCCACCCCCCTGCCCACCCCCCGCGCCCTCATCCATCCAACCGTCCTGCAGGGCCCCCCCCCCCACACACACACACCTCCACCCCCACCCCACCCCCCAGCGCGCGCGCCTCTCAACGACGGCTGGCGGACGAACGAGATCAAAGAAAAGGCACCCAAGAAGCCCCCGAGAGATCCCGTCGGCGGGGGCCTTCGCGCAACCCGTCGGCCCAAGGCGCCCGCGCCCGACGCCCCGTTCGCCGTCGGGGACCCTGGGAAGACAAGCCGCGGCCCCCAACGGCGCCCATGAAAGCGGCCCCCAACTGCGAAGCCCAACGGTGGCACCCCAGGACCGCGGCACGACTGGCGCGGATCATTGACCACGGGGGCGCGGACGGTTTGCGGCAACAAATGTGCCATGCGATCGAAGCAACCCGACCGCGCTCCGGGGAATCGCGCGCGGATTCGGCCGCGGCGCAATATGCGCCCGAGTCGGCGCCCGAATTGCGCGCCCGAGCGGGCGCCCGAATGAGAGCGATAATGAGCCCGAATGGCAGTGGGATGAAAACGATTACGTGCCCGAATGGAAGCAATAATGCGCCCGAATGGACAGCGAAGAAAACGGCATGTGCCCGAATGGAGAATTAATTGCCCGAACGGAAACCATCGCGCGACCGAAATGCAACGATGACGAGCCCGAATGGATAACAGCAAACCGCCTGAGACATCCTCCAAAAATCAAGCGACTCGGGCACACCTAGACGACCGCATGGGTTCGGGCATAGATTCGGGCGCCGATTCGGGCGCCGATCGGGGGCGGCCCCGTGCACTTTCGACCCATCAATTCGGGCGCCATCCGGGCGCGGCCGCGCGAAGCGCGGGCTGGCGGCAAGCGCGTCGGGGAGTCGATCGCGCGAGCGCCGCAGTCGGGCACGCCGCGGCGGCGGCGGCGGCAGCGGCGGGCATCGGCGCAGCGGCGGCGGCCCTGGCCGCCGTCGCGCGCGCGGCAGGTGGCGTCAGCGGAGCCCGTAGTGGCACTCGGGGCACCCGTGGCGTCGGCGTTTGCTGTGGCGGGCGAGGGAGGACGGAAGCTGGTCGCGGCGGCACTGCGGGCAGTCGCAGTCGTTGCCAGGAAGGCTGGCTGAAGTGTCTCCGTTGGACTTGTAGTGGCAGCGGCGTTGGCGAAAATGTTGGCGGTGCAGGTGGCGGATTTGCGGGGCGTCGGTCATTTTGGAGTCGCCAGCTGCGTGCGCGGCAGCACTGGCGGCAGTGCTCGTGGCGGCGGCGGTTGCTGGCATCGGCAGGGGCGCCGGCGTGGCCATCGGCGCGGGAAGGGGCGGTTAGGGAAAGGCCTGAAGGGGGGCATTAACAGTGGCGCTGAGTTGCGGTCGCCGCGGCAACGAACTCGCCAGTGCGACGGCGGTGGCAGCGATGGTGGCACTGGCAATGACGTCGGCTGCGTCGGAGGCGGCGCCGCTCGCGGAACGCCCGCGAGATGGCGCAACGTCGGAGGGAGGCGATCGCGCCCCCAAGAAGGCCCCTGATTGCCCAAAGTGGCGCCCCAGACGGCACCGGGTAGCCCGGGCCGGGGCAATGCATGGCCGAACGCGCATCCACGAGCTCCCAAAACAGCCCTAGGCCGGCCCCGGACGGCCACGGAGCCCCCCAAGGCGCCCCCCGAGAAACCCACATATTTCATATAATCACACAGAATCGGCGATGCCTGCCTTTTCCCCCCTCGCCCGCTCGGCCTTGCTGAGGCCTGGGAACTGCCCCCATAATGCCCAGAAGAGGCCCCTGGCAAAGCACGCGAGGGATCGCGGGTGGCCCGAGTAGCGCCCGCGGGGCCCACGACGGCCCGGCCCCATTTACTTGCTGAAGCAATGGTTTCAGACCCCTCATTGCTCCTCCCCGGCCGCCTGGCCCTCGCCCAAAATCCACGCCCCACTGCCTTCCACAGAATCGCGCGCCGCGCCGGGCCGATCCAACTCACGGGCCGCCGCGGGCCCTGACCCAAGACGCCCTGAACCCAAAGGGGCGCCCTGGGGCCCCGGGAGGCCCCCGGACCCTGAAACCCGGCACCCCTGAGACGCAGCCCACGTCGGCAGTCCCGCCACGCGGGGCGCAGGCACGCGCGCGTCGCCTCCACGCGGCGCGCACAGGCAGCGAAGCTGCAAGTGGGTTCTTCGTCCATCGAGGGGGGGCACTGGCAGTTGCAGGAAAGGGGGGGGGGCAGCAAGGAGAGGACCGACACGCGGACACGTCACAAGCAGCGAAGAGAGGGCAGCCGCAGTAGCAACGGCAGGCACCAGGTGGAAACAAGCTAATTAGGGTCCGACCCTCCCTTCCGACATCTCCCCCACCCGTTCCGTTTGTTTGCCCCGCCCCCACTCCCCCCCCTTCCCCGCGCCAGTTCCTGCGCGCTTTTCCTCGCCACCGATTCCACTCTCCTTATCCTGGTCAGATGTGAACAGAATCTCTGCGAACGGAATCCAAAAACGGCGACGTCGACAGCGGCTGGCCCTCCCAGCCACTCCCCTCCCCTCGCACTCTCCCCCGCGCCCCCCGCCCCGAACAATTCCTGCCCTGGGCCCCCCGCGCATCCATCATCCCCCCCCGACTCGCCCTCCTCCTCCTCCTCCTCCTCCTCCTCCTCCTCCTCCTCCTCCTCCTCTGAGCCCCACCCATCGCCCCCAGATCCCTCCCCCTGGCAACTTGTATATCACTGTCATGAACCTCGTCCGCGCCCCCCCCCCCCGCGACGCGAGTTCAAGGCGCGTCGTGATTGGAAGCCGCGTAAGAACACCCCAGCGAGCGCGTGGCGCACAAAATGCCACGCGCGCCGGGCGCGCCAAATGCACCAGATGCGCGAAATACGCCAGATGCTGCACCGGCCGCGACAGGCGCGCCAAATGCGCCCGCTCGCCACTCGCCACGGGAATGGCAGGCGCGCCACGCGCACAGGTGCGCGAGGGACGGGGCGGCCCAACCAGACGCGAAGCAAAGGCCCCGCAGATAACCGGCCAACTAATATCCATGACACTCTCGCGGCCCCGAAAGCCACCGCGAACCGCCCATCCAGACCCTACCAAGCCATCGCACGTTAACGCATCAACGCCCCATGTCAATCGCAAGAAGCGATCAGCCGCAACCATCCGTTGAAAACGACGGCCAGAAAAACACGACAACACTACATCACGAACAACGCACATGCTCATCCAGACCGCACGCACGTCACACCACGCGAACATCTCCTCTGAAGATCACAACATCCACGGGCGAAGTCAGCGCCAAGCAACGAAGAACAGGGCACACCCCGCTCGGGACTTGGACCCGCTCGCCCCCGAGTCCTCGCGCCGCCCGCGACCCTTGGCCAACGGAGCGCCTGGCGCGCAGCAACCTCGCGGTAGCACGCCGCCGCCCCCGGCCGCGCGGTGGCCCCTTCCAACGCGACGGCGGCGCCCCCGCTCCGAATGGCAGCACGGCCCAGAGGGTCGCCTCGCTTAATTCTTCCGGCAATCGCTTAATTCTTCCGGCTAGCTCAAGAAACGTAAATGTCATATATGCTAGTGCAATTCTTGCGCTGGTGGAAGATACTATGCATATATACATAAATTGTAGATGGTTACGTATACATATCTTAAATATATAAATATACATATACATTCATATGTGTATTAATAAATATATAAATATATATGTGTATACACCTCCGCCCCCGTCATGTCTCGCGTCGCCTGCGCCGCTCGCCAGCCGAGCCGACGTTGCTCGAGCAGCCATGCCAGCATCGTCCTGTTTTAAGGATGCACGCCGCATCGCGGATGCGATGCTCCAGGAGGTCACGGAGCCGCCCATCGTCAAGGATATATGTTTTGTTTGTTCGAGAAGGGGGGGGGCAGAGGAAAAGGAAAAGGAGGAAGAGGAGGGGGAGGAGGCGAGGAGGGAGGAGGAGGAGGAGGAGGCGGAGGAGAGGAGGAGGCTGTCCTCACCCCTCTCATTACCTTTGCTGGCCCTGTCGGCCTTCCCTGCACGTGCAGATCGAGGTCGGTTCGGGGAGGTTATGTTTCCGTGCATCCTGGGGGTCCCTTGGATGTTCCCAGACGGAGGGTCTATTAAGTTTGGACAGCCTAGGTTTGGCGATTATATACATATATATATATATATATATATAAAAGCGGCCCCCAGAAATTCTCGGACGATAGCGCCAGCAAGGAGAAGATCTTGAAAGACAACTACAAGTTGTTCAGTGCCCTGGCCAGAGTTCATTGGGAGAGTAATGGGGGTGGTGATGATGGTGATGGCGACGATGATGATGCTGCTGATCCTATCGATGATTGATGGTGCTGATGGTGATGATGATGGTGATGTTTGGTGCCAGGTGGTGATGCTAGTGAGGACGGCTGCGATGAAACTCACGACGATGATGATGCCGAAATATGATGGTGATGATGTTTATGATGAGGGTGTTGATGATGATGCTGGTGCTGATGATGGTGATGGTGATGATGCTGCATGCTGATCCTGATGGCACCCGCCCAGCCCAGGTTGATTGCAAGGTGTACTTCGCCAAGGCAGCCATGCAGAAGGCGCTCGGCTACGTAGCTGAGGACAAGGAGTGGCAGGCCAGTCATGCTGGGGAGGGAGGGATCGAGGGAGAAGGAGAAGGGGATAATGGTATGTTGAAGGACGCAGCCGTCGAGAGATCGAGGAGAGAGAGGACAGAAAAACAACGACAAGAGAGGAGGAGAGGAAGAAAGGGAGAGAGAGCGGGGAGAGAAGGCGAGGAGAGAAAGAGGGGGAAAGAGAGAGAGAGGGATAGAGAGAGCGCGCCCCGTCCGCAGATCAGCGGCGGGCAGCTCAAATCCTTCAAGGAAAAGGTTTCCAAACGGCTGATGGTGCTCTGCCAGGATCTCGCCAAGAGGGCGCGGTCGAAGACGTCGTGGGCTGTGGATATCATCGAGGCTTGTAGTTTGAAAGGCTTTCGCCATCTATAGTCATGCATGCCCCACGCGTGCGTCGTCGATCCTCGAATTTAGATTGACTCCAGCACCAACCTCAGTCGTCTCCCTCCCCTCCGTGTCATGCTAGTGTTGCCGCTGTCTCCCAGGGGCGCGTTCCTGGAGACGGCGACCCAGACGCAGAGAAGGGAGAGGACGAGGGCGAGGACGTGGAGGAGGAGGAGATAGAGGCCGAGGAGGCCGCAGGCGAGGAGGGCGAAGAGGAGGAGCTGCAGGAGGAGCCCGATGAGGAGGTGGACGACTGCAGCGGAGCAGATGAAGACCGTGCAGTCAGCCGCAAACCTGCCGCCAAAGCTGACAAGGTTTGGCAACTCCCCATCTCTATCATCCTACTCGTTCTCCCCTCCGTCAGATAATATAACCACTCGTCCTTCTAAAAAGGGCGCTGAGTACGAGTACGGCTACGACGATGAGATTGCAGCAGCATGGAGGCGCACGAGTAAGAAAGCACAGAAGGAGTACAGCACGATTCCCTTGGAACGGCCCTCTGGAGCAGGGGACGACGACCCTGCCATTGCACGGTGGATAGGGAGAGGTGTCAATAGAGTGTGATGCATGATATGCATGATCTATGCATAGATGTATGTGGGTATATGCATGTATGGATGCATGCATGCATGGATGTATGCATGATGTATATGTGTATGTATATGTGTACGTCTGTGTATACCTGTGTGTATGTATGCATGTATGCACATGCATGGTTTATGTACGTATACGTATGTTTCGTGTATGCATACATGCATGTACATTTGCATTCCACTCGAGTCGCGCCGTCGCTGGCATTCGCCAGGTGGCGAGACGGCTCCACGCATGTCGTGCCCGATGTGTTGTGCAAGGACATCAAAGCAGAAGGACAGTTTGCAATCCAGCTCGATCGATGCAGATCCCGACCGATGTCGACAATCTTCGAACAGACCAGAACTTTATCATGGGCACCTCCTCGCCCTCGCGCGCCTCCTCCTCCCCCGCCCCCGTCGCGGGAGGAAGCGTGGGGCAGACCACTGGCGAGATCTGGACGAAGGAGCATATGGCCGTGGTCAAATGCAAGGAGCCCACAGGTTGGATCCTGCGCGTGAGGGACACGAGGCCGACCGCAGAGAGGGAGCAGGTGGCAAGGTCTAAGAACCAACACTGCCCCACCGATCATTCTGTCGATCTGCCACCGCTTTCGTATCAATCGTGTCTGTTCACTCCCGCCCATTCGCGGAGCGCGCGCGGGAAAATCAGAGGTGGCAGAACGATGGGACGCATAGCATCCGTGCTGCATGGAGCCAGGTGGTGCAGGTGATGATCAAGTACTTCAAGTCCGAGAGCGACGCGCTGGACGCGTGCAAGAAGCTGGCAGACTACCACTTGCAGGGCGACACCAAGCAGGACCTCGAGGCGAAGAAGGACGCGATGATCACGGCTGCAGGGAAGTCGACATCAAGGACCGCCGAGTGCGCATACATGTTGCATTCACCGTCCTTTTTGTTCTCGCCCATGCCCCTCGCCCCCATACTATCCCCTGGCCCTCGCTGCTCTCAGCGATTAATCAATTGCTTGTCGGTGTGCACCCATCCCCCCGCCGAGGAAGCGTCCCGCTGCAGCGCCACTCAAGCGACCTGCAGCTGCTGGTTCCGACGAGGGAGGTGATGGGCCTGTGCGCAAGCGCCCTGCAGCAGCAGGCACCCCACCCTCTACGCCGCCGAGGTCGAGGCCCGACTCGTCCCCGCAGGATACGCGGGAGGAAAGACTGATCGGTGGCGGAGGATGAGTTGGAGGATCGGGGGGAGGGGGGGGGGAGCGTATAAGATCGAGGTCGGTTCGGGGAGGGTACTCTTCGTGTGTTCGCGTGTGTGTGTTGGATAGTTCTCGTGCACCCTTAAGGGTACCCTTCACGGGGATCAGGGGATCCGAGGAACAGGAGATCTCGAGCGGCAGGATGTGTACCATAGCCCCAGCGCCAGGAGTTCTCATCGGATGAATCCCTCGTGTCAGAGCTTTTCTCAGGGATGTCTGGACGCTCTGACTGTTCTACCGAGTCGCCCACCTTCAACTGGGCCGCGGACCTTGGCATGCATGAAGGTTGAGCGGGGTGATGATGAGATTGCTGATGCTGATCAATTGTACGGCATGCAGCTGATGACGATGGCGATGATGATGAGGACGATGGTGGTGGTGGTGATGATGATGCGGATGACGATGGTGACGATGCTGCTGATGATGATGCTGATGATGGTGATGGTGATGATGTATATGGCGGTGGTGATGCTGATGGTGATGGTGTTGATGATGATGCGTGCATTAGAGGAATCACCCCGCCCCCCCTGGGGATTCGATGCGGAAATCGAGGGAAGCGTCGGAGCCCAGGCTAAGACGGCCATCGAGACGAAGACGAAGATGGAGACAGCTGCTGCGAGCTCGAGCGCGGCTGCATCGGCATCTGCAGGGGGGGCGGCTCCGAGCCGCCCAGCGGAGCCCGCGAGGGATTGGAGCCCCATCCGCCTGCCCTTTTGATGTTCTGCAGGTTTGAACCTGACAGCTCGGAGGCCGATGTGGCGCCGATCCCGTGGATAAGTATCGTCGTCTTCACTCCCCCGCTCCATGCATGTTGACTATAGTCACAGATCGAGGTTGACCTTGCCGCTAGAGGTTGATCACCGCATGGTTTAATATGCTAGGTTGACCCTGCCACATATAACGTCTATGAAACGGCCAGAACATTAGAAGTCCCTCGTGAGCCCAGTGGCTCTCATATAAGAGTCAACGTGTTATAAATATGTGTGGATGCAGGTGTGTCCTCTCGCGTGTCCTCTCCCGCTCCCCCCTCACGCCCACTCCCGTAGAAAGCCATTTTGGCTGAGTGGGCACTTGGAGCCGCGAACTCGATCAGTTCGCTGCGGCCTCCACTTCGAGGTCGCTCGTCTCCCGCTGACCGCTCCACACGCAGAATGTCTGCGCCCATGGACGCTGCTGAGACGCCAGCGTGGTGGCAGAAGGATCGGCTACGACCCTAATCCTTCCCCACCATGCACCCCATGTCCCTCCACCGTCTGTGTATAATAAATTTATTTATATATATATATATATATATATATAAGATGTATGTCTGTGTGTAAATATATATATATATATTATACGTATTCCTTGTAAAATCATGTTTAGACGATCGTATGAGGAGCTCTGGCCAGAAGTTCCTTCTCCAGTCATCCAGATTATCGATGACGACGAGACGCCCGTTCCACCTCCTGGCACATCATGCTGCAGCGATACCCAGCAGATGACGGCCACCGTTGCGGGCACGCCCATGGAGGGCATGGAGGAGGTGCCCGTGGAGGAGGTGCCCGTGGAGGAGGTGCCCGTGGAGGAGGTGCCCGCGCCGGCCCCCGCGCTCCCCGCGCCGCAGGTCACCGCGCGGCAGGGCGACATCCGCAGGGCGATCCGCCGCAAGAGCTCCGACGAGAAGCAGGCGAAGGTGGGCTCGGCCAAGAAGCACGATGGCGACGCTGCAGCTGGCTCGTGGAGGGACTCGTGGACGGACGCGATACCGCCGCCGTCCAACACGCAGCTTGAAGAGATGGCCAAGCAGTCCGAGGAGAAGCTGCGCAGCGTGCAGCAGGAGCCCATGCAGGTGCACGCCGATGACAGGAACAACAAACACGCCCCACACACACACATGCACACACGCACAAATATACACACGCACGCGCGCACACACAGACACCTACACGCACACACACACACACGCACACACTCACACACACACGCACACGCACGCACACGCACGCACACACGCGCACACACACACACACACGCGCGCACACACACGTACGCACACACGCACACGCACACGCACACGCACACGCACACGCACACACACACACACACACGCACACGCACGCGCACGCGCACGCGCACGCGCACGCGCACGCGTACGCGCAAACCCACGCGCACGCGCGCACGCACACGCACGCGCATACGCGTGTGCGCATGTGCGTGCGTGTGTGCGTGTGTACTTCCCGCCCAAGAGGACCAGCCGATGAAGCGCAAGCGGGACTCCGAGCAGCTGGTCATCTTGCAGGAGATCGAGGCGAAGATGGGCAACATTGAGCTGGCCGACGCCGACGCCATGCTCAAGAAGGCGGCGCTGATGACAGCCGACGAGGAGAGGGGGCAAATCGATCGCCCCTCGAGTCATATATAATATGTGCACGTATTTATATATATATATATATATATACACGATCGACTCGAGTATGTATATAGATGTTAATCGTATCTTTGCACGTGTGTATGCACGTGCACACTCCTCCCCCCCTCCTCCTCCGGCCCAGATACCGCCCGACGCGCTGCCGAAGATCGAGGGGATCGGCGGCTGTGGCAGTGGCGCTGGAGAGGGAGATGTGCCCGATCGGGACGATCGCCTCGAGGACTCTCCTCGTCTTTAGCCTCGAGCCCCCTCTCCCTCTTCCCGTCTCTCCATCCTCTTCCTGCCCTCGAGTCAGGGCGGGGGAAGGACTCCCTCCTCCATCAATCCTCTAGCCTCAGATCTCAATCCGTCCCCCCTTCTTCCAACCTCATCCTCCTCCTCCTCGTCCAAGCCTCCTCCTCCTCCTCCTCCTCCTCCTCCTCCTTCTCCTCCTCCTCCTCGATCCTTATACTCCTCCTCCTCCGAGATCCTCCCCATCCGACCTCAAGGAGGCTGCAGCCAATGGTTTCAAGGTTCCAGCTGCATCGACGCTGGGGCAGCGCTACTACAGACAGGCCAGCCCAGAGGAGAAGGCCAAGTACAACGATGCTCGCGAGGACATCAAGAAGTTGATGCGCTCGATCTGGGTCAAGACCAAGTACGATGAGTACAGAGTTCCTCCACTCATGATCCGTCTCCCCTTACCCTCCGCCTCCTCCTCCTCCTCCTCTTCTTCCTCCTCTTCATCCTCCTCATCCTTCTTCCCCCCCTCCCCCTCCCCCTCCATCCTCCTGATCCCCGCATATACTCGAGTCATAAAGATCGATTGGTGTATCACCCGATCCTCAATGATACTGCTCGTCCTCGCCTCTATTCTCGAGATCTTGATCGTCCTCGCTCCCTCCCCCTCCACCTCCTTTCGAGGAGGGAGAGGGAACACATGATCGGAGGCCCCGCCTTTACCCCTCCCACCGAGCAAGGCTCTTCGCGAGCACGTGGTGTCGCACGAGAAGACCCAGAAGGAGTGGGGTGTCATGCTCAACGTGGACTCGATCATCAAAGAGGATTGGGGGAGAGGAACATCACACAAGGATGTGAGGAAACAGGAGGACGAGGAGGACGAGGAGGATAACGATGAGCAGTGGGGGGATGTCTGCCTCGCCCAACTCCCCCACCCCCAGGAGGGCGGGCGCAAGAGCCAGGCGGCGGTGCAGGGCGCGCTGAACTACTGCATCGCCGCCACCAAGCTCGGCTGGTTCTGGGTGTTAAACTTTGCAGCCGAGCTTCGTCGAGGTTCGTCGAGGTCTGTGCGTCGAGGTCCGAAGTCAGTCGAGGTCGGGTCCCCCCTGTCCCCCACCCCGCCCCCTTGCAAAAGGAGGTCGGGTCGAGAGCGCATTTCCCCATTCAGCCCAGGGTCCGCTTCAACGAGATGACTCAGCGCCAGGAGTACCTCTACAAGAAGGTTGGCATGGAGGAGGTATTCAAGGAGAAGTGGTCGACCAAGCAGCAGGAGGCCGTGCGGGATGGAAGGGAGGACGTGAGGTCAGAGTCTATGGGTGATTGGCCAGGGAGGAGGATGAGGAAGGAGAATGAGGATTAGCTCCCTATAGGGTAAGAAGAGAAGGCGGGATGGCAAGGAGGAGGGGGCATATATTATATAGAATGCGGGTGAGCTCCCTATAGGAGGAGGGAGGAGGATCTAGCAACGAGGATGAGGATCCTCGATGAAGGGGGGGGAGGAGGAGCAACGGATCGACTGATCGAGTCCGACGTTCGAGGGTTGAACGACATAGAATGGGGGGGGGGACGCGCACACGCCGCAGATTATCAACAAGAAGGCTAAGACGGCGATCAAGGAGGATCTCATATTCGGTGAATATCATGTGAACCCCGTGACCCCCTAGCCGTGTCATGAGGGCGATCGCCCTCCTCTGGCCATTGTCCCTTCGTGTCGGGAACATGGGGGGCGAGGGCGATCGTCCTCCTCGAGATCTGGCCAGCTTCCCTTCGATCATCCTCTCGAGGACCCTCAGGACGCGCCTTCGCTGCCAGCTTCATCGAGCGCAGCTGCGTCCGCGGCGCTGGTGCTCGAGCAGGCGACCCCCCCGACGGCGAAGGCGAAGTCCAAAGCGAATGCTGAGACCCCCATCGCCAAGCCGCAGGCAAAGAAACGAGCACTCCAGCAGGTCGCGGCGAAGAGGCCGAGCAGCAAGGACACGTCTGCAGCTGACAAGAAGAAGACTGTACGACTGGACGCTAGGACGTCATTCGAGCCTACGCCTCCTCATCTTCTGCCCCCACCCCGCCTATATACCCCTCCTCCTCCTCCTCCTCCTCAAGCTGGAGGTGGAGTGAGAATGGGGGAGGAGGAGGACCGATGAGGAGGAGGAGGGGAGGAGGAGGAGGAGGAGGACGAGGAGGAGGAGGAGGAGGATCCCGATCGGGAGGAGGAGGAGGAGGAGGATGGAGGAGGAAGAGAAGGATCGGAGGAGGAGGAAGTGGATGGAGAGGAGGAGGAGGAGGAGGAGGAGGAAGAGCAGCAGCAGAGGAGTCCGACAGGCAGCGCTGGCGGCCAACAAAGTTGTCCCTGCGTACCGCACAGCCATTTCGGAGGCGGACTCAGTGGCTGACATGGTGCAGACTGACCCGACATGGGCGACGCTAAAATAAAACTCACCACATGTGCATTACAGGAGGGCGGGGATGGGTCGTGCCCAAGCTCCCCCGCCCACAGCTAATGCCCATGTGAGTGTTTTATGGTTAGCGCTCCCAGGCCACCCTGAAAGACGACCTGCAGACAGTGACTGATGCAGTCAGCAACCTCAAGCAGATCGCTGCCTCTGACGCGTTCATCAAGCTGTTCCTCGCTGTGGGCTCTGCGAGGGCCGAGGACCCCTAACAATCCTACTCCTGACCCCTTCTCCGTCCGTCGCTCGCAAACCCTCTACACCAAACCATATTCACTCCGTTAACATTCCCCATCACCTACCTCCTCGGTTCGAGCTCTCTTCGAGGATCCTCCGCCTCCCCCTCCTCCGCCTCCCCCCCCTCCTCCTCCTCCTCCTCCTCCTCCTCCTCCTCCTCCTCCTCCTCCTCGTCCTCCTCCTCAATCCTCCTCCTCCTCCTTCTCCGTCGTCCTCCTCCTCCTCATATCCTCCTCCTCCTCCTGCTCCTCCTGCTCGCGGCCTCCTCCTGATCAATCCTCACCACCCTCTCAGACCATGTACACGGGCGACTACCAGGCTGGCATCGAGCGCCTCCCTGGGCTGCTCGAGGGGCACATCGCCAAGGTGCAGAAGGCAGTCGACGGCATGTACACGCTCCAGGAGAGCCTCTCGGCCCTGGAGGCCACCAGGAAGAAGCTCTCGAGGTCTGACTAGCATGTCGAATGCATGATTTCAGGACCGCGCCATGCAAATGTGCTAGCAGAGGAGGCGAACACGTCCATGTCGAGATCTGTCGAGATCTGTCGAGATTTGTCGAGATCCCCAATCTCGACAAGTCTCGACCGATAAAACACATGTCGAGATCGACATTTGTCGATCTCGACCGATAAAACACAGGGTGCGAGCCACCAAAGTCAATCTCGACCGAAAAAACACATGTCGAGATCGATGTCGAGATCTGTCGAGATCTGTCGAGATCTGTCGAGATCTGTCGAGATCTGTCGAGACCTGTCGAGACCCCGTCGAGACCCCGTCGAGACCTGTCGAGACCTGTCGAGACCTGTCGAGACCTGTCGAGACCTGTCGAGATCCGTCGAGATCCGTCGAGATCTGCCGAAATCTGTCGGAATCGTCAGGGAGGGACGGGTAGATGAGGAGTGAGGAAGGGGTCAGATGAAACATTATTACGCCATACCGTTTAGGGCGGGAGGTCTAAGGTTCCTCCTCGCTCATGCGCCGCTGGGAGGGGACAGCGGCGCATGCGGCAGGGCAAAATCGGAATGAGCTTGCACTTTCGAAATTCCTGCTAACCATCTCCCCTCGCTGTCATACTCATCTTCCTTGTCCTGCCTCTCTTCGTGATCGTGCCCTCCCCGTATCCTCCTCATCAATCTTATCCTAATCCTGTGCCGCCCCAGGATGCGAGCTCGCATGGGAAATCCACGAGCTGCGCGTCACCGTGGGCTGCCAGCACATCAGCCTCTACGACATCATTTGCTCAGCCAACCGGGTTTGTTGGCTGAGGTTGCTTGCTATGAGTTTGTTTTTGCCCGCTGGTCTGGCGGGCCCTCGCGCGGCAGCGCATGCTGGTGCGCTGCGCGGGGCGAGACACGTTCAGGGAAAGAGGATGTTAGAACATTGAGGACGGGTGGTGCCCGTGCACGGGAAGCGTGTTCTGGCAACATAACAACATCCTTGCCAATCGAGTTATCGCAACATCGCAGCAATCAGCCACAAGATCTCAGCCCCCCCCCCCCCATTAAGATGAGAATGGCGACCGTGATGCAAAGTGTATTGGGCCTGTCAGGTAAGTTAACACAGCGAAGTAAACCAACGTCTAAATAACAGCATAAAAAACAAATCACATCAACACACACCAAATCAAATCACAATAACACTACAGTACGTTAAAATAAAATAAATTAATGATGTCAACACTGGGGGAGCCCAAACCCCGAATAACACAACACGCCAATCAAACTTACATGTCCGAATCACCCCTCCCCGCCGCCCCCCAACCCCTGTGGCGTCTAAGGCCCAAGCTGTGTTTGAGGCGTGTGAGTTTGGCACATGGGGCCGAACAAACGCAGAGCTTCAGACTTGGACTGCGACAGCAGCGATGACGACTGGGACGACGAGGAGCAGGGTTCGGACGGAGGCTCGGCAAATCACGGCGACGATAGCTCTGAAATTGAAGCTGTCGTGGATCGAGGTGTCGACAGACCAGGGGGTACGCCCGAGCAACAATACGAGCACGGTCGTCTTCTTGTCGAGTTGTGGCTACAGAAATATGCAGAAGGATCCATGACAGCCAAGGACGTATGTGTCAACTGCTACTACGCATCGGGATCAGGAGCTCTCGGCCCTTTCGACAGGTTCAAGATGCCGCCGACTGCTAGCACTGGGAACTACGAGAAACGGATGAACCGAGCTTTCAAGTTTGTGAAAAGTGTCATCTCCTCAGTTGCCTGCTCATTCCACTGCCCATTCCATCTCCTCCGATCCCCCACCCCACTCCTCTTATCCCTTCCTCTTCCTCCTTCTCCTCCTCCTCTTCCTCCTCCTCATCATCCTCATCCTCCTCCTTCCCCTCCCCCCTCAAGATCCATTCGCCCCAATAATATCGGGATCTGGCCGCGCTCGGGCAAGGCAATCAATCGTTCGGTCGGGCCTCCTCGGGCCCCAAGATAAGGTCGCAAAAATTGAGCTGGATGTCCCTCAGATGATAAAGAAGTCCGAGAGGGTCGTGAAGCCGATCTTGGTGGTGCCCCCTCACGAAGCTCTCTCTGCAGAGGTGGTCTCAACTGCGGGCCTTCTGGACGACATCAACGGTGCTGAGGCGGGCTCGGAATGGGCCAGTGCATATGACACTCACCCAGCTGCCATTGCGGCCAAGGCCCAGGGACGTCGTGCGCACCCGTGTGCGCTTTATATCGACGGTGTTCGTTACACTCGTGCGAGCGGCGTCGGCAGGCAAGACTCGTTTGTTGGCATGTTCGCGCATAGCCTGGTGTCGAAGCGGAGGCATCCTCTAGCCTTCGTTCGGAAGAGCAAGCTCTGCACATGCGGGTGCCGAGGGTGGTGCAGCCTTTGGCCCGTCTACAACTTTTAAGGTGGTCGTTCTGGGCTGGGACGCAGTGCCTCAGGCCTTTACAGAAGTGGGACGGCACGAATTTCGGGCCAGATGAGCCGTACGGGTCTTTGTATGCATCCCAGCCTGCCCTTCCTGTTCCCATCGCCCTTGTGCAGATCAAGGGCGACTGGGCCGAGTTCTGCAGCCTAGGGTTTCCGACCTGGCAGTCTAAATATAGTCCTTGCATAGTTTGCCAATCGACGAGAGCTGAACTGTTTGACTTTGAGGGCGTCACTGATGACGGCCATTCGTGGGGCTGTCATGGCCCGAACTCCATTGAGGACGCATGTAGGCGGTGCGAGGTCGTCGTGCGCCTAGACACTGATGGTCACAGATACATTGTCACTAACGCTTTGAAGACTGTGCGGTCAAAGTCGGGCAGTGGCGGGCGAATTATATATAAAGCAATCGACTGGAACGGCTTCAAGCTGTTGCCAGGCGACCGCCTTGAACCTTCATTGCAGTTGCAGGATGTATTTCAGCTAGCTGCTGCGCCCCTGCCACTCACCTTGGTTTTCTGGCGTCGCCGCATGGTCGGGAAAATATGCACCGACGCAGTGCTGCGCAGGAATCCTCTTCTAGATTCAGGTCTGCTGGGGGACCCGAGGAGCATTTTGCGAATAGACACCCTTCACACATTATGTTTGGGGGTGATGCAGTCGTACGCACAGACAGTGCTCTGGAGGATTGTGAAGTATAACCCGTTTAAGCTTACGGGGTCAGCAGCGGAGGTCTCTGCGACAGCGTTCAGACATCTGCAGAATCACCTCCGTAGCTGGTACGATCAGAACTCGATCGACACGTCGTATAGACTGGGCGAGCTGTCTCCAAACATGTTTGGAGGGGACAAGCGTGCTGCAGGGCCAGTTCACACCAAAGCAGCAGAGACTGGCCCCCTGCTAAGGTGGTCAGTCGATCTTTTGTTTCAGTTCGAAGTAGCAGCCGCTGACTATTTAAAGCCAGCTGGACAAGCGCTGGTCAAACATTTACGCATTATGAAGGAGCAGCCAGCCATCATGCCTCGAGCTGCAACCCGTGAGCTCCTTTTCACGTTCAGAGAGCACGTGCGGTTGTTACAATTGTGCGGCGGGAAATTCCTGCCCAAGCACCACCTCTGGGCGCATTTAGTGCTGCGCTGCAAAGAGAACGGGAACCCCCGTTTGTACAATACGTTCCTGGACGAATCATTAAACGGCATAGTTACCAGCGTTGCCCAAGCTTCTCACGCATCTACTTTTGAGCGCAATATGTTCACGAGGCTCCAGCTGATGCCTCACCTTGCCAACTGTCACTACTTTGCAGCTGTATAAGTGCATACATGCGTAGTATCATTGTGGATCTCGGCTAGCCTGCTGGATCAAAAAATGCGTGTGCCATTCCACCTCCCGCCCCCGCTCCATCATCATGTCCCTCCCGTCTCGGTCTTCTCCTCCTCCTCCTCCTCCTCAGTCGTGCCTGCAGGGTCGAGTTAACCAGGACGCTGATATAAGGACCCCGTTTGGGCTCAAGAGGGCTCTGGTTTTCGGGCCGTTCCGTCGTTGCGCAGTTGCGGCCCAGGCCCGAAAATGTTCGTTCCTACGTTCGCGCATGGATGCGTTCGGGAATGACATACACCCGTGGTTCAGGCAGATTTGTTTCGCAATCAGCCTGATCCCCGAGCTCTCGAGGAAGTCTGGATTGATGCGAGATCCGAACGAGGGCCTGACGAGGATGTATACGGGAGGATGACGAGCCGAAGATGCATCGGGAAGATGAGGAGGACATCGGAGGATCTGGAGCGCTGATGGCCGTGGTGATTTGGAGAATGAACTGTATCCTCCTCTGAGCTCATCTGGTTTATAGCCTGGCCCTTCTCGCCAGCCCCCCCCCCCCACCCATCCCTCCTTCGTTCGCATCGTGCGGCGGTGGTCGCCAGTTCGCCAGTTGGTTTCCGCGCGATGAGCGCGCAGCCAGCTGCGCCCAAGGGCATGTGACCCAGCTTCGAGCGCCTAACCCCATGGGCAGCAAACGCCCGAGATCACCCACTCCGACTCCGAGGGAGCTGAGCGAACAGGCTGTCGAGCTCACTATCATCCCACTCGTAACCTCTCCACCTCAATTTGTTTCTAACCAATCGCGACCGTCGCAGGCTGCGCCCGTGGGCGTGCACACCTTTGTCAAGAAACTGTACGCTGACACGTGGAAAGAAGAACCTGTCGGGCAGGACAGACTGGCGGGCGGGCTCGATTAAGCGAGAGAGCGACGAGACAGCGAGAGAGGGAGATAGAGTTAGGGAGATAGACCGTGCATGAGAAAGAGAGCGAGACGATAAAAGGGCGAGCGAGGTAGAGGGAGAGAGGTAGACAGAGAGAGAGAGAGAGAGAGATGGAGATAGAGAACGATAGAGGGTGGTCGAGACAGGAACGGGACCTCGAGGGGTGTATAGAGAGCTCAGAGAGAGAGAGAGCGCGATAGAGAGAGGGGATGGGGACAGGGAGGAGGATAGGGGGGATATAGAGAGACACACCGGTATAACAAACAACAAGCAACGAACAGGGAGAGCGAGAGCGAGTAACCAGACACGAATAATGATCGACAGAGGGCGAGAGACCGGGAGGGAGAGAGAGAGAGAGAGAGAGAGAGAGAGCGCGATCGAACGATGATAAAACGCTGATCACGGGAGCGGATTCGACCGCTAGCGATGTGATGTTGAGGTTTGCTGATGTTGGATGCACTCGGTGACTATGATGGTGATGGTGGATGATGCTGATGATGCTGAGGTTGATGATGCTGGTGATGCTGATGGTGCTGGTTATATGATGCTGACGATGGTGATGCTGGTGATGATGTCATGCGCGGTGATGACCATGCATCGATGATGTGTTGACGGCGATCGTGAGCATATCGCAACATGACGCGCAACGAAGTATACGCCCAGAAATATCCATCCCGCCCCGCGTGCCACCCCCCCGCTCTATAGGAAGAACGCCTCCGCGTGTGGTACAGCGTGGAGAAGCACATCAAACACGTGAAGCGCGACCTCGATTTTTTTGAGATCTTCGCGGGGCATGGCAGGGCTTCCGCAACGGTGAGAAAGGCGTGCTCCCGTCAAAGCTCCTCCTCAACCCCCTCCTCGCCACGTGATCAGGTACAGATATCTGATCAGGTATCGAGGATCTCGCCTCGATGCATCATCCTATATAAGGATGATGCCTCGAGGATGTCCTAGTGCTCAGGGGACGAGCTCGAGCTCGCCTCCTGAACACGATAGCCCACGGGGCCCACGAGGAGGATGTTTGGAGGGTGCCCTGCAAGGCTGGCAACACCGCGCAGGAGTACGACGTCTTGCGCAGCCCCGAGGAGAACATCTGCACGGGCCTGGGGATCTTCCAGCTGGGACGGTTTTCTGCCAAAGTTGGCTTTCGCCTTCGCCCCGATCCCACCCCCACCCAGCCGATCCACGCCAGATCGATCGGGGTGAGTGTTTGAGGGCTGATATGCGGGATGCGGGGATTGCTCATGCCCATAGGACTCCACGTGCTACGCCTCAAACCTGGTGGAACCTGCTGGATCAATCCACCATACTGGGGACGCGGCTGGGTGAAGCATCGGATCGAAGGTAGAGGGGGAGCGAACTCAACCATAACGGGTGACCAACGTACATTTCGTTTGGCATGAAGGTTGGATGAGGGATGGGGGCGGGTGGGGACCGATCGATCCAAGCAGCTCAGAGCTGTGCGCGAAGGTGACCAACCCTTTCAGTACTGGGGCAGCATGTCAGATGAGCAGGTGGACGACGCCAACTTTATCGCTGAGGATTCGCTTTCCTGCGTCGTTCGCCCCATGGATCGAGCGATCGACCGCTCATGAGCTCATGATCTATAGGCGCAGGGACCTCCTCCTCCGAGAGAGAAGGAGAGGGATGGGGGAGAGATAAGACGCACTCGAAATACGATACGACAAGCGACATATATATATATATATATATATATATATATATCGGTCGAGAGAGAAAGAGAGAGAGAGATAGTCAAGCTATAGGGGGACAGATAAATGCAGAGAGAGAGAGAGCGAGATATCTCTAGCTCATGCGCATATGCACTCGAGCGCCCTATCAGATCTCTACAGCTTACCTCGAGCATCGCGATGACCTGCAACGCTCGGGGTGTCCACTGCATATTCGACCAGCCCGTCGGCTCTGAATTCTACGCGCACCCTGAGCAGGCCGCCAGGGCCCGATGTGTGGCGCG